>JAQFVV010006333.1:1693363-2033363 GCA_028023455.1 Epiperipatus broadwayi
ATTATATGTTATGATGTAATTATTTACTATTGTGATTGAATTTCCAAATGCAATATCTGTGTGATTTTAATATTTTATGTTATATTTATACTTTTTTTTTTTTGTATTTTATTAGTGTTTTTAGTTGTTACATTTAAATTCCTCACACAAGATTTTTCTTGTATGGAATTTATCTCACTGTATTATACATTTATTGTTTGCTTCATAATGAATAAATAAATAAATAAATAAATAAATAAATTATTATTATTATTATTATTATTATTATTATTATTATTATTATTATTATTATTATTATTATTATTATTATACAGCCACTTGTAAACGAATATGAGTGGTGGTGAAGAATCTACCCTAGATAGAGTTTGAGATGACTTTACAAACTAATCTGTGAAACACCAATATGTCCACATATAGAATAAGCTGATATATATATTTTTTGTTTCATTTGATATTTTATGATGTCCTTTAATCTCTTCGGCAGAAAAAATTGCTTTCCGAAATGCTTACCCACTATGTGTAATTGAGTTCTTCAATGTATTCTATTCCCTGCCATATCTTTCCAATGGAAACAACTGACATTGGGCTTTTTTAGAATAACTTTGAGATAATTCTTGTAATGTGTTGAAAGTAGCAGACTCTGCAAACAATGATCCTAGATCATGGACAATCTTTGTCACTTTTGGTCCTTAAATTTCTTATAAATTTCCAGCAATAAACCATTAAATTAATTATTCATAAAAAAAGAACATGTATGGGTTGCTCTCCAACAACCATTGCCCAACCTAGCCTCTCGATTTATAGCCAAGAAACACTATAGTATTTCTTTTTTCTACATTGAAAGATGCATTTCATTACAATAATAATCATAAAAGACAAACTAAACCATAGCATTCATTCCCAGGGGAATATAAAGTTGTTAATCAAGACAGTAATTGGTACTAATTGTGACTCCAGATTGTTAATTGATAAATATTTTTTATTTAGATGTCTACAATCATAAATAATTTTCACGGAAAAAAAGATTGTATGAATTTAAAGAATTTATTGTCAGACTTTGTAAAGAAGTTAAAAGGTAAAGAAAACATTGAATTGCATTGAATTGTGCTATAAGAGCACAAATAGTTGATGTGTAAGTGGAATATGATTCATTATAAATAAAAACTAAAAGCATAACATTGTGGAGAAATATGATATATTATTTAGATTAGCAAGATTAGTTAATCATCTTTATGAAAGATACATTATAAATAGGTTTTCATTTTGATGAAGAAAATGAAAATTTTTATTTAGATATACATAATTTTTTATTATCAAACCAAATAACTTAACAAAATTGTTAAGATATATTTTAATACTAGAATGAGAATATAGACATTAGAAGATGAAAGTGCTGCAAATTAATACAGATAGAAATGATATAGAGAAGGATTTGTAAAATTAGCAAGAAAAAAATTCCATAATGTTGTATATTATGAAATTCTTCTTTGAAAATAAACATGAAAATATATGAATGAAAGTGGAGCAAAATTAGCTTATGCTTTGATTAATAGAAAATGTAAATTTCAGATTGCAATGAACTTAATAGATTCAAAACAGGAAGTGATAACTTAGTGGGTGTATGACATGGGCCAATTGAAAGCTAGAACAAAAAAAGCTATTAAAAAGGCATTAAAAGTTGATGTTTCAAACTTCAGAAATATGTCAATAGATTTAAAGAGAGCTTTCAAATTATTTGAAATATTTAAAAATGTAGATGACAGGTCAGATTTGAGACCAATTAATTTTTTTATTAAATTCTATAAAAACGAGCTGAACACTGTTGGTTCATAAAAATAGCAATTTACTAGTAAATGTTCAACTAATTCAAGGCAATATATGAAAAAAAGATGGAATATAGAAATATTTAAAGATGATTCACTTAAATGAACTATTATGTGAAATTCTATCAAATGGCATATAAAATGTTAATAATGATATAAGAAAATAGGAAGGCAATACAGAAAACAAATATATAATATACAATTTTGGGATTGGATAAAAAAAAATGTTTTAGCAATAAGAATAAAAAGTAGCACATTTATTAAAAAGGAATATAAAATGTGCAAAGAAAACAATTATGACAACTTTTAAATTTTTTTTAAGTATTTTATGTTAAGATCTAAAATATGCAAGTAAATTTATGAAGAATGAAAGAAAAACTCCAAACAATGATGACATTATTATTTAAAATAATTAAATAATATAATGAAAGGGTACTTCAGTATTAGACTGCAACATAGAGGAGATAGGAGACCTTTTCATACCCATAATAAATGTGTAATGTCATGATGTCAAATTGAAAAAAAAAAAACCCTGCGAGTATACATGTGGAAACATGTTTTTATATTTATCAACAAGAACTTTTTTTTTGTAATACTTTGACATTTTCAGTTATTGTCCAGATTTTTTTCTGCTATACTTAACAGTATAAAAGAAATGATTCCACCAGAATAAAAACTTAATAAAAGTCTCATAATTAATATGTATATTTTGTTGTTTTTGTTATTTTTTTGGTTTAAGTTGTTTATAAAAAAAAAAAAAACGTATATTAGCATTTCTGTTGAAAATCCCATACTCTGCAATCATGTGCTACATTTCTGGAGGGAAATATTTTAACAGAGATCTCCATTTTCTGTGGTAATATTAAATATTTTATTTCAAGATGACAATTCTTGTTATATATTGCACGGTAAATATCGTATGAGTACATTTAATGTGTTTTTATAATTAATTTAAAAACCTTAATCATTTACTGTTTGCTTAGTAACAATTTTTTTGTGTAATGGCATCATTTCATTATGATTGCAAATCACATTTTTTTTTTTGCTTTCAAATGTCGTTTTAAAAAGTTGTTAATGTCCAAATCATACATATTTGAATGTCTAGTTATTTAAAAACCAAAATCATTTACTGTTTGTTTAGTGTGTATTTAAACTAACAATTTTTTTTTTTGTGTAATATCATCATTTCATTAAGATTGCAAATCATATATATATATATATATATATATATATATATATGAAATAATATATATATATATATATATATATATATATATTATTTCAAATGTCATTCTTAAAAATTGTTAATGTCCAAGTCATGCATGTTTGAATGTCTTCTTTAAAATCATACATTTCTTATTGAAAATGATAAATATGTTTATTATGTTTTTACTTTTAGTTATTTTCAGTCCTGCAATATGGATCATGTATTAGACCTATTGCACCTGTTTCACATTCATATCAACCATCCCCCCAATAGCTTTGTAAATCTTTGCCAAAAAAATTGTATACAAGATCCATGTACACATTATTTTGGTCAGATCCCAAGATTATAAAGTTATCAGTGGATTGATGTGAATGTCAACAGGCAAAATAGGTCTAATACATGCTTTGTGTTGCAGCTCTAATACCAAAGTACCAAAAGAAAGTATAAAAAAAAAGGTATTAGCAATTATAGATTTATCAATCTTTTAACAGTTTTAAAAATCTATACTAAAATTATTACAATTCTATAGAAATCATTGAGCACAGACTGAGTATGATTTTAGCACTACAGATTAACTACAATATTTAAAAGAATTTATAAAAAAGATTGAAAGAAAATAATTTATCATTAAGCTTTGAATTTAAAGATTACTGGATATTCTCACAGTTTGCTTGCCTTAATAAAAAAGTGCCATAAAGCAACCCCTCCTTCCAAACATTGTGCAAGTTCATCAAGATTGATTCAATATCTTTAATAACAAACCAATTTTCAAATTTATATATATATAATAGATAAATAAGTAGATAAAGGATATACAATAAAGATATAATATTCCTGAATTTGTTGTTTTAGACCTCTAGAATTTATCCTGGTTATGGACTACAAATCTTAAAAGAATATAATGTAAAAGATAATAAAAATATATTTATTATGAAATAATATATGAGTTATCAATAGTAATTAAAAATGATTATTGTAACACATTTTCATAAACAATGTTGTATGCCAAGTAAAATGCTTTGGGTATGAATAATTCAATTTTTAACATTCTTTATAAAGTAAACAAATTAATTAAATTTTGTTTGTACCATACTCACATGTTAAAATTTTCAAGCCATTATAAAATTTAATTTATCATGTGTGAAATCTTTTTAAAATGAGATCTTAAAAGTTAATCAAATTTAGTTGTCTAACTAATCATACATGACAATGATGTTCCCACGGCTTATGTATTTACATATTTCACTACAAATGATTAGAATTTCGATGCATTTTTATGTTGAAAAAATTAATAACTGAGTTATCAGCAAAAGGATTGCAAAAATAATATATATTTTTTACTATGAAATTTGAATATGGTGGTATTTTTTATGACTCAACTTGCAAATGAAAAAATAAGTATGTGATTCAAATGGAATTTAATTAGCTTAAAATATATTTAAGCAATAAAATTTTTACCCCCATTTCTGTATCATTGGAAATAGATAAATTAATTAAATTTTGGTTGTACCATATCTATATGTTAAAACTTCTGAGCCATTTCAAAACTTAGTTTATCATATGAGCAATCTATTTAAAATGAAATCCTAAAAGTTGATCAAATTTAGTAGTGTGATTGTAAATGATAATATTGTTGCATAGCTTACATATTTGGATAATATTTCTCTGCAAATGATTAAGATTTTGACAAGTTTTTATATTGTAAGTAATGAATGAGCAGTATTGCAAAAAAATATAACTTTTTATTATGAAATTTTAACATGGTAATATTTTTTTATGTTTCATTAAAATTGAAAAATTAAATATATGGCCACAGGCCCTAGCATCAATCAGTACTGTCCTATTTTTGCATTTTTATAACATTATATATTTTAACTCATTTTTATATTAGAAATTGCCAAGGTTTTTAAAACAATTAAGTAACCATAAAGCAAAAATTCATAACCTATAAACACACACACACAAATTATGTAAGATTGATCAAGATTGGTACATTATTTGTTGAGTTATAAAGTAATAAATAAACAAACAAACTTTCACATTTGTATATTCATATGGATGAAAAGATATTTGATTCTACAAACATTTATTTAATGATTAAACCTTAGAATACAAAACTTGGAATATTATTAAATTTTGAAGAATGTTTATTGTTAAGCACTGATTAGACTAATTAGTGATATTAAGTAGATTAACAATAATAAGGATATACAACAAGATGATTTCATATTTTCAAAATTTTATAAAACAGTTTACAAGAAATATTTTGGGATTAAATAAAATGGGAAACTAAAAGTATATAAAAATATAAATTATTTAATTCAAGTAGACTTTGAAAATGTTTTGCTTATTTGTGCAAATAATACTTCAGAGCTTCAGGAAATGTTACAAGATTTATCAGAATAAAGCAAGAAATTAAGACTAAAGGTATAGTGCTAAAACGTCTAAACTAATATTTAGATGGGTTTTATATAAAGAGAAAATAAAAAATGATAGTAATAAATTAGAATGTCTTTAATGCCTTCAAACACTTCAGTTAAATTATTTATCCAGATGGAAACATATTGAACAAAGTTTATCATGGAATCATACTCAAATAGGGTAATTGTGGTAGAAGTAAATGTTAAAATTAAATATGAAAATGTGTTTAATGAAAAGGGATTTGATTTACCTGTTTTTATATATGGGTTTGAATCTGGAAGGTCAACAGGAAAGCAATATAAGTATACAGGTGACAACCAAATATGAATAAGAAAAAGATTGAATGTGAAATATATAGATAAAACAACAACAAAAACAAATAAGGCAACATTGATATAAAAAGAATTAAAAGGCTTAAATAACTAGGTTGGACATGTATTTAAAGAAGATGGGCAACTAAGTTTAAAACTGAAACCTAATAAATTGTAAAAAACCTAGAACATAATCCATGTGAAATGAATAGATGGAATAAGAAAAGACTCTATGGATAAAAAGACTGGAATAATCTTGGAAAGACCTTCATTCTACAATTGTTTAACAGGTTTGAAAATGATGTAGATAAATGTGGAAATACGTTGAAAAATTACATAGTCTTCTGATTTAGATAGTCTTTCTCCCTAAGACCTCTTTCATTTTTTCTATATACTTTCATGCTAGTTTTGCCTTTCTAAAACCATTCTGGAAGGTTTGGTTACATACAAGAATTATTTTAATCTTACAAAGTGCAATATGCTACTTCCCATACTAATATCTTCTAAATTCTTTCAGTTCTAACTTTATCTATTCTGAACATGCTTTTGCATATTTTCCAAAAATATATCTTACTGCTCCAACTCTTTCTTCTTTTATTTATAAATTGCATTAGAAGTTACATTTTTGTTTTAAAATATTTAGGTATAAAATATACTTATTATGAAATTTCAATGGTTAAGGTGCTTAAAGTGTAAACATTACTGGCATCATATCATGTTTAGTGTGAAGAGATTATAGACATAAAAATCTTTTATATCTACAATCCACTATTTCATATTCTTAAGTAAAAATATTTTTTTTGTATTTGATAAATATATTATGATTTACAGCATATAAATAATTTGAACAACAGCTTTTCTTTACAATCTGCTTTAAAGCAAATTTCCTGTTTTGCGATAGTCATCAATTGTATGATTGATTCGTATTTGTTTGAGAATGATTATATATGACTTATTAACTTCTATTTTTAATTTAAAAAATGAGCTTATATATATACATTACAATTACTTACCTTAACTAGTTTTAAAACATACATTGAATTTAGTTTTACATTATATTGATAAGTTATACTATTTTTGAAATACAGATGTTACAAGTCGCAAAGGTCGCTGACAGAATACTTATAACAGTATAACAGAATGCTTACTTTATTATGTTTTTTAATTAGGATTTAACATCTAAATGACTAGCATAGAGTGTAAGAAAAACAACAACAAAAAAGCCCCAACAATCTAGATTTAAAATTGTAGTATATAAATTTATTTGCATTTTTTTTATATAACAATACAAGTCAGCACTAAATGTTTAATTTAAAAACTCCATAAACATTTATGTAATAAATATAACATAATTCATTACATATACAGACATATATATATATATATATATAATTATTTATGTATTAGCCGTTATTTATTATGCAATAAATAATTTGTAAATGGTATTTACTTTATTATGAAAAGAAATTACACTACAGAATGCCATTTTGGTTATAAATTGGGTCTACAAAAAAAAAACTTTTTATTACAGTAATATTTTTTCATTTCCTTAAAATCACGGATATGGCAATATTTGTATGTTAAAGTTGTCTATATACATATATATATACTCGTATATAGACTAATATATATATACATTTAAATTTAAACAGAAATTAGCACTTTCCATGAACCATTATATTTATATATACATGGAGCTAAACATATTTATTATTTACACACACACACACACACACGCACACATATATATATCACAAAAAATATAAAATCTATAAAATATAATTCATCATTTAAAATATTAAATTACTTTTATTTTATATAATAATTCATAAAATTTCTGGATTTTAGTATACAAGGTGCTTGCTTATTATGAAATATTGGTGCTTGCTTATTATGAAATATTCGTTATCATTCACAAGATTTGGACAATGTTTGATTGTATGTCAATCTATCTATCTATCTATCTATCTATCTATCTATCTATCTATCTATCTATCTATCTATCTATCTATCTATCTATCTATCTATCTATCTATCTATCTATCTATCTATCTATCTATCTATCTATCTATCTATCTATCTATCTATCTATCTATCTATCTATCTATCTATCTATCTATCTATCTATCTATCTATCTATCTATCTATCTATCTATCTATCTATCTATCTATCTAATTATCTATCTATCTATCTAATTATCTACTTACCTATCTATCTATCTATCTATCTATCTATCTATCTATCTATCTATCTATCTATCTATCTATCTACCTACCTACCTACCTACCTACCTATCTATCTATCTATCTATCTATCTATCTATCTATCTATCTATCTATCTATCTATCTATCTATCTATCTATCTATCTATCTATCTATCTATCTATCTATCTATCTATCTATCTATCTATCTATCTATCTATCTATCTATCTATCTATCTATCTATCTATCTATCCATATATCTATCTATCTATCTATCTATCTATCTACATACATACACATTAAAATGAAGATTTCTAAGAGCAACAGATATAAGACAAATTGTTCAGGTTAATCAGTATAAATTATGCCAACATTTTGGCTGTATTATATCTGCCACCCACTGGGTAAAGAATAATATGAAAAAAAAAACATAGTAGAGTTAATTACAAACAACAAGGGTTATCCAATAAAAAACAAAAAAAATTAAAGAATGAAAGGAAAAGTTGACAATAGATGATAAAATATTAAATCAACATGTATCTTATTAATGGGCTTTAAATTTTTTTCAAAATATGAGGCAATTTTTATGCACATCAAGCTTTTTAAAGATCTTGATGGCTTTTCTTTTGTACTCAGTATCATATCTAGATAGTATCTTGACTTAAAAAATCTATATTATGACCTCTATCAGTAACATGAAAGGAGAACACTGATTAGTACTTCTCTTAATACATATGACATGCACAAGGTCTACATGGAATTTCATAAACATCCTGAGTCTCAAAAAGGATTGTGTATTTATTTTTTTGTTTCTTTTTGAAAACATTATTTTAGTTCTGAATTAAAGTTTATTTAACATTTCTTTATTGTAATGATTAGTTATCAAGGTATTATTATATAATTTATTTGTGTCTCTAGATATAAATTATCTGTAAATTAATTCATCCAGTTAAGAAAGTTTTTGCTACAGTATAAATGGACACAAGCATTTATTTTATATAGCGCTATGTTTATAATTGTAATACATTTAAAGATCAGCCTTTCAAGCTATTGTGCATGTGCTTTTTACGAGTGTTAATAATAAATGAATATTTTCATTCCCAACACGAGATATAGTATTTATGAAAGAATAAAATGAATCCATTTATTCTTTCCAACCCAAATGCTTATATATAGGCAAATCTTAAGTACTGGAAATAAAAGCGTGAGGATAAACCACTCACTTTAAATTACTGTTTATGATATCTGAATGAATGACGTTGACAAAATTATTTGGAATTTACTAAATGACACTCTCAAATGAAACTTAAACATATATAAATAAGCATTTATTTTATATAGCACTATGTTTATAATTGTAATACATTTAAAGATCAGCCTTTCAAGCTATTCTGCATGCGCTTTTTACAAGTGTTAATAATAAATGAATACTTTTCCCAACCCAAATGCTTATATATGGGCAAATATTAAGTACTGGAAATGAAAGCATGATGATAAATCACTCATTTTAAATTACTGTTTATGATATCTTAATGAATGATGTCTACGAAATTATCTGGAATTTACTAAACGTCACTCTCAAATGAAACTTAAACATATGTAAATGAGCATTTATTTTATATAGTGCTATGTTTATAATTGTAATACATTTAAAGATCTGCCTTTCAAGCTATTGTGCATGCCTTTTAACACTCATAAAAAGCACATGCACAATAGCTTGAAAGGCTGATCTTTAAATGTATTACAATTATAAACATAGCACTATATAAAATAAATGCTTATTTACATATGTTTGTTTCATTTGAGAGTGATATTTAGTAAATTTCAGATAATTTCATCAATGTCATTCATTCAGACATCGTAAACAGTAATTTAAAGTGAGTGGTTTATCCTCATGCTTTCATTTCCAGTACTTAATATTTGCCCATATATAAGCATTTGGGTTGGAAAAAATAAGTGGATTCATTTATTTTTTCATAAATACTATATCTCGTGTTGGGAATGAAAGTATTCATAAATACTATATCTCGTGTTGGGAATGAAAGTATTCGTTTATTATTAACACTCATAAAAAGTGCATGCACAATAGCTTGAAAGGCTGATCTTTAAATGTATTATAAATGGACATAGATATATATTTAAGATTTTTATCTCATCTGCATACAGTTTGATTTTTTTCTATAGCAAAAATCTCTTTATTATAGAAATCAATATTGCAAATATATCATACCTAGAATGAGATGTAAATTAAGCAAGCCCTATCTTGATAGCTAATAGTTATAAAAAAGAAAATTATAAATAAAGCTTTAATTTAGGTTTAAAAATGTGATATTAAATAAAACCCAGAATAATAATAATTATTAGGGTTTGTATTTTTTATGTAAATGGTTTTATAAATAGTATTGGATGCATTCTGAAATGCTAGAATAAAAAAAAAATACTAATCAAAGAATTGATAATAGCCTAAGGACTCAATCCCACTTGAAGTTCAATAATTTATAAAATTTCATGTGGATATTGTGGAATCCCTTATGTGGGTTATAAATAATAATCACATAAGTGCAGAAAGAGATTATGATGCTAATGCACTAAGCAACCATCATCACTATCAGCATTCTCATTTATTGTTATGACTACTAATCATAGAATACATTTTTCAATTACCAGGATCCTAGCAGATGTGATATGCAATAGCAAAATGAAATCACTAAAGCCATCAAAATCTTCAAGAAACTAGACTGTGGCAACAAATATGAGGATATTTGTAAATTACCTTCTTATTTGGAAAAAAAGTTTGAAGTCCATTAATTAGAATACTTCATGATGTTATATCAACTTTTTCATCCATTGCTATGTTTTTTCATGCTGTAAGAATTTTTACTTTTGCCTTTTTATTGAATGAACCTTTAATCATGTTCTATGTGCTGTTGCTTGCCTCTATAATAGTTCTAAGTTGCTTGCCTCTATAATAGTTCTTAAAAATATTTCTTACCCAGGTGCAATTCAGCCAAAATGTTGGTACAATACTATTAATTTTATACAAATGAACCCAGATAGTATTATATAAATTGTAAATGGCAACCTTTTTTTTGGCATACTATATTTATATTCCCAACATGATGATGATCTTTTAGGAAAGGGAAAATGTTTTATAAAATAAATTTTGATAAATCAAAAATTCATACTTATCATAAACCTGAGAAAACATTTTTGATGAATAAAAAATAAATATATTATTCATTATTATTAAAAAAAAACATAAAATAAATAATTATTTTGTGTAAATATTTCAACAAAAATAAATAAAACATACATACACTATGTATAGACTGCCAACCATTGAGAGTCTTCTGGTGATCAAAGATTTCCTGATATTTCTTCACAAAAGACATTCATAAAAAAAATTATCTCAATTTTATTTTATAGTAGGTTTGTTTTTTGTATATTTATATCTTTTGAAATCCAGTCAAAAGTTAATTTAGTCCATAGATTATGCTATTTTTTGATCATATTCCCAGTTCATTTTTATTTAATTGTTTTGATCTTATTAGTCATTTCATTGTGTTTTATATATATATACAAAATAAAATAAAAGATGTGGTTATATCCATTTATATGTGGCAATTGAAAAATTTACCTTAAAAATTTTGACAAAATGTATAATCTTATTAGGGATTTAATGATTGAACTGTGATAATTTGACAAATATACAGATAAAATTGACACACACATAATTCAATAAATTTAAACTTTATAAGTTTTTTCAACATGTTAACTTTTCAAAGGCATTATATAGATACTTACTATTTTAATGATTATTATATGTAAAGTCTGAAGCCATATAAAGAACAAAAACATTAATAAATAAAGGTCACCATTCATAATGTATGTATAATAAAATGAAATATATCATTTTAGATCTTATAAGTTTTAATGGATTATAGATCAATTTCTAGGATATCTGACAAGATCAAAGTTTGTTTAATTAAACAGACCATGATAGATTTTTTGGAATTTGTTTTAGGAAATGACAATCAGTGTGTTTCATTATCATCATAATTTTCAATTATTATTGATCCATTGGTAGTTCCAAATTTAATCCAGTTTTTGTAATATTTAGTTTTATTTCTTCTTGACATACTAGCATGCATTCTTATTTCATCCACCCACCATCTCACTTATAGTCTCTTTCAAGGGCTTTTAGAAACTTTTAGGATCCAATTTAAAATGTCACTTCATATATTATTTTTTTCTATCATTATGTTTTTTTAAAGATGACAATAATCCTAATATTCCATTTTTAGTCTCTTATTGTTATATCCGACAAAGATCTTTTCTTATAACATTGAGTGATCTGAAATCTCTGTCTTATTCTTTTGTTAAGTGCCCATGTCTCAAATCTATAAGTAAGAATTGGAAAAATACATCCATTAAAAACTTTTCCTTTCAAACACATAGACATATTTAATTTTAATATTAAGTTATTTTTACAAAAAACACTACCAATGTTTAATTCTGTAATTAATTTTATCCATTATGTTTCTATCTGTATTAATAATCTGACAAAGGTTTATGTAATTGTTAACTTATAATTTGTGATTTATCAACTTTTATTTTCTTCTTCTGAGTAAATTTATTGAACATTATTTAAAACTTTTTAGTATTTATCTTTAGTTCTACTCTCTTACTTTCAGCTGATAACTTTTGCAACAATTCCTGAAGTTCTAAAGCAATATTTGCAAAAACCACATGATCTATTATGATTTAAATAAACTTCATTTACTTTTAGTTCTGATTTTAATTCACAAAATATTTCTTGTACAACTGTTATAAATTTGTTCTGGACATATGGAGACACACTGCTATATATTTTTTTCAAGTTCAATCTTTATTTCAGTAAGTAATTTAATCATTGATGTTGTACTTTGATAAATATTCCTTCAGAATATAAAAATATTCTGGGTCTATATCTTAACAATCCAATGCTTTAATCATGATAGAAGTAATTACAGAATCAAATATCTTTTTTTAATCCACAAATTCAAAATACAATGATAATTCATTTCCATTGCCTCTTTCTATAATATCCCTCAATAACTGAAGATGCTAAAACCATTTTTAAATCCAACTTATTCATTTGATTAGTTCAAATCCAATATTAGTTATAGATAAGTTGTAATTCTTTTGTAAAGATTTTGTGTAGAACAGATAGAAGTCTGATAGGTTTGTCTTTTCTAATATTTTCTTTTAACATCTTTCTTAGATATCAATATTATGACTACACTTTTCTGATCAACATTTATATCTTTAGCAATTTGACTTTAAAAATAATTTTTTTAATTTTTCATTTGCTTTCTGTTATATGATTATAATTCCACCATTTCCAGGAAGCTTTTCCTTCTTCATAGATTTTATTACATATCTCACTTCATCATTAAAATTTTTGGCAATTCAGATATAATAACTGTAGAGAATATTTTATTTTATCCTTTATTACTACTAAATAATTCTTTATAAAACTCTCACATATTTCATAATGCCATCTCTCTTTTAAGTCATAACTCCATATTTTATTCTTACTGCAGAAATAACTTGCCTTCCAATAGCAAAATATTATTTTACACTTTTTGAGACTTTCATTCTCTTCTATAGGCTTTTCTTGATAACCCACAATTACATTTTCTTATGCCATATTCTTTTTTTTTACCATTTTATAAGTCTCTAGGTATTCAATTTTTTTTAGAGGATCATTAAAAAAAATTCACATTTCTTTTTTTTTCACACCTTCTTTTGTGTCAATAGAAAATTTACAGGTAAATGACTGATTTTTTTTGTACCAACTATCTTTCTTGCAGTTCTTAATAGTATATCATTTGACTTCTTATTGATTTTTTCCAAGACTAAATCATCTTAAAAATTAATATTTTAAAATGGTTTTCAAGTTCTAATTAAAATTTATTGAAGTACTTCTGAAATTTAGGAATATCAACTGTTGATATTGTTTTTCTAAATAGATTACAACTCTCTTGTTTTATATTAATGTATTTTACATCTCTCTAATTGATAATCATTTTCTGTTTTGAATCTGTTAAGAACATTTTAATCTTAAAATATAGATTATTTGTTAGTCAACATGTAATCCAATTCTGCTATATTTTCATTAGCATGCTTCCATGTCAATTTTTCTCATAGAAAGAATTCATAATATAATTTTTTTTACTAACTTTGTTCTCTCTCATTTCTATAATCATAACCAAATTTAATATGGTTATTTTATCTTTCAATATTTTACCAATTCTAGCAATAATGTCTCTCTTGACAATTTTCAAATGTAATTTTGTCTTAACAAAAGCATTTTATACATCCATATAAAGTTTTTCTATTTTTTTTTAACCATGACAACTTGCTGGGGAATAAAGCTGAATTTTATGCATTAGTATTTTTCATTAATTTGAATAACTAATCTTGCCACTCTTGTTTGATATACTGCCACTCTCCACACTGTTGTTCTTCCATGTTTTATTTATAATGAATTTCATTCCATTTGTGTTTCCAATATTTGTACCTTTGTAAAAGAGTACATGTTTACTTTTAAAATAAATTGTGTCTCCACTAACTTCACAAAGTCAAATAATGTCCCATTTATTATCAAACAGTTTTTCCAATTCATAAAATTTTTCTTCATTTTATAGTAATCTAATGTTTTAAGTAGTTAAATAATTAGCCATCATTGAATGACAGCTGGAATTTGCAATTAATGAATTCTTAGCACCTTCCTCATTCAATGCAAATGTTTTTCTTGGTGGTGACTTTATAGCATGCTGTGAATAAGGTCATAATTTGGTTTCGGCTGCCATAATTGCAAATATTTTTTAAAAAAGATCATTTCCATACATATATACTCATATTGCCAGCTCTATCAAACAACTGGAAAAAAAAAAGATTATAGTATTTTTTAATATTTAACTCAAAGATAAACCCAATAAACTCACCTCATTGGGTAATGCATGTTTTTAAGCAACCCATCCATATTTGTTTACCACATAAATAATCACATAGTAAAATAGATGCAATGATAAGAACTTATGAAGTTGTGATTAGGAATTTGATCTTCCTGTTTCTTTAAGACTTCAAAGTAGATTTATGGTCTCCTTACAGCAGCCTTGTTTGATATAACATTTGTGATTTCATAAACTATAATTATCCATAATTTTATTGCAGTTATTCTCCATGTGACATTTAACTTATTATATATAATTTTAATAAAGTAAATATCAAAATGCTAAAAGTCTGTGTTCATCCTAAAATCATTTGGCTAGCAGCTATAATTATGAATATCTATAGTTTGGTTTTAATTTTAATATATAAAGGATAGCAATAAAATGGGTATTTTAAAAGATACTAATTGAACATTCACTGCAAATTATTATTTTACAGTTTAGCCATTGAACCATAAAGTTAAAAGATCAACCTTAGAAGACATAAACAACTGTTAAATGTCATACCATTAAATAAATTATTTTAAAGTTGCAGCAACAGAAAGCTAAAAAAGAAATTATAGTAATCTATAAATGTTTCTTGTAAAATCTAAACTCAATGTAAATTAGAAGATAACCACTGTTCATAAAATTTTCTGAACAAAGATTTTGAGAAAAAAATTATCATAGATAATCATCATAATTTAAAAAGTTATTTAAAGTTTTAATCCAGTAGTTAGTTTTTGTCTCATAAGTCGTTGCAAAACTGGCCAAGTAAATTGTAAAATAAACTACTGGTATTTTCGTATTACAGAAATGAAAAGAAAAAAAAAGATAACTACGAAATCAACATTCATAGAAGTAAAAGACATTCCTCAGTAGACACGGCTTGACATATTATTTTTTATTGTCTGGACATTTTCATTCATTTAGTTAATCTAGATTAAGATGATTCTCTTGCAAATAATATTTTGATATTCATTTAACAAGTTAGCGATGACCTAGATAAATAAAAAATAAATTTTAATTCTGCTTAATGAATGAAAAAAAAAACAAATGTAAATCTATCTTTCCCGGACATGAACTGCAAGTTACAAAGAATAGTAGAAAGATATGTCAATATCTTTAACTATAAAAATGTTTATTCTGTAATGGAGATATATTTACATTATTTTTTCTTTTTTTTTTTTTCAACTTTTTATTATGTTTTGAAATAATAGTAATTTTATAACAAATTAAATTTATTGTGGTTAGCATTTTATTGAAATATCTACAAATATTTTATTGCGTATTTAAAAATATTCCAATGGTAATTTGAATAATCAACAAGAGATTTCTGAATACTTACAACAAATTTTAAAATAGGCGACTTTTTGGTTTTAACTAGTTATTATTATTATTATTATTTTTACCTCTACATAATTAAAAACGCACGCACATACACACTAACAGGTTTGATGATTACTTACATTTTAAAATTTTCCAACTTGTAAAAGCGATTTAAAGACATATGCATAAACTACTCGTTTTGTTACACTTTATGAATAGCAACTTATATGAAAAAAGTAGATGAATTTATATATTGCATTTTGTAATATTTATTCGCCATTTAGGTTAAAAAAAACACACACACATATATACCCATCTCCATTTTCTTCCCTCCCCCCCAGAAAAACAATTAGAATTGTAGTTCAACTAAATAATTCGCAAAAATGTTAATAAGTAGTTGGGAAAAAATATATATCAATATTTATTTTAAACAAATAAAAAAATAAACAATTTTGGGATTAATATTTTTTACAATAAATAATTCAAATTCTTGCCATATTATAAATCTGTTGTTATTGAACGTAACAATTAAAATATTACAGGCAATGAAAATAAAGTTAAACAATTTATTGTAAATATGTTTCTTTCTTTATTATCATTTTATCCCTACTTTAAATTTTGTTTTATTTTCTATTGGTAAAACTTTTAATCTTGTTATACATTGTACTTATAATTTGTATACAACAATTTTTAATAATAACATTTATCATTACTCAGTTCCTGGTCAGTGTAACCCAGCCAAAACATTGGAACATTAGTATCATGAATCATATGTAAATGAGCTGGATAAGTAATTATATCTGTATCTTTTGGGAATCTACATGAAAACATCTCATGAGGACATCCTTTGATGTTAAAGGAAATTGATTTTTGAAGTGAATTATAGGATGACTATTTTGTTTTGTATATATATATCGTTTGTACCTTGTTGAATTTCACATGAAAATGTGTACTTGTTAATAAATGAAGTCATGATTGTGAAAGAATTTTAGTAATTTTTTTGTTTTACTAGTATTGTAATGTGATATGATTTTCTATTATATATATAGTTCATTAAAATCGAGTCAACACTTAGAGAATTCCAATACCAATTAACAATCAACAATTTCAAGCTACTATCAAGGCAACCTTCTTTTAACAACAAAGGTGCGAACACACACACACACATATAGGCATTCTATAATCAATTACATCATAAAATTATCCACAATATATTAAATTTTTATTTAAATATTTTTTGATGCAAACATAAACAAACATAACTAAGAAGGATTTGTATTATTAGCTTGTACTGAAGGCAAAAAGGTTTTCATCATAAATGTAAACAATTTCTGCAAAATAAAATGCACATTTTATTCAATATATAATTAAAAATAAACATTCATTATATATAAAATTAACATGTACTAAAAAAAAAAATTAAAAATGTGTTCATTATCGAAATCAATGTTCTCATATTAAAAATTTCTTAATGATTTGAGACCAAAAATATTTATTATCATAAATATAAACAATATTGATCAAATAAAAAAATAATTACTTATGTTACTAAAATTACAGTAACCAACTATACAGACTACAATTTTGTAAAAACATATGACAAAATGTTGATTTTTTAAGTTTTAAATAGTGCTGCAAAAAAAAAAAAAAAAATCAATACTTCATTTGTTAAATAATTACAAAAGCAAAAAAAAAAGTTGATAATATAACATAAAGTGCATCAAAAATAAATTTAAAAATGTATATTATGCTAGCTTAGTTTTTTTGTTCATGTTTCATTTTAATATAATGAATCATAACTCAAAAGAATATCAACCTTTTCTGATATAGTAAATTCAAAATAGCAATTATAAAGTAACTTAAATGTATTTATTATATATTATATTTATGTATAGATTGGTATAATTTTTATTAGTAATATGCATAGTAAAATGTTTATTAATTAATTATTTTTTTTAATCCCATAAATGAATTAAATATTTTGCCATTAGAAAATCATTATAATTGTTTATTTTTATAAAAAATAAACTATAGATATCTGAAAATTTCATAATGTCTACTTAATAATTATCCATTAGATAAAGTGCTGGTTTTGGCCTGGTATTTTTAATCTAATGTTTGAATATCCTAGCACCTCACTGAGAAAGCCAGTAGCAGAAACCAGTCTGGTGTTAGGGATATTTTACAAAGCTTGTTAAGAGCTTATTTGTGAGCTCTTTATATAACATTTGTTTATTTTTATACAAGATTTTTGAAATACTTTGGAGAACCAATTGATTTCATTGTCTGGGATAAAGTATATATCATTTTATTAATAAATACATGTTACAAAACAATGCAATTATTAATAAAAAATGTTTATTAAATTTTGAATAGTGACATAAATAAAATCAAATATAAATGAAATACGTTAAATTTATTTAAGTAAATAGTGCATAACAATCATATTGCTCTGAAACATTATAAGAAATTATTGTCCAGTATAATTTATGATATTTACTTATTTATTTATTTGTTATGTGTAGTCAATATTATTCAGGCAATTAGTAAAACTAATATTTTAAACTTATTTATATATTTAATGAGTTATTTATTTAATTAAACCACTAAACATCACATGATCACCATTATTTACACTACTGTATGGAGAGTAGCTTCTGTGTTATTTGTTGAGATAGCATTATGTTTTAATCTGTAACAATCATTAGGGATCAACCACTACACATGTGATGTAAACTAATAAACACTTTTAAGGAATACTCTCCTTTCCAAACACAATATAAAGTCTTTTGAAAAATAGAATGAATCCACTCTACCTTTTTAACTTACATACCTATGATAGTCCTTTATCCTGATACCATCAGAATAGCAATTTTCTGCTGTTGAACATAATAAAGATCAAGAGCATACAAACAATTTTATTAAGTCCTTAATCTTTAAGATTCACATCACTTTCAAATATATGAAAATAAATAAATTTATCAAATCAAAAATTATTTTAGTTTTATAATTTTTTTCTATTTATTATTTGATAAAATAATTTTTGATAAGATTATTATTAAAATGAATTAGCATACTATCAAGAAATACTAAATATGGAATTAATAATTGTGTTTACTTGGAAATTATTTTTAAGATACAGAAATTTCTAATAACATTAATACAGGTTATCTGGAGATATTTAAGACAGTCTTATTTGCAGACATAATGATCCACAACATTTTTTTAAATTTATTGTACTGTCTACATTTTAATTATATTGAAAGAATGCTGGATAACAAAAATAAAAAGTTATAAAAATTACTTCTGTTGTAGATGAGTGAAATGTAAATTTTAAAGCTGGATTTTAGATGCTTAGAGATCTAGCAGTTGATGTGTAAATAAGTTACCATGATTTATTTGTATGAGTTGAATGCAGAAATAGATACACATATAGATGCTGATCAATATCTGCTACCTGCCCTGCACTCAATAATTTTCAAATCACTTGCAAAATAGTTATAAGTAGGGAAGTTTTATATTTGTACCATATTAAATGTACATAGAAAAGATATTTCAGTTAACATTAAAAGAATTATATAAAGAATTGAAGATGAAAAGAGAAAAATCACATTTCATAATTGTTAAAGACTGTAGTTTTTAATTTCTAGTTTGATGGATCAACACATAAAAATGCCATTTACATTGCCCAATTTACATCTAATTGAACAGTTCTGTTCATATTAGCCACTGCAGACTGCCATGCACACAAATATGATGGCCTGCACTGCTATGTGCTTCACAACAATTTATGCAAATACACACACTTCACAGATCACTACCACATCATGTGAGAGTGTCTGAAATTCAACTGATCCTAACTCTTAAAATCTATATTCCAACTAATGATATTACACCCTACCTGTTCGAAAGGGATGCCCAAGCATGATTTCATATAACTCGTGGGAAAAGTCACGTTTGCACAAGAACACTTGTGAGACAAATCAAATGTCTGAGGTTGCAGCTTGTTTTAGGAATCATAAGATTGTTTTGCTTTGACTACTGCATCTTTTGGCCTATCCTTTGGATTGGCAAAACCACAGAAAAATCCCCTGCACATTATTTTCCCTCCCTCAGACTCTTCCACCATCCTCCCCACACATCACTGCACTTTTCGATACCATCTTTCACAAGTTGCTATCAAAAATACTACTTTGTTTCCAATCAAAATTAATTTATTAATAAATGTTTTTTTTTTATATATAAAAATAATACCAGAAATTGGACAATAAAGAAAAAAAAAATATTTTTTAAGAATCAAAAATAATTAGACCATCCTCCCCACACATTGCTGCGTATTCTGACAAGTTGTTGTTTGAAATAAACATGTGTCGTTAAAACAAAATGAAAAAAAATACTAGTTTGTTTACAGTCCAAAATAATTAATTAATACATGTATTTTTTATTTTTATATAAAAATAACAGAAATCGGATAAATATAAAAAGGTCAGTTCAGTAACATTATATTTATGTGCTTGGTTGCAGTAATAAGGCCATCAAGTGGCTTGTTTTGTCTAAACAACTAGTATCAAAGCAAATTTTTTTTTTGGAATTTTCTACCTTCTTACTTTGTTATCTATTTATAGTAATATGTAATGGTAATTAATAATTTTTACCTCTCCACTCATTTTTTGACAATGTAATGCTGATTAAATTTTATTTATTTATTTTTGATAAACTGCAATTTATTAAAAAATATTTTTCATAATATTTGATTTAAAATAATTATTGTTTGATTAATATCTACTTTAATCTTTTTTATTTATTTATTAAGAAAGAAATATTTTCTTCGTAGATGGTTAGAAGTTTTTTTGATTGATTGGGGTAATGAATGAAAATATTCTATGTTTTTATTTTAATATATTGAAGCAATGAATTATTTTATTTATGTCATGCTATGTATTCTTTGAATCAAATTTTATGAGAAAAATAATGAAATTTATCAATAAAAATATAATATATAAACTTAGCTATCATAATTTAGAAATTATAAATAAACATGAGAATAATAAATTTTTTAGTATTATCATTTTTTTTTCTTCATTTTTTTTAATGGTAATGACTATATTTTCTTAGCATTACCTTTTAGTATTTTCATTTTCTGGCAACATATATTTTGTTCTAATATTGTTAAACTAATGTTATTGGAAAAATTAGTCTTAAATGAATTTTTTAAAATATTAATATAGTGACTTTCTAGTCAAGACATTAAAAAATATTTTTTTTTTCCAAATTTTATTTTATTTATATATTTGATATACACACCTGTTTATTCCTGTGATGGCCAGGCTGCCTTACATAGTGTTTTAAATATTTTTAAATGGTGAGTCTCTGAAATGTCTGGTGTTTTAATCTTTTACCATTTGGTTGTAATATCATAATGCCCCTGCAGATGAGGTGTCTTTGTATACTTCTAGGGTTGGTAGTTATTGCTTGCCCCCTGTTGTGTTATTTATATTGATTATTGCAGTTGAATTTGGGATTGAAATGAAGTTCCATGTGTCTGAACTGTTTTCGAGAAGACTAGGAGTTCATTTCTCTTTTTTTGAGGGTATGTATAAAGAATTGAATTTCATCTGGTTGGGGATGTTCTAGCACCAGTCTGCATCTGGTGATCCATATGGCATAGTTTAAGAAAATGGTTATTTTGCTGAACTAATTGATTTTATTGTCCAAAATAAAGCTGTTTTGGATAAAGAACTATTAGCTTGTTTTTTTCCTGTGATTTTATTATTTATATCAATTTAACACATGATACACAAAATTTGGTATTTATTTCAGCATTGACTTGAATAAAAAAAAAGAATAATTAAATAGTCAAACTTTTCAACTATTTAATTATAAAACAATAAAAACCACATATCTTCTAAATTAAATAAGGAACAAATCATGTTTTAACAAATATTTGGAAAAATCTGGGTAATTAATTTATTTACTGAAATAAATTAGATCAAGTTAATAACAATAATTTTTTTTTTTTTTATTAAGGAAAGTCAAATTATTCAAGTTAAATTACATTAGTTTTCCTGTTAGATACATTAGTTCCTGCAAGACAATAACTTGGAAGCTGGACTTTGTAATGCATACTTGTCTTCCATTGGTATAGGTGAGGCTATAAGGCCACTCTGGGACAGGGAGGTTGTCTTTGTCTTCAGTTTATATGGTTTTCTATATCCATTTGTTTTTTAGACTTTCTTTCAGTTTGCACCGATTTTTCTTATAATTTATTTTCTATTGATTTTGAATTACTTTTATATTCCAACTGATAGCTTAAACAGAAGTCTCTGAGGTGTAAACCCTGTTGTCATTCAAGGCAACTGATTTGATATTATAAATTATCAACTTGGGAGGCAGTTTCTGAGGTAGATACTCATTGTAAATTAAGAATCATGAACTTCAGGTGGCAGTGAGAGTCTTTCTGAGGCAAGAATCTGATCATTACTCTTCGGTCTACTATGGTGTTTCTCACAATGGGTCTCTATCTATTAGATTATAACTTAGACAGTTGTTGCCAGGAAGTAGTCTCATTGTCATTCAGGAGTATCTGATCTCAAGTTTCTGTATATAGCCACTTTGGAGCAAGGAGACGACCCCTATTTTTTAGTTTGCACAAATTTCCCCTGTATATTTCCCAAGGTTCAGGATATTTTGCTTGAATATAAAATGGCATCTAGAGAACAACTGTGTGAATAGAACAAAGGTGGCCATTCTAATTGAAGCAAATTTCCCATTTTTTTATCATTTTGCCTAGTGCGAGCATATCTCTGCATTCTGGGCACACACATAAAAGCAACTTGGTTCTGAGGTCTTTTAAATGGAGGCAGGCAAAGAGACATGATTCAGGGTTTCTTCATGTACATTACATAGTCTGCACACCGAGTCAATCTGGCAAAATTCCCTCCATATAGGTAGTGAGAACAGGTTGTATTTAACAAGGAAGTCCACAAACTTGGGCTCAAATGCCCAATATTTTGATTTTTTTAAGTAGTAATGTAATAGTTATGTTTAGTTGAGTAGGTGTTTTTTCTTGTCTAAGATGTATATATTTATATACATCCCAGTAATTGCTTTTGGTCTCAAGCACTTGATCTGTAACCTGAAAGAGTGTATTTAGGTGATCTTGGAAATCTTTGACCCATATGCTTGGCATCGATGGTAGAGTATCTGTAGGCTACACCAAGTCAGTGGTCTGCTCATCAATCACTTTATCATGGATGGACTTAAGTGTGACCAATGTCTTTGTATATAGAACACATAGATAGCATGTAGACCAAGACCATTCAGATCTCTCGGTTTCTGCACCTTGGACAGGTTGATGGAAACAAATTTCCTCTTCCACAAGAGTTTGGTGCAGATGGAGTTGATGGTATTCTGGAAGATCTTGGTCATCTTGAAGATTGGGAGGTAATAGTTTATGCATGGAAAAAACATCATGTTGAGTAGTGCTTCCTTACCAGGGAGCAACAAGGAGATTGTGGCAAGAGTATTAGTCACTCTTCTAGTTTTTTCAATGATTTGGGATTCGATTTCTCTTCCCATGGAGATTTTGATAAAGCCACCAGAAACCCAAGAATGTTATGTGGCTTTTTGGTATACTTGGATGTTATTATGGAACCCCTATCTATTCCCCGGGTAGATTCTCAGATTGTATTTAACTGCATATCTGTTCAACACTTAGTACAGCTGTGGTAGGTACTCTTGAAATGGGAGGAAAATGGTGCCATTGACCACATATGATATATGGTGGACTTCCTCCCTGAGTGCTGGGACATGCACACCAGGTTTTTCATTTTCCACCTCCTACAGCAATGGGTTTATATAAATGACAAAGCACAATGTGCTTAGCAGTGCCCCCTGGGAAATAGAGATATGAAGCCTAAACTCCGGGGCCAGAGAGCAATCCAAATATGTGCATATGGACCTGTTAAGCATCAGGTTAGCAATGATCTTCACATCTACCAAGGGAACTCCATAGTGCCTCATAAGATATAGCAATTTTGCTGGCACCATGTAATCAAATGTGGCCACAAAGTCCAAATGGACAGTGATGGGCCTGGTTTTCCTTTGGGATCTTACATTTAAAGAAAAAATCTTATACATTTCAATAATTTACTACACATTAACCCATATCTTAATTTATAGACATTTAAATAATTCATTAGGTTTTTCTTTTGGATTCCACCTCATAACAGTTCTTAAATAGGGGTAATCATTTTTTGAGTTATATCAAATACATAATTTTATATTTAATGGTGTTTACTTGAAATATGTCAGCATATAAAATGCCCCAAAATCAAGAGACAGATATCTAAAACTAGAAACATAAACAAAATTTAAATGCCATAAAATTTATTAAATGTATAAAAATATTATTGTCAGACTACCAGAGTGTATTAACAATATTGACATAAGTTTTCTAAAAAATGCAAATAAATTTCTATCAATATGACTAGTCATCAAACTTGAATATATAAATTTCAGTACTCTTAATAAAGTAAATGGGAAATTTTTAAAAAGAACTACAGATTAGTAGATATTAATTTATTTATAAGAATTTAGTACATTCATTTATGCAAGCATACTTTGCAAAAATACTTTGAAAATTAGGTGCTATACATATATATGTATGTGTGTATGCATAATGTCAATAAGTGTTATATATATATATATATAACACCAAATACATCTTTTAAATAGCATATATATAATCAGAGCTCAGATTATATTAAGATAGCAATTCCTTAAACTTTAATGGACAAGCTTTTATTCTCCCATTCTTTCAATGATTGAACTGTCCATTTCATTGAAAACCTATGATGGAACTACAACATCAAATCCACCAAGGGCACTGAGCATTTTATCATAAGTTTTTCAATAAAATGGATTATTAAATAGTTGGAAGGATTGAAACCTGACCATTAAAGTTTAAAGAATTGCCATCTTAATATAAGCAGGGCACTAATTATATATATATATGTGGGAAATTATGATCTGGCCTAACTAATGAATGTTGGTTCTGCATAAAATATATATATTAGGGACCATTTATCTTTTTTACATATATGTGGTCAAGTGTATCAGTTGTTTGAGATGGAATGGAAAAATCCTTAAGTTCAAATCTCTCTATTTATTACATAAAAACATTTAGTACTCTGAATGAATAGGCTAATTATATATATATATATACACATCTGGGTTTTGTTTCACGTGATAGATAGGTTCCTCAGAAGACACGCGCAAATGAAATTGTGCAAAAATAGACGTAACTTACATTGAAAAAGGGGGAATGCGGTCTGTGATTTTTCAAAATTCGCGTAAAAGCAAAGCACCAATGTAAAATTACTTTAAAATTCATGCAAAAAAAAAATAAGGAAATAAAATATGACTAATAAAAAATTTCAAATTTAAAAAAAATTGATACAAGATAAACTTTTTTTAACTATAATATTTAATTTTATTCAAAATAATATATTTTTATGCATAATTTACAGTACAGTAATTTACATTTTTTTATACACATTTTAATTATTATCGCTATTTGCCGAAAAACACGTTCATTTGCAAACTGGTAAAAAATTAATTTTTCACAAGAGGAAATACAACAAGTGCCAACTTCACACTCATGTTGTGTCACTGGTTTTCTGGTGACAACATAATTAGTAATTAATCTTTGAGATGATGATTTTATTAATTGTTTATGAAACTAACAACTAAAAATTAAATTTTTATTTTTGTCTTTAATTTTTTAATTTTCAATTCCATTTAAAAATAAAATTTCACATCACATTAATTTCAAGTCGCCGTAATTTTTATATTATTAATTACAATTAAAAATCAGATTTTAATTTTTAATTGTCAAATTTAATTGAGCCCACTGCTATTACTCACCTTTTAAAAATAAACTTGTGGACACTAAATGATTAATAATTGATTATGTTCTTTTTTAAAAAGCAAAAACAGAATGTGATTTAAAATGCAAAATTAACACGCACAATGTTTGAACAAATTTACATTATAATCTTGTAAAATTTAATGTGTGTGTACATAAAATGTGGAAATCATGATTTTAATTTCATTATTGCATAAAATCTTACTATTATAAAGCACTGAAAATATTGAAATTACTAAGATGAAAGTCGAATTCCAATAATATGCTATTACTTTCAATATAACGTAAGTGCACAAAATTTATTATTTAAAGTAATAGCGCATTATCGGAGTTTGACTTCGGTGAAACATAAATTGCGTAACTTTAAAATCATGTTAAATAAGTCAATGTAAAAAGAGACCTAAGTGTATATATATATATTAGAGGGATTTGAATCCAAACTTTCAAGCTCCCTTTAAACATCCATTCTATCTTATACAACTGACACATATGATCACATACATATGAAAAAAGATAAATGATCTCCAATATGCATATATTGAAGATCATTTATCTTTTTCACATGTATGTGGACATGTGTGTCAGCTCTTTAATATAGAGTGGTTGTCTTAAGAAAGCTTTAAAATCTGAGTTTAAATGCCCTCTAAGTACATCTAGCTTAAAAAGTATATATAATATAGAAATATTACATATTCAGCCTGAATTTTATTCACCTCTCTTCTTTATATTTAAATAGAATTAAGGTCCTGCATATAAGAGGCCAGAATGACTTATGATCAATATGAGCATGACAACAAAACTGGCAAACAAGGATTTGAACATGCCCGATATTCAATGATATGAATGGCTGAAGAGTTGGAAAATGAAGAAGATTGAAACCTGTCCATTAAAGTTTGAAGATTTGCTATTTTAATATAAACCAAGCACTGATTATATATATATGTGGGAGATGATGATCTGGACTAAGTGATGAGTGCTGGTTTAGTGCAAAATGCATATATTGAAGATCTTTTTTTTTGCATGTATGTGGTCATGTATGTCAGTTGTATAAGATGGAGTGGATGACTAAAGAGAGCTTGAAAGTCTGGGTTCAAATCCCTTCTAATTACATCTAGCTTAAAAGTATATAGAATATAGAATACATATTGATATACATATAACAACCATAAATTGCCAATAGCTAACTAGTTTCTAAACATGATTTGCATGATAACTATTAAAGCTTAGTAAGCTAATCGAATATCCACAATTTTTTGTCAAGACAATGTTTAGAGGAATGTATCTTATAGCACAGATATTGTCTTTACTACCAATTGTGAATATTTTACTGGTTTATTAATCTTTGACTGCCTAAATAATAAGGGTAACAATGGTAAAGGCTTACATATATAAATGATATAAAGTACAATAGTTTAAATGATAACATTAATTAATATTATATGTCTTTTATGAAAGAAATTGCTTTTTAGTTATTGACTCTTTATTCTGTACTGTTTTATCAATTAACAGCTATGCACAGTTAGTTAATTACAATATTCAGTTTTTTTAATTATAAAAAGTCAACAAAAGAATTTAAAGAATGTTTGTAAATCACAAAACTTTCTAATCTGTGTACAAATATGTATGCAAACACACACATATACATTTGTGTAAGATTTTCAATTTTGAAACTACATATTTATGTCTGAAAATTTTTTAGACTGGATTTTGTATATAAAATATTGTGAATATATTTATAATGTTCAGTTTATTCTATGAATCAAATTTCTCAATATCTATGTGTAATATATGTTTGTCATTTTTTTAGATATACTTCAATCATATTCTATGATCATTTCCATAACCCTTAAAAATATCTATAAAATAGAATCCAAAGCTAGATAAAATTATATGATGATATATGTATATTGTATAACAAAGGAACAACTTGACCTATACAATGAATACGATTTACCGTAAAAAATAAAAAAATAATATTTATGCATTAGAATTAATAGATTAATTTTGAAAGAAAAAAGGATACATCTAGTTTTCACTTCCTACACTAGAAATCTTTTGGTCTGCAATATTTCTTCACTGCCTATTTTAAAGCCAAAATTTTATTATATAAATGCTATGTTCAGAATGTAGTAAAAATACAGAGGCAAGGCACTATGGTTTGACTAAATAACAAAAAGAAAGTAACTCAGCTGAAATACTTTATGCCTTTTTGTGAAAAGCATCCAGATAAAAGAATCTATTATTGTTGACATAATATTAGTTTACAGATAGACAACACCATTTAAGTTAAGTTCAGTAATAATATTCTGACAATAACAAAAGATTAATATCTAAACTCCACAGCATTATTTTGCATGAAATTTACAATCAACTACAGAAATGAGTGATCAACATACAACATAATGTACACAATATCAAATTGTAGCATAAATATATACAAAACATAATACAATAGAGATTTCTTTAATGTAGCATTACAAATCAAATGCAAAGTTTATCAAATAATTATTTGATTCTGAACTTGCATTTAAGTAATTTATATTTCCTGCTAGTGGCTATAATAATACAAATGTTAGTTTACTTATGAAATATACTTTCAGAATTGTTTATATTTTTGGATTCATTCTTTATTAATCCATGTATTTTTAAACTTTATACTACATGCTCAATATAAATATGAATACACGTTGGATTTCAGTTTAGCATTATCTTATATATATATAGATAAATGTTCAATTATACTATTACACCTTCTACTTTGCTTATATATATATATATATGCTTAATTACACTATTATATATGCTATATTATTTATATTATACACAAACACACACACATATATATATATAAGCATGCGTATATTTATATATAAGTCCATTATATTATTACAAGTAAAATAACATCATCATAAACTTTCTGACAAACATATTATTATGATATGCCTATTCTTAGTCTAAAACGATAAAAAAACTGTGTAAGTTTGTTATCTGTTTTGCTTTATAAGAAGCAAAACTTATTCGTTAATTTAATTATTTATATTTTGTTCGCGTATGTGGTTAAATAAATGATTTATATATATTTTTTCCAAATGTTTATTTTTAAAAAACATTCCAAACAATAAAAAAATATTTGAAAAAGAAAAGCTCATTATAATTTAGACTTTAATTAATAAATTGTTAAATGATAATAGATAAGATTATTAAGAAAAAAACCCGAAATACCTAAAGCTTATTATATTTATTTTGCAAAGATTAAATGATTTATATTTTATTAATCTCTGAAAATTCTAAAACACTAATTTTAAATGTGTGTATGAATATACGAAAAATTATATAAAAATATGATTAATTAACCTATTTTAAAATCTCTATAACAATATTATGTGAAATAATGAGACAAGAAAGCCAGCAGTAAAATATAATATAGAATAAATTTTATTTGCTTGCAATCTAAATATGCAGCTGATAACATCGGACATATTTCCTATAGAAATATACAGTTGGTATTCAAATAATAAAATACCTTGCTAGCATTTAAATAAAAAAATGGGTCAATGCCTTTTTATCCTTCCATTTTCTGCCTATAAGTCTGATGATTGTATTTTTACATGCTGTTAGAAGGTTGGATATAGATTGTAAAAAAATTCTATCTATCAACTTTATTTCAAAATATTGATAATGAAGTATATTTCATGAAACTCTAAGAAATTATGAAAGAGGGTTATTCCATAATAAATAAGCCATTTGAACACGACTATACTAGAATTCCTTGAGAGTTCTTTATGATTTAGAAAAGCCAAATAAAACTTTCTTAAAAAATTGTATCATCCTACAAGTAATAGAGGCAATTGATTTAGTATGAAAAAATGACTGCCTGGAGAAAATTCATTCATTAAGATTGTTAAGCTTCAGTGATTATTGGATCTAAAATAAAGAACTCTTAAAAAAGAATTTTTATAAAAAACTTTTTTAGAAATAATAAAATTTCACTTATATATGTATTTTTATTATGCACGCATATTTTTCTTTGTTTTAGAGCTTTCAGAGATAATAATAGATTTTCTGGCCAGGTAAAACAATTATATATTTTATTTCCGTATTTATATGCACAAATAGTACCATGCATGAATGTATAAATAGTTAGCACACATTATATTGTTTATGTTTTAAATGATGAGAACAAACTAAAAGACCTCATCATTGTGTATAAATAGAATGTTTGGGATTATAATATTGTTTTACCTGTTACACTTATTCAGATTTATTTGAATTTCATAAAAGTTTTAATGTAATATTTATTTATAAAACTATCTATACAGCTTTGCGATTTTTATAAGTTGATTGGAGCCATTTTAAACTATTAATGCCATTTGCTTATTAATGTTATTTATTAGCGATATAAATAAAATTGGATGATTTTTCTCTTTATCAGTTTGTATTAATTATTTCATTTATTCACTCACATCAATTCACAATCACATTATTATTTTAAGCCCTGAAATCATTAATCATTTATTATTTTAAATATATCTGAAATTAATAAAATTACCATTTGACTATAAATATATGTTATTGCAGAGCCTTGTTTTCAAATTATATTTATGAAAAATGTCACAGATCTTATAGTTAGTAATTTCATTCAATAAAATTTAAATAGAATATTAAAAGAGTCTCAACATGTAAATTCATATTATAGGAAATTGGCTCTTGAACTGAAAGGACATTTTCTTTTGTCCACATGTACCATTACAATTTTGGCACCCCATGTTTCGTACCAAAATTGTATAAAATTAATAACTATAGAATCTGTGACATTTTTCATAAATATCAATCCAAAACAAAGTTCTGCAATAACATTAACATATAATTAAATTCAAAGGGTAATTTTATTGACTTCAAATATATTTAAAATAATAAATAAACTCAGGGCTTAAAATAATAAAATAATGTGACTGTGAAATGATGTGAGTAAATAAATTAAATAATTAATACATACGGATTAAATAAAAAAAAAAATCATCCAATTTTATTTACATCACTAATAAATAACATTAATAAGCAAATGCCATTAATAGTTTAAATGGCTCTAATCAACTTATAATACTCAATCAAAAAGCTGATTGAAATAGTTTTATAAATAAATAATACATTAAAACTTCTATGACATTCAAATAAATATTTGGATAAGTATAACAGGCAAAAGAATATTATAATTACAAACATTTAATTTATATATAATGATGAAATCCTTTAGTTTATTCTCATTAGTTAAAACATAAACAATATAATGTATTCTAACTATCTAAACATTCATACATTTATGTATGGTATTGTTTGTGCACATAAGTATAGAAATAAAATATTAAGATTGTTTTAGCTGGCCAGTAAACCTATTATCTCCAAAAGCTCTAGAATAAACAAAAATATGCATGCATAATAAAAAATATATATAAATGAAATTTTACTATTTCTGAAAATTTCTTTTTTAAAAGTTGTTTAATAGTTCTTTATTTTATATTCTATAATCAATGAAGCTTAACAAGTTTAAGGAATGAATTTGTCCTCATGGGGATTTCTTCATACTAAATCTATTGTCTCTATAACTTGTAGGATGATGTAATTTTCCAAGATAGTTTCATTTGGCATCTCTATGTTGTAAACAACTTCTCTCAAGGAATTCTGTATACTTGTAATCAAATAGTCTATTTATAATGGCATACATTCCTTTTGTAATTTCTTAAGAGTTTCATGCAATATACTTCATTGTCAAAATTTTAAAATAAAGATGATGAAATTTTTTTACAATCTATATTCAAACTTCTATCTGCATTTAAAACACAATCATCATACTTATAGGCAGGAATTGAAAGAGCATTTGACCCTTTTGCTACATGACTTCTAGCAAGGCATTCTGTTATTCAACCACCAACTGTATGTTTCCACAGGAAATGCATCCAATGTTATCAGCTGCAGATTTAGATTGCAAGTCAGTTTCTGCTGTCCTTTCTTGTCTCATAATTTTTCATAACATTGTTATAGGTATTCTATAATAGGTTAATTAATACTGCTTTTATATAATTTTTGATATATTCATACACATATGCAAAATTAGTGTTTTAGAATTTCTGAAGATTAATAAAATATAAATCATTGAATTTTTTTAAAATAAATATACTAAACTTTTGGTATTTAGGTTTTTTACTTAATAATCTTACCTAAATTTACATACATGGTTATTATCATTCAACTGTTATTAATTAAAGTTTATATTATAACAAGCTTTTCTTTTGCAAACATTTATTTATAGTTTGGAATATCTTAAAAATAAAATAAACATTTCAAAAAAATTATAATAATTTAAGTAACATGGCTGTAAATAAAATATAGATAATTAATTAAGAAATAAGTTACTTCTTGTAATACAAAATGGATAACAAATGTATGTAATTTTTTTGTTATTTTAGGCTTAAGAATAGGCATGATTAAATCAAATAAATTTCCCATTGCAGATTAACGATTGCAATAATAAATATAATTATCAAGTACTAAGTGGTAATAAATATTCATAATAACAATTATAGAAACACAGAAGTACTCTCAGTTAATTTCATAACCATTTTCAACTATTGCTGAAAATGTGAAAATAAAAAATCTGAAAGTTCTGTGCTTATATATATATATATATCAGGGACGAAGAGTGTATTGAACGGAATGAGTGTTTCTATAGGAAGATTCACTAAAACTTTCAAAAGCTTTAATTAAAATTCAATTTAAAAAATTCACTTTCAATTTTTTTTACTAACAGTTGAATTGTTTTACATCTAATAAAAGAATGAATTTCACTCACTCATTCTAATGCAATTTGTTTCACTAACAGTTGAATTTGTTTTATATATAACAAAAGAATGAATTTCATGAACTCATTCTAATGCAATTTTTTTGTAATATATATATATTAGGTGCTATTACATAAAAATTATTGTGGCAAGTGAAATAAAAACAAAAAAAGAAGTGTGCTTTCATTCCTAAAAAAGTCTTGTTTTGTCATTGATATATATATATATTGTACCAAGATCGTATTGGTACATATATGTAATTTTGTCAAAAAATTACTAAAATAAAATACAGTTCATTAAAAGAAAATAGTATGTAAAAGTTTAAGAGTTTTTTTATTACAGTTTGTTTTTGAAATGTAAAACTAAAAGTCAAAGAGTAGTTGAAATAAAAGTTACAATTAATTAATTAAAAGGGGGGAGGGGATTTGCTTTAGAAACATCAAGTTAAAAGTTTATGAAAGAAGTTTAAAGAGTTTTTGCTAAAAACAATTAATTCAGTTTTACGGAGAAAATTAAAAGAAGTTGATTTTCAAATAAGTAAAAAAGATCTTTTTTGAGTTAAAGAAAGAAAAAGTAATCTTAAAACTAGTGTTGAGTTTAGAATAAAATATATACATGTGTGTAAATGATGAATTAATGTGAGCTTGTTAGTAAAATATATATGTGCGATTGCAAACATAGCATAAATATGTATGTGTTAAAATAAAATAAATGAAAGTTAAAAAATTAAAAACACTCAGCAATGGCTAATAATTAAAAATGTAAAAACAAAACATGCGATGGCTGTTAATTAAAAGATCTCCAACAACATGCCATTAAGAGCTTATCTAGAGGAATGCGATTAAAAATAAGGAAGGAATTTCGACAACAGACATCGCTGGCAGACATCAAAATGACAACAGGTCTTATGAATAAATAGCCCAGTTTTTCATTGGACAATCAGATGAGATAACAGTTGAGAAAGAGTTCAGTTCAGCAAGATCACATCAAATTAAATCAGTCAATCGATCAGCTGATAATGCAGTGTTAAAAACCTCAGAAACATATAACTTTGCTCTAGCCTGAGTTTGATTGAAACAGCTAACCTACCCATGAAAATAATGCCTGCCTAACAACTTGAAAATCTGCTGTCAATATCTAAATGTCTTAAAGAAAAATACTTTGGAATACTAAGTATTAAACCTCCTCAAGAAACCTCATATCTGGCCGGATAGAAATATTCTTACTTGAAGCAGCAACTAGGAACAAAACAAAGTCCTACTGAAAATAAAGTACACAGCAAACAGCAAGAAGCATCCACATTCTAAAAACCTAGGTAATAACATTTTTCTTATTCTCATTTCTAAAGTAGACATTGCATTAGTTTGAAGCCTCCCAGAGTCAAGTAATAATGAACTCTATAAGCATGCATAAATGAACTATTGATGTGTGGGTTCATGCATTAGGATATATTGATTTCATTGTATTTTAAATGTCAAATATTATTTAATTCTTTGTTATATTATATTGTTATTATATATGTGTGAGCCTGAAGTTATGATAAGCTCTTGTTCATTTAAATAAGTTCTCATAAGTAAATTAAAAGAAGTAAAATAAATTATCTTGAAACTTAAAGCTTAATTTGTCAGTCAGTTCTTTTTACCACTAATTAAAGCAATAATTTGTGAATGTATTACAATAGACTGAGCTAGTTATGGGATTGTCTTAGCATTGAATTAGTTACCATTGTTCAAAGTGCATTATTTATCTTCTGGGTAAGTAATGGGCACCAGTGTTTCTACAAAACAAAAAAGTGCTTTGAATGTGGTGTTGAATTCGACAGTCGAGAAGAAATCTGTTTCCTTCAAATGTGGTCAGTTAGATATATTTTACACATATATCTGCTGGCTTGGATTCAGGTGCTCTTTGGGTACTCTCTTATCTACTTAAGGGTGTGTGGTGGAGCAATACATAAATTGCAAGGGATTAATAATAAATATTGTATCATATTTCATACAAAAGTTAACAAATTATATTTCAAGTTATAATTTTATTAAAGAGTGAAAGTATATAGATTGTGTTTAATCCATCGGGGATTTTATTTGTCTTTTTAATTAATTTTCTGGTAAACCATTCACCCAGTTCAATATATATATATATGTATTGTAACATTTATTTATATACGTTGCAAATATATTGGCATTTGGTAGAAGCTAAAAAAATAAAAGTAGATTTAGATTTTTTTTTTGACTAATTTTTTTTTAAAAAAAATAACGTACAATGAAAGTTAAATTATTCTTTCGGGTTTTTTTTTATGTAATTAGAAATAAAAGTTAGAATTGGAGAGAACAAAAGACACAAATTACCAATCTAGATAAGAGAAAGTAAAAATATTTCAACTAATTAAAGATGGCAGAATTATGCTGAAAAAAATAGAGACTTTGTAACATAAATTTTATAAAGAATATATAAGATTATCAACGGATATTTGGACAAACAAAAGATATGCGCAGAAGTTGGAAAACTGGGCCTCTAGAGAGTATAAAAGGCAGAGATCAGTTTGAAGGACATCTTGTTCGTTGGTTTCTCTAGTTGGTCTTGGATAACAATAATATATCCAAGATCGCTCTACACTGAAGTAATTCGGCATGTCGGAGTGAACCGGAGCTTCTGAAAACATCGTGCCTGAAGATGTATACCAGAAAAGCTTTCGTGACCGACTAGGAGAATGGACCACAAGATCAAATAATAACCAAAAGGCCGAGCTCATTCTACCCAAAAAACTATGCATAGTTATCTACTACTGAATTCCCAAAACTTACCGGTAAGTTATACTTCATTACTCCTGATTGTGACCAAATTAAACGTTTTCAAACAATTTCTAAAAGTATGTTTAAACAATCCCGATAGAGACATTAATTTTCTTGTACAAGAGACATTCAATTTTTTTAAGGAAATTTCTAGGAGAAATTTAGATATGAACAGTAATTGTAAAATTGTTTTTTTATTAATTGATTCATGTCTGAGTTGTGTTCTCTCTAAGTAATTTATTTCAAATATTTTTTTAGTCTATTAGAATAAAATTATTTCCAATACCAATTTTCATTTGTGCATTATTAATAATAGTTATTATTTTTTATTATTAAATTTATTTTTAGTGTAATAAGATTTAAACGTAAGTTACCTTTGCCAATATGTTTCAATATGCCCAGGACTAATAATCGTAAAAATCATTAATTCTCATTACGGTAGAATTACCGCCCCTTAAAAAAAAATATAATAAAAATCTTTTTATTTTTTTTTGTTTTACAACTTGCGAGAGGTGCTGGCGACATATTTCAGTGGATTCTTAGGAATTCTGGCGCCCATAGTAAATAAAATTAAAAGTTGATTTTGTCAATAGCACAATTCGTAACAATTAATAGGCTGAAGTTGATCAGGAAAAATAGCTGTGTTTTTAGAATAGAAATACAACTTTCTTCTTTTTTGACATAGCTTGATCAACTCACGCGCAGTTTATATTAGCGTGTAAAGGCCTAGCAAAACGAAAAACGTTATAATATATATACAAAATTAAACACTACATGAAAAAATAATAATTTTAAATATTGTTAATTAAATTATGTTTTTTATCATTACAAACTTTCAAATGACAACGATTGCTTGATTTTTTTAAAATCAAATATTAACACTTCTTGAAAGATTTTTAAAATTTTTCTATAGATGCCATAAGATATTTACCCAATAATTCTGTTTCTTTTTATATGTATTCCTTATTCATATTTTTAAAGTGAAATATTTCCATTTAGACAGATATACATTTATTCTCATGTAGAATCAGATATAATAATATACAAACATAGCACACCTTTCAAGAGAAAAGTTGGACATAATTTTCTTAAAAATTTCTGAATTACTAATGCTGCTACTGGTTTCAGGACTTTTTTGAATTTGGATGATCTTTCTTACATTTGACCATTATTAATGTCAATCTTTGATGGTATTTTTGAAACTGAATCTTCTGCCATATACACTCTTTCCATGAAAGTTAGCTACATTTGATATATCATTTGAGCATCACTTTTCTCTGCTATGTTAAGGTGACTGATATCCTTAATATCATATTTGCAATTCTGCAACATATTTTACTCATACCAGTATAACTTGTCTGAGAGGACTGTTAAATATTATTCTCTTATCACACATTTTTACAGATCTCTCATTTATACTTTTTTCCAACTTGATTTATTATATATTCTCTAATGGTTGGTTCTGTTAACCTAGCAACCAATAGGAAGGGATTTGAAGCTTCCAACCCAATAAAAGTTTTATGGATGTTTTTATGATATAATAGTGACATAAAATAACAGAATATATTGGTTAGAGCACATTTGCTATGATTTATTCAGAGTACTTTATAAAGTGCATTTAACTTCAAGAATAATATGACCTCAGTACATGTTTTGTTCTTATTATTGATAAGTATTTATGTATATGTGGTAAAGGTCCATTTATTTGAAGTAAACAGTATGGAAACCTATAGTAAAATGCTTCATATGAAATACTTCAACAATATTTTTTGAGATAGTATTCTTTACAACATAGTACTCATTTGATCGAAGGAATGCATCAATTATAAATAGAAATGGTCCTATATGGTCAATGTGTATGTATATTATTATGGTTTCATAGCATTCAAAAAAGATCTCTTTTTTTCAAGAATTTAATTGTTTTCTTTTGTCACTCAATCTTTCATCAAGATTTTTTAGTTGAATTCAATCATGTACATTCAAAATTTTATAGTGAAGCATTACTAGGATAATGGAATGATTAGTACAATACAATTTATTTACCTAGAAATCAGTATCTTTAGAATGTTCTTATCAAATTGGTTACAGTATAATTAGTACTATTGAATCTATAGTTAATTTATCTCTTGAGTTGTCTGGAATTCTTAATAACAGATCTACATAAGGGTTATTTTACCAGGAAAAACTCAACATTTTAAAAGGATATGAAATTTATTTATCTGAATACATATGACTTAAAAGGTCAGAAGTCATCTCAGGATTTGCAAGAATCTTTAACAATGTTCTGTAGTTGGTATTGACATTTAAATGATTGGACTTTTAGACACTGGTGGAATTTCTTTATCTCAAAAATTGAGAACCTTCTTGTCTAGCTTCCTATAGTTTTTTGCTTTGACAAAATCCTCAATGCATAAACAATCTGAAGTTTAACTTTATATAATGGATGCCATATTATTATTTTTCTATTAAATTCAGAAACATTTGTAGTTGACACAATTTCCTACTCTTTGTTAAAATAAAATAGCAATCCATTTTAAATTACTGGATTTTTGCTTATAGGAATGCCTCTTCTAGGACAGTTTCCCAATATCATCTATAATTAAAATTGCCATTATGATTTAAGGTTCTTTGCAAACAGATTTTATAATGAATTAGCTGTATGAACTTTTTTATGAAATAGATATTCAAAAAAACTTACCAACACAAAAAAATCTAGAAGCACTTTTGCATTTTGAAATCATATCTTATCTACACTAGATTTTTCTGTGAAGATTATTTGTTTTTATTAGATAACATAACACCAAACAATTTTGATTTCTTTTAAGTTCTATATGTCTTTTAGCAATTTTTCTTAGAAGTTATCAAATCTTCTAATGTTCTTTGTGTAATTTGATTTGTTGAGTATAATTCTAGGAGTTAAATTGTTATCTGGAAAAATACATGGGATGATGACTTTTCAAAAAAGAAATGTATTATATCTAAATAAGCTGGTATTAATTGTAATATTGATTAATTCTGCAGTGTTGAAACTCTGTCAGATTTAATGAAATACTGCATTTAGATCTAACCATGAAAAGCATGACTCACTGCATTGCCCACAGTTCCCATATATTCAATACTGTATATGTTTCCTTGTTAATACTCTATTCAGTTTTACTTGTTAAACAAATGAATATAAATTGGATTATCAAATTTAGTGACTACTATAGAGTTTGTGGCCAAAGTTGTTTCTTCTATTAGCATAACTATATCTAAATGGACTAGTTCTTTTAAGACTTTCTCGATCTTGAATCTCTGCTCTAATGACAATTTCTTTGGTTTGCACTGGCTAATTTTGCATTTTTTAACAATTTAATATCTACTGATGTTTTGATGTCAGCTAGTATTATCTTGAAAATTTCTTGATACTAATTGATAAATTGCTTCCCCTGCTAGAATTATTTTTATAATATTTATTAGAAATTTAAATAATTTTCTGCGGGCATATTAGAATACATGTTACCATTCACAATATATAGTGGCAGGTTTATTTCTGTTCTATTAAATTTTCACTAATATTATTCACTCTTATAGTCATCTTAATTACTATAGAATTTTGTGGCATTTTATAATGTTGGAATACCAACCCCTTCCTATTCTTAATGATACTTATAATTTGCTTTTAATCTTTATATCTATTTTTCTGGCATATTGATCTTTATTATATTGTGTTTTTTTATACATTTTACAAACATATTTAGATTATAATAAAAATAAAAATAAAGCTGATATCTGTGTTATTCTACTATTTTCAGAATATTGTTCTCACACATTTAGATAAGAAAGTTTCCATTCAGCTTTAAAAGAGTGGAGAAATAGAGCAAAATCATTTAAAATTTGAAGAAGGATTTTAATGCACTATACTAAACAATTTTAATATATAAACATGAGTACATGCACATATAATTTTTTATTGCTTTAATAATATATTCAGTAAAAATATGTTATCAGTTATTAGTTCCAGACATTTTTTTACACATTGAAATAAAATAAAATTTTTAATATTGCAGCAAATAAAGAAATAAAATGTTTGGTCTTTTGATACCTGTGATTAATTACTAAGCATACTTTTTATATAATGTAACATTAAAGAATTTGAAAATATAATGTTAATTAAAATTTTTATATTTGATTTTAAATTAAGTTTAAAAAATATACATTTAATATATATATTAAAATAAAGATTTTCATGGGTTACATTTTTTTTTTTCTAATACAGAATCCTATCTAGATGTGACACTCCTAAACAATGTAAGATAAGAGAAGCTACCAAGATCCTTAAAAATCAGAATCTATTAACAAACATGAGTGATACATAAAAAAATACCTTCTATTGAGAAAATTTTTAAAAGCCATCAATCTAAATAGTTGCTGATTTTATTATTTCTATTTGTTTTCTATTGGTAGGACTTTCAATCTTATTGTAGTACAATGTTTACAGTGCCTCTACAAATTTTTTATAATATTCATTATCCAGTTGCTAGCTGATGTGATACATCCAAAACATCAATATATATTTTTATTATAATAAATTTTAGATAGATGAGCCAGGATAATATTTCAATATATATATATATATAGAACCGCATCCATTCATTTTAAAATCTGGAACACTGTATTTGCTAGGTTTAACTGGGTTTAAACCTTATTTATTATAATTGTATACTTTCATATTATAAATATTACATGAACAGACTGGTCCTTCGAGCAGAGGGAAGAATACCATCAATAGCAGAGCTATCAATGAGACCCATGATCAGACTGAGCTAATGCATAACACGATCACATTTCCAGATTGTGGCCCACCCTGACTGCTAGATTCAAACCCCTACTATCCAAGCCCTATTTGTTTTGAGGGAAACCTCCAGCACCAGCCAGTTACATAAAGCAACTAAGGTTCTAGGACAGTAGGCCCATAATCCAGTGCTTGAAATATTCCATGACTAGCTCAATCAAAAAGTAATACAACAATATAACAAATTGTTGTTTAATTAGTGGTAAAAGAATTGACCGATAAATATAAGCTTAAGGATAATTTATTTAACTAAACATTTATTATTCTAATTTTAAATAATTTTATAAGAACTTAATTAAATTAGACAATGATAATTATATATAGTGACTATGCACACACTTTGAATTCATATAATAAAATAGAATATAACACAAGCATTAAATAATAAATGTCATTTAAATAAATACATAAAATCAATATAAAATATAAAGCATTTACATACACAACATTTCAAACACACACATCAATAGTTCTTTATGCATGGTATAGAGTTCATTTATTAACTGACTCTGGGAGGCTTCAAATTATTGCAATGGCTACTTTAATATCAGAAATCGAAATAATAAAATTTACTTATTACCTATAGGATTTGAATGTTGACTTCTTGCCTCAAATGAAAATCTTTCCAACTGGTTGGGTTCAAAGTTTTGTGGAGGTTTATATGCTTGCTATTCCATGGTAGTATTCTTAAAAAGTTACATATCCTGGCAGTTTTTTTAAAGTTGTTGTTAATTAGGCATCATTTTTACTGGGCAAAATTGCTGATCTTCATTAGACTAAGGGTTGGAGCAAGTTGTATGATTCCAATGGCTGCTAGCTCTGCATAGTCCAGGTAAATATTGATTGATTGACTGAACAGATTGAAGAACTCAACTGATTGTAATCTTCACTGAACTGCTTGATGAAAATCCAGACTATTTATATGATGACCTGTTGTCATTTTGTTGACCACCTGCTATATCTGTCATTGAAATTCCTCTACTGTTTTTGAATACATTCCTTCAACAAGATTTTAACCCTGTTGTTTGAGTTCTTTTAATTAGTAGCCATTGCAAATTTGTTGTTTTGTGGATTTTGTTTAACTTAGTAGCTATTGCAAATTCTGTTTTTATATGACTTATGAGTGTATACAATATTTAATAATCTTTGAAAGGCATTCCGATTACACCCTTTCATTGGTTTTTCTTCTTAATATTTGTAACACGCATACATTTATCACTCATTATTTATGCATATGTATATTTTAAAAGCAATTCGTTATTTAATTTTTAAAATTACTTTCCTTTTTTTTCTTTCTTTAATAATTTAAATAAAAAGATATTTTTAATTTTATGTAAAAGATTTATATTTTAAGCTTTTAGTTCCCCCCCTTCCAATTAATTAATTGTAACTTTTATTGACTATTTTCTTTTATCAAGCTGTATTTTATTTAAACTACTAAAAACTCTTTAGATGTTTATAAACAACAATCTCTCAAACTGAAATCTTCACATTATTTATGATAGTTTTATTTTAATAATTTTTAGACAAAAATTTCATGTGTATCGCTTTTCCATAAGTGGTACATTACACTGCCCTCAATTTGAGAGTAAAATGCATCTTTTGACCATTTTATCTCTGACAACTTTAATTATTAAATTTGAAATATTGGCATGAATTTTTTATTTCTCTAAGTTTACATTTTTTCTCTAAACTATATATGCCGAGGGCAATCTGTTTCTTATACATTTCTTCCTTTTATGTTGAAGACATTGCTTTCAATGATCAAGTACCAGATGATGACCTCTGGGACAGCACTATTTTTGTGATACAGAGATTTTAAATGATGCATATACAGAGTTTCTGGCTTACACCAACTTACTCATATTTGAAACAAAGCTTTATTTTCTGGGTTTCTACTGGACTTTGAAAAATAAAAGGTAGCTGCAAATGGCAGGATTTTTCTACTGTCCAATTCGACTTACACTTTGGAAATAAAATATGAAGTATGGGGACTCTCCCCCAAAGAAGTGATTCATGGCTTACTCTGGTTGTTCTCAGACTGCATTTTTAAAGAGAATGGGGACTGTCCCCTGAGAAGTAATCCCTGACAGTCTGTTATGGGTGCTGATTTCATCCAGCCGACAGCTATAACTTTTCTTTAAAACTCATTTCTATACTTATTACCCTCCTTTCAATTAATTGTAATCTCTTAAACATTCCTAACTTAAACTTAGATTTACATCTATATTAATTTAACCTTACAATATTATTTTAAATTCATACGAACATTAACTTTACATTTATTTATATTAATCTTACAATATTATTTTTAAATCATTTCATTAACTTGCTATTTTATTTTTATTATGATTCATCCTTTATTATTTTTTTACAGATATTTTATTTATTTATTTAAATTGATTACTTTAATTAAACCATTTATTTAACTTCCTTTTATAACATGTGTGTATTCAAAACAAACTTTTATTTTATTACACTACTTTATTTATTTTTCTATGGATATATTATACTTATTTACCCCAATTTTATTCTATGTATTTCTGCTATTTTATTTATTTATTAAAAATCCTGAAAACACTACTTTAAATCATTAATTTGACCTATTTATTTACGAATACTTTTTCTTGATTAATATGTGCATGGAGAAAAAAAATCTTTTATTCAATGAAGCCTCCATTATTACTTACGAAAACATTTCATCATTTCCTTACTTTTTTTAAAAATTTATTTTTTAGTTTTAAATAGAGAAATTTTAGATTCAAGTTTATCACCTACATCAAAAGTTTTTTTTTCATTAAATTCATTATCCATTTTGTTCCTTTGTTTTTTTTCATTACTTTAATATTCCGTCCATTTACTAAAAATTACGCTCAGTCAGGTGGCTCCCTTTTATGTACATTTTGATTATTATACTGATCTATTTTCCTATATCTATCTATAGGCTTCCTAGTCAAATTTTCATAATTTACCCAGGTCAGAAATTCTACCATTTCTTTCACTGTACAACCATTACTACTTAGCATCATTTGCTGGATGTGCAGTGGCATATTGTGTCGGATTGTTCTTATGAGGAAATGCCATTAAAACATTGAGATTTGCCACTTTCTTAAAAATAATTGCATGAAGGTTTCTCCATGGATGCTGGAATATTTTTCTTTAGATATCTTACAGAGTATCCCATCATGTAGTGCTTCACTCCAAAAGGTTCTTAAGATGGGGTGTCTATATTCTTCAAATATCCATGGTTTAGCATACTGGGTGTGCCACCAATCTAAGACTGTTCCTTGAGGGTGATTACTAGAAACTGTGACTTTATTCTCTTATTGCCACTCCTGGATTTAAACTAAACCAGTTAGACTCTCCAAATGTTTAATGGACTCTCTCCTGCTTCAGCCTTGAATGTCACAATAGTAAAATTTTCCTTCAGGAATCTCTTGGTCGGTCCTTCCGGCTTATTCTCCCTATCATAATTCTTATATTTATGTTCCACTTGATCTATATTATATTCTAGACCCTTAGTTATATCTATACATATCTTTTGCACTTCTGTCTTTAAACTATCTCCATTTTCTGCTATATTGAAAGACATCCTTTTTAATTTTTCCATCACTTTGTCAATTCTTCATTCTACTTCCCTCTGAATGCCTTCTTTCTTTAACATACTTAAATCTTCCTGTGTCATTCTAGCTATGTTTCTCCATTCCTGGCATGTCTCTTTTATCTGTATTATTTTCATTTCCAAATTGCTATACTTAATGCTACCTTGCTCTAATTCAGCTTTCACTTCCTTTATGCTTTATTCTACTATCAACCTTTCCTGACTTTCCTCATTCAAATCTTTCTCTATGGCTTCTATGGCTATATGATTTGCCTCTACTTTCTCCATTATTTCACCCCTTATTTCCATTACTCTAATTTCTTTTCCAAGTTCATTAATTTCTCCAATTCTGCTTTGAGTACTAGGTGACCTTGCTTGATTTCTTGCATTTTTCTCATCATATTCATCATCATTTTCATCAACATCTGTGTCTCAGATATCTCTTTCTCTATTATTTGGGAATTTTTAAAAAATATCAGGCTTTATTCTGGCTCCATTTTCGAAAATTTCAATTTGTTTATTAAATTAATGCTTTCATTTAAAACAGTTTAAATACTAACTGCTTATTTATTTTGTTAAACAGAATATATGATTGACTTCACTCCCTGTCCTTTTTCTCTACCCATTCTTAATGCCTTAACTCCACCCAAAATATCTAACCGTCTTTAATTCTCTCTTTTCATTTAAGAAAAAAAAAATAGTTTCGGTCAATTCTTTTTTTAAAATTATACCACTTTAAAATACAATCATGCAATTTAGCATTTTTTTGAAGTTTTATATTCAAACAGTAAAACAAATATTTAATTACTGTCATTTATAATGGTTTAGCTCCATGTTGGGAAAATCCAAAATGAACCACATCTACTCATTTTAAAATCCAGAACACTATTTGCTAGGTTTAACTAGATTTAAACCTTATTTATCATAATTTTATACTTTTATATTATGAATATTACATGAATGAACTGGCCTTTTGAGCCAAGGGGAGAATACCATCAATAGCAGAGCTATCAATGATACAGCAATCAGGCTGAGCTATGAACACATAACACGATAACATTTCTAGACCCACCTCAACTGCTAGATTCAAATCCTTACTATCCAAGCACTTTATTTGTTTTGAGGAAAACCTCCAGCACCAGCTAGTTACATTTAGCAACTAATATGCCACGACAGTAGGTCCATAATCCAGCACTTGAAATATCCAAAAAGTAATACAATAACAAATTGTTGCTTTAATTAATGGTAAAAGAATTGACCAATAAATATTAAGCTTAAAGATAATTTATTTATCTAAACATTGATTATTCTAATTTTAAATATTTTTATAAGAATTTAATTAAATTAGACAATGATAATTATACATAGTGACTATGCAACACTCTGAATTCATATAATAAAATAGAATATAACACAAGCATTAAATAATACATGGCATTTAAATAAATACATGAAATCAATATAAAATATTATAAAGCATTCACATACACAACATTTAAAAACAGTTATTTATGCATGCTATAGAGTTCATTTATTCACTGACTCTGGGAGGCTTCAAATTATTGGAATTGCTACTTTAATATTAGAAATGGAAATAATAAAAAGTATTTATTACCTATTATTATTATTATTATTATTATTATTATTGATTTCTTGCTGGTTATTGCTTCAATTGAAAATATTTCCAACTGATTGGGTTTCAAGTTTTGTGGAGGTTTATATGCTTGGTATTCTGTGGTACTATTCTTAGAGAGTTAAATATCCTGGCAGTTTTTTTAAGTTGTTGTTAAGCAGGCATCACTTTTACTGGGCAAAATTGCTGATCTTAATTAGACTAAGGGCTGGAGCAAGTGGTATGATTGCAATGGTTGCTAGCATCACATAGTCCTGGTAAACACTGATTGATTGACTAATTGACTGAACTGATTGAAGAACTCAACTGATTGTAATCTTCACTGAACTGCTTGATGAAAATCCAGACTATTTATATGATGACTTGTTGTCATTTTGTTGTCCACCAGCTATATCTGTCATTGAAATTCCTCCACTGTTTTTGAATACATTCCTTCAATAAGATTTTAACCCTGTTGTTTGAGATCTTTTAATTAGTAGCCATTGCAAATTTGTTGTTTTGTGGATTTTGTTTAACTTAGTAGCCATTACAAATTCTGTTTTTATATCACTTATGAGCATATACAATATTTAATAATCTTTGAAAGACATTCCAATTACACACTTTCATTGGTTTTTTTTTTAAATATTTTTAACATGCACACATTTATCACTCATTTATGCACATGTATATTTTAAAATCAATTTGTTATTTAGTTTTTAAAATTACTTTTCTTTTTTTTCTGTCTTTAATAATTTAAGTGAAAAGAGAGATATTTTTAATTTTATGTAAAAGATTTATATTTTAAGCTTTTAGTTTTTCCCCTCTTCCACTTAATTAATTGTAACTTTTACTGACTATTTTCTTTTATGGAGCTGTGTTTTATTTAAACTACTAAAAACTTTTTAGATTTTTATAAACAACAATCTCTCAAACTGAAACCTTTGCATTATTTATGCTAATTTTATTTTAATAATTTTTAGACAAAAATTTTATGTGGATCACTTTTATATATATATATATCACCAAAAAGAAAACTGTAAAGGCAAGCAATGAATATAAATTACCATAACGAGTTTCTTGTTATAAATATACATAATTGATATATATATACAAACCAAAGAAACTGATAGTAAAAGAACTGCACTTATCAATTTTCTTTATATTGATTATACCATCAAAACTGATAATAATTTTTATTGTCTAAGTTTTAAACTCAAACTATTACCTAGGTTAACAAAAAATACTTTAGAATTGATAATCTCAAGTAAGATTTATTTAAAAATTTACATTATGTTACACTAAAAAAGCATATTCTTTATAAATCTATTCTTTTGCCTTTAAATTTATTTACAATCATAACCCATTTTTGTTGCTTTCTTTATAAGCAAATTAAAGTATCAGAAGTTTTAAAGCTTAATAAAATTCTGCAGAAAGAAGAAAAATTAGTATTCTCTAAATATAATGAAGACTTTCTCAGTTTGATCACTTTCATTGTAAGAATTAAATAAAATGATAGTTTAATTTCAAAATCTAAAAATGATTAAAATATCATACATATTAAAGTATACTAAATAGATGCAGTTTTTATTTAGAAGTTTTTCAAACTAAATGATTAGACAGTAACTGAAAATAAACTTATAGACATTTATTTCTTATTATTGATCTCAGACTTTTTAATGTCAATCTAGAACAAACAATAATGAAAATGAGATTACAACTATATAGTATATTAAAATTAGACTATGCCATCTCATGCTTATTTGGCAGTAAGTAAAAACCGTTTTTTTATAATTGTGGCAGCACATGCACACTTAACCTGCCATTAATCTGAAGTGCAAAATCGTCAATAAAATGATCTAAAAAATTTATATATAGAGAGAAAAACTTTTTATTAATTTGGATAATTGATGTTTAATTGACAATGCACATTTATGTACAGAAACACACACTCTCCCATTGTTATTTAGGCAAATATGTCAGTCAAATCTATTTCATAATTAATAGAAGAGATCGAAATGAATGAGTAACCATTATATATTTTCAAACAGAATGAATAATTTCTTTTTTATCTCAAAAAAGTATGTATTCTCATTTTCTTTAAAATCCATATCATTGAATATGAATAAGTAATAAAAAAAAAACTTTTTTCAACATTGATGCCCATATAGTTGAAATAATTTTGTACATTATTTGGTTAACATATTCTAGATAATTTTGTTTTTTATTATGTTATAGGTAGATATTCTGGATTGCATGTAAATAATGTTTTGCTTTGGATTTAAAGTGTATATTGTATCACCCGATCATGCAACACAAAGCTGGTTGTATTTTTAATGTTATATATTTGGATTTTAGTTTTTATTATTATTCATATTTTTCCCTAGAACAGTTTGCGTATTTTTTTCTTAAGAATCATATCCCTTTTCCCATCATATTTTTAAAAAAATTGTTTTCTAAGTTACTTTCTAAAAAAAAAAAAGTAAAGCAATAGAAAATAGGGCTTATGGTTTTTATTTTTTGCTCTATATTAATAATATTTTGGCTGCTTTCATAGGATACTAAAAATTCTTTTTTAGGTGAACAGAATATTTAATCAGGAAACTATATTGGACTTTTAAGTTTGTATTCATTTCAAGCATTGCTGCAGATAAATGGAAAGTACATTAACATTTTATAATATTTTTAAAAGTAAGACTTGGATTCAAGACCACTAAGCTGCGATCTTCATCATAAGTAAACACTTTTTGTTATGTCACATAAAACAGCCATTAGAGAATCACCCTCTGATACATGAACTGTATGAATTTATCACACTTAGGAATATTCTCATTTTCTAAACACAAAATAAAGCCTTTGAAAAGATAAATCCATCTTATCATTTTTATCTAAATTTATATATTTACAGGAAAATCTTAAGCCTATATATGTATATAAATTTAGATAAAAAGATAAGATGGCTTTATGTAAGCTTTTCAGAGATTTTATCTTGTGTTTAAAAAATGAGAGTATTTCTCAAGCATTATAAATCTGTAGTGTACATGTTGGGGAGAGATATCCTAATGACTGTTACAAATAAAACACAGTGCTAGATAAAGAAATAACTAATTATATGTCACCTATAGTATGTGTAAAATATAATCATAAACCTGTACACTAAACTTGTAAGTGCATTAGGCAACTAATTTTGTGGTAATTAAAAATAGATAAAATTTATGAATAAATATAATAATAATTATTTTTTATTAGTGTTTAGTAAATAATAATAATAAAAAATAGAATAAGGTTGAGATGTTTAAGCACCAAAAGTGACAAAGTTACAGTGTGATCTTTAAATCTTTATTTTTCCAAATCACCTACTTTTCCATTGTTCTAAATCAAATTTCATAAATTCAGCTCATCTTTTCATATGAAATTCTCCTTTTTTTTATAACACAGAAGAATGTAGAATATTTCTATCATCTTAGGAAGTATTCAAATATCATTAGATTAGGCTCTTTACAATTGAATTATCATCTAATTATAAATGTAATTATTATGAGATTAAAGAAACTATCTACTAAAGGATTTTAATCATTTTTATGCCATTTTTAGACTTACAAAGAAATGGCTTCAAATAATAAGTTAAGCATTATCATACTTTTACCATGCCAATACATAATTGCGATTAAAACAAGATTTAAAATTCATCATATCTCTAGCAGTTAATAAAAAAATAAAATACTGACAATTAATAGCCAATATGTTACAAAAGTACAGCATCTAATCTGTGGACAATACGAAAAAACCATCTTCAATTGTACATTTTTTTAAATATCATGTCAATTTGAGTATTGTACACGAGGGAAATAAATATCGTGTATTTGAAAAACAGATCAAATCATTTGGAACTATTCCAAAGATAAAATTATTTATGACATAGAATATTGCCCAAGGATATTTTAAAAATCCAGATGACAGTTAATTTTACCATCAGTGAGGATATCAATGTATATTTTACTAATAATAAGATATTAATTTAAGTAAGCAAGTGGTGTTTGACTTATAAGAATAAAGAAGCAAATCGATTTAAACTATATTAAAAATATCTATAAGATTTTATCATGATATGACTAAATAATATGAAATATTGGAAATTAACATGCAGCTATTTTTTTTCCTTAGGAAGAACTTCCATTTAATTAGCCAATACAGCTCACCAAAACAAACAAAACAGCAACACAATTATGCTTAATAATTTTATCAACATCATGGAAGTAATTATGGTCAATAAGGAAACATTTAATCTTGATATCTACAAGTTATTGCAACCATCATTTCCAAGCAGACACATTTAATACATGTTAACATAAATAAAAAATAGATTTGATAATATAAACATGCCATGAATATTATTAGATTTCCAAGTAATCTGAGACATTTACTAAAATTCTTCCTTGTCATGTATTTTATTTATTACATATATTAGTCTCCTTTTGCAAAAACAAATAAATAAAATAAATTATGATACCAAAAATATACATTTTCATCTCAGAGACTTGAGTATCATTGTTAATGTATATCAATGATATTATGGTAGATATAAGCAAGATTATCAATAGACAGCTAATAAAACTGTACTCCAAGTCAGTGCATTTAATTATATATTCCACATCTCTTAACCAATTGGCAATGTAGAAGATTTCATAAGGAAAAGCTGTTAATATTATTGGAAATCTTTAATAAACTTTTAGGAATTCTTATACACATCATCAAAAACAAAGGCAATATTGAGAAAAAAGTCCCAATTGTTACTAGTAATGATTATATATTTATTTTAAAATTTTTAAAAACTTTAGAATAAATGTATATATATATATATATATATTCACGATTTTGATCATATGTTTCAAGATATTGTGATAAAATAAAATTTGAAATATATAAATATATATGAAGTATATATATATATATATAATAATTAGTGTATATGCATTTTAAAAAAATACAATATGAGCTATATGTCATTTTACTAGAAAAAAAGTGAACTGGGTGTTACAAAAAGTGTATGAAGAGTTTGACAATGGTTGGTCTGATTTTTGGGCTGATGGATGTTTGCAATAACATTGAGCTAAAGTGAAGCATGCACTAAAATAATTATAACTAACTGAAAAACAGCCCACACTTACCAATACAAAGAATACCAATGACAGTAGACTATATATATATATATATATATATATGCGAATGTAATGATTAATGCTACTAATAAATATCTATAACCAATCAAATTATTCATATTTGTGGCACACTTTTTCCAATATTACTATAAATCTTGAATTACTAATGCTCAATGCAAAATTTTTCAGATCAATCTTATTCACTGTAAAAATACATCATAGAAAACTTTATTCATCAAGTTAAAAAAAGTTGTAAAACATTCAACTGGCAAATATAAAAAAAAATATTTGTTACAGATAATTATTAAATGAGATTGATTTATTAAATATACATTCTTAATAATATCATATTTACATTCCATTGAATGTTTTAATGAGGCTATAACCTTTTATCAGATATGAATATTGAAGCATGTTTAAGTTAAATAACATAAATGTATTTGATTTTGACTTATTGCATAAGTAATCAAGATTTAAAAACAAATTAATTGTAATTAAGACATAAATAAATAAAAAAATACATAGTTTCTGTATAGAAGTTCAGATGTTTCAAGACTGTAGCTTATCTTATTAATATAGATTTTCAAAAGATGGTCTAGAAAATTTTAAAATAAACTGAGCAATAGTTTAACATTTATAAAACAATTTGGATAAGTATGTTACAAATCTGAAAGATTATATTGGTTATATACACACACATACACATTGCCAATGTAAACCACGCATATCTATGTATAAATAAATATAAAAGTTACAAGATTCAAATTTATATATTACTAAATATATATAATGGAACTTACCAATATCTCTCTAATCAAGCTTTATTTTATAAGTGCCAAAAGAAAATGAATTCAAAATCTCTATGTTAAGTCCCTATCTCCAGACCAATTGCATATGGCTCACCTCAGTGGAGCACTGGGACTCCAGAAACTAGATCTAAAATACTAACTCAAAAGTCAGCACTTATAAAACACGTTTTATCAATTTGAAAGCCTAAACTTTTTGGATCCATAAATGTCTTTAAATCCAGCTTTACAAAACATAGCTCTATGGGTCTGAATTCAGATCAATTTCACCATATAGTAATAGCCTCTGCAATATAGCATCACAAAAGCCTTAAGAGATACACTTTTAATAATTAATAAAACAAGTCATAAATTTCGTAACTTGCTTTTAAGCTTGCATTTAATGATCATTAGATGGAGCTTACCAATAACTCTAATCAAGCTTTATTTTATAAGTGCCGAAAGAGAAAGAAAGAACTTGTTTTATTAATTATTATAAGTGTACCTTTGAAGGCTTTTGCAATGCTATATTGCAGAGGCTATTACTACATGGTAAAACTGAACTGAAGTCAGCTCCATATAGCTGTCTGGTTTGTAAAGCTGGATTTGAAGATATTTATATGTCTGAAAAGTTCAGGCTTTCAAATTAATAGAAATGTTTTATAAGTGCTGACTTTTGAGTTAGTATTTTAGATCTAGTTTCTGGAGTCCTAGTGCTCCACTGAGGTGAGCCATAAGGTCTAAACCAATTGGTCTGGAGATAGGGACTTAACGATAGAGATTTTGAATTCTTTCTCTTTCACCATTTACAAAATAAAGCTTGATTAGAGTTATTGGTAAGCTTCATCTAATGATCATTAAATGCATGCTTAAAAGCAAGTTATGAAATTTATGACTTATTTATTAATTAATATATATATATAAACAGTGAGGAATGCCAATTCCTCTACAAGCTTTATGATAAATGCTTAGCCAGAGCCAGCACTTAAAATATCTCTGTCAGGAACCCCTCCCCAAACCCCTGACCATGGTTTCGTGCTTTGGCACTCCTCAGAGAGGTGTCAGGGTGGGTTCAGACACTAGATCTAAAAATACCAACCCAAAGCTAAGCACTTAGCTAAAAGTTATCTATTGAGTGGAAAATCTGAAATTTTCAGACATGTACATGTCTTCAAACCCAGCTATCCAACTCAAATAGCTATATGGGGCTGATAGATCTTCAGCCATGCCACATAGTAGTAGTCATAGCAATATAAAATTGCATAAGACTTTTTGGCAGAGACTATAAATAGTCAAAATAAAAGTCATAGATCAATCCATAGATCACATGACCCTATTTCTTAAGCTTGTAAGTTATAAACACTGTTTATAACTTACAAGCTTAAGAGATAGGGTCATGTGATCTATGAATTGATCTATGACTTTTATTTTAATATATATATATGTTTGTGTTAAATATGCATATAACAGGTTACAGTAATTTGGAAACAAGGCAATATGACAAAGTGATAACACTAAAATCAACATTACAGATAGTTTGCCATTGTTTGCTATTCTATTAATATGACTTATTTTAAAATTTCAGTAGCTTTACAGTATTAAAATTTATAACATATATTGAAACAACATCTATATAAAAATATTTTTGATTTCTTGTTAATATTATTTTGTCTATATACATATATTACAAATAAAATGTCTGTTAATTAAAAATATTGTAATAACAATAATACAAAAAGGCAGTTGAGGAGGATTAAGAAATTAACCTAAAGAACTTCTGCAGATTAAAAGACTCTATACAATAGTTAATTATCATTATATTTATTACTTTTATTATTATATATATATCTAATTATTAATAATTTATAAAACATATTTACATAAAATAAAAAAACTGGAGAGAGAAAGAACAATTTTTAATTTTGAAATATAAATTTGATGTCTGAAGGATTATTTTGAAAAGTAGTAGTAATTATTTTGTCTTTCACTAAAAACAATTTAATATTAATTATTTATATTCTTTGATAATTAAAAATAAAACATGATATTTATTTTCCCCAAAGATATCTTATTTATATACTAAGAATTCACAAAGGAAAGTAAAAATAGTTTTTTTTAGTCTCTTAGTTGTTCATTTTCATTAAACAAAATTTCCATGAATATATATATATCCATACAAAGATATGAACATTTTTCTGCTATTAGTAATATTGATATTCCATTTTTGATATTGTATTTCTCTCTAAGCAGAAAGTAAAGCTATTGTTTTACATAGAAGAAATATAATTTAGTATAATTTTTAATACAAAATGTATGGAACTGCAGGGAAATAATTTCTACCATAATTAAAAAAAAAGGAAGCTAAACACAAACAATAGTTTATTTTTAGGAGAAAAAATATTGGTTACTATTGGTCATGTGATTGTAAACTAAATTTAGTACATTTTAGGCAGTTTTAAATGAGATCATCTGCACATCTTATTTTAAAATCTGATCTCCTAGTTAAACAATTATAATAAACTACATAAAGTGTTGTAATAAGAATAAGGTTATATGTATTATAAATTATGTGTTTGGAGCAAGTATGAATTCTGACAAGATAACACTTACCCTCAACTGGAGAAAATAGTAAAAAAAAACTTTTATCCATGAAAACATTTCATTTAATATATATATAATATTATAAATCGATGTCTGTATTTCTTCAAAATAATATATGCAAATTTATAAATAAATATTTAAAAATACAGTATTTAAAAGCTTATAAAAAATATATGTATAACCATCACTTAGGAGCACTTTCAACTAACTTGTAGCTTTGTCAACTATCACGTTTAAAATGACATTTTAAACATGATAGTTGACAAAGCTACAAGTTTGTTGAAAGCGCTCCTAAGTGACAGTTATATATATATATTTATAAGCTTTTAAATATTGTATAATTTAAGTATGCTGTTATATTTAATACAATTAAATTAAGAGTTTATATTTGACTATATTGTATATTATTAGATACTGTTTAATTTACCTTACATAAGATAATTTGATTACATATTCTATGAAATAATCTGTTTATGAATGAAAATGACTTTATTTTTATTCAATATCTTATAACTTTTGATGCAGACAGCATTGCAGTAAATATTACAGCTGATTTAAATTACAAAAGTATTAAAAAATGAGGTGATTTTTAATATCACATAAAATAGAATGAGAAAAATAAATTTTAAAATGTATGCAAATTAAAAAGACATCAAATTTGAGAAACCTATGTTAGTAGGTTAAATTTATCATTCTTACCATATTATACAAAACTATACATACTGTTAATCATATTTTGCTTTATATAATAAAATGAAAGGTAAATGGAAGTCATCATCTAGTTTATTTAATTATTTCATCCTAATTGTTATTAAATAAGAATTACTAAAGAAACTTATGGACAAGTATAAATTTGCCCAGCTTTTACTCTTTTCTTGTTTACTTCATCTTACAACAATGTATAGAAAAAATAATATTTACTAATTAATACTGCTAAGATAATTATCTGAAAAATTCCTTAGGTAACTTGGGAAAATTTGATTTACTTGAAAAATTCTGATTTTGTTAGAATTATGAGCATAGCAGCAAATATATTCTATATTGTGCATAAATGCTGATCTGTTAAGCAAACATTCTAAGATAAAATTCAATATGTATATAAGAATAACTCTTTTCTGTTATTAATGTTTTTCAAATGTAAATACTCTTATCATATCAGATATTTAAATACAGTTATATATATATAAACGTATAAAATAATCACTGTCAAATGTTATTTTAAGTATTGGATAAACACATTGCTTGACTTTATTATGTGAAATAACTCACATACAAACTATTATATGTATGCTGTTTTTAATCACGGACATGATTTAAAATATATACATACAGGGTTTTATGATATTAAACAGGTATACAAAGACAGAAACATTTTATTATTTATTATTCTATAAAGACTTTTGTTTGATTCCAAAGTTTACATACAGGAAATAAATAATTGACATTTCTTATTGTGCTATATAATATGTAGCGTGTTATTATTTATTACATGTAATTCTTTAGTAGTTAGGATATTTTCCCATTTATGTGATTTTGGTAATGAAAAATTATTTCTGTCCTCTATGTGTATATTATTCCATAATTGGAGCTTTATCATCATAAATATATTAGTTTGTAGGAGTAACCTTTGGTATAGTGTACAACTGTTACACTTAAAATATTTGTACAGAAGAAGAGAGTGCATCTATATGTACCATTTTTAAATATATGGTGCACCCATAGAATTAATATCCCTTTATATACTTATGTACATATATTTGAGATGTTAGGATAAATTACTGTGCATTCAGCAAAATATTCTATTACTGTAATAATAATAACATATCATTCTATTCTAAAGCCATGTATTATATATAATAATGAATAGTAAAATCATGAGATAGTATTGATAATCTACATTACATTTCAATGTTTACATATATTTATCTAATTGTTTATTCTAAGCTGGATTTAAGTAAAAATAGAATTATTATTTCTATCTCCACGCCAGAATTTGATGTTATGTGCTATAATATGTTTAAACAAAAATTTAATTGGAGGTTATTTGTAACTATCACTAAATTTAGGAAAATATCATGAATGGAATGACGGTGTAGCTAATAAATAATTTTCGATAAAGATTTAATTTACAATTTTTAGTTCTATTTATTTAAAAAATAATAATATCGGTCAGTCTTTAATGTTGTCTGTCTGGAAATTTGTTTCTGTGGTGTTTTATCATTATATATTTAGATATTATTTATGTATGTTTGGTATGATTTTTGGAATCGTGTAGTCCGTGCATGTAGCGGAAAAGTACTACTTTAAAAATAAATTTATATTCCATATTTGTCTTTTGTTTATTTTGAAAAGACTATAAACCTTCCTATTTATGAACAAATCAATAATCCAATAAAGTACTGGTAATATTATTTAATCAAAATAGTTACAGCCATATACACAAAACTTAAAATTATCCCATACTCGTCAAGCGTTGGTGGCCTATTGGTTAGCATAGCTGCCTTCCAAGCAGCTGGCCCGGGTTCGCTTCCCGGTCAACGCATTTGACATATGAAAAAAAAAGTTTTACCTGTATAAATATTTAAATACACATATAAATAAACACACACAAACTCGCCAAATTTTGTAGATCGTTGTTTTAAATATCAAAATTGTACCTACAAATAGGCAATAAACTTTACTATTACCTATTCGCAATATTTACATTTTTTTTTTTATTTTTAACAAAATTTATTTTAATATTTCGAATGTAGAGTTTCATTATAAACTTTAATGATCTCTGATATTTAGAATTAACATAATAAATGTTAATATTTATATATATATAATTGATATAATTAAGTTGGATTTTGCGCATATTTATAAGTATAAATACACATTATATATATTCTAAAAAAGAAAAAAAATACTGAAAATGGACATATCTCAGAAGCATATACAAAAAAATTATAATAATTAATTATAATTTGCTCGATTGTGTTTAAATTTCTTCTCATTATGCCAACTTGTATTCCGGAATGCATGTAAGCACACACAACATTAATTATTAATTTAATTCAAATTAATAATAATGATAAATGTATTGTCTTAATTACTCATTTATAAATTAATACGACTAGTAATTAAATGGCACTATATTTGAATAAAAAAAAAGTTTTATTTCAAAAATTAACTGTAAAATAAAAATATCAAAAAAAGTAAATAGGAATTAAGTTTCTCTTTGGATAACAGAAATATTTTTAAGTGAGTTTAAGTTTTTATTGACCATCCATTTGTATTTTTTTAAAAAAGTTTTCTTTTAATAATTATTTATAAATGGTGTATGCTGGAAAGAAAATATAATAATAATTCTCATATTACTTTACACAATGCGGTAGAATCATAATTGAAGGCAGGTATTCTTTCAGTTTTTATTTTTTTTATTGATAATAAGCTTCAGTCATTATCATTCTTTAAATTTTAGTTTATTATTAACATGATAGGCTTAGAAATGTGGTTTAGATTTTTTTTTTTTTTTTACAGGAAGCTTATTGCAGGATCAAAATCTATTCTGGCTAAGTTATTCTATAATGAACCGCTCTTACATATCAATCGTCATTGTAGAGTTTTTAAATTACCAAACCTTTAAATTTCCAAACTGTTGAGTTTGACCATAGAATGAAAGGTTGTGCATCAAGTTATATATATACATAACTGACATACTAGCACAGCATTTTATAAAGATATATAAATCTGGGTAAAATCCATTTCCACAAATTATTATTTTCAGCCATCATCGATTTACTGTCGAAAGCCAATTCATGATTTGATTCATTAGTAGGAAAGACAGACTTTAGGGATCAATATCCATGGATTTTCTGTTTAATTTCTAGTGCTTGAACTTATAATGAACTCTGAGAAATTTTTCTTTGATATATATATTGCTATCTCTCTGAGTTTATTTTCATTAATATTTTTAAAAAATAATATCATATGTGTATTTTTAAGTTTCTTTAAAATTTCTTGACTTAACAAGTATTTAATCAGTTCCTTTTTGCCTCTTAAATTTTTCAATAGTTTTAGTGACTCTATTTGATTCATACGTGCATTTTGCTTTTGAATTCTTTCGATTAATTTCGTGTAGTCTCAAATCTTTACATTGCTTTTCTATTATGAACCTAAGTCTCAGATTCCCAATTAAGGTTTATGCTATGTATTTATTAAAACATTTGCTTATAGACCTTCATCTTTTCTTTTAATATTACATTATTTTTTTGATCACGTTTATTTCATAGTTAATTTTACACTTTATGTTTAGAACAATATTAATAATAGGTCCAAAATATTTTTTTTTTTTTACAATAATCATCAACTACATTAAACTTTTTAATATTTATTTTTACTTCTCTTTATTTTTAATGTAATAGCTGTTTTAACATTTTCTATATTCTTCTCTCCTGAAGCATTTTTGTTAATCAATCACATTGTTCTCATAATTCTGATTATTTAAGGCATGTCTATGTTATCTCTCTCTCTCTCTTTTTTACCAAATACTTAAAACTATAAAACTAGTAAAATAGTTTGCTAATGCACTTTGACAAATATTCTTAAAATTTTAAAAATATTCTGATCTATATCATGGTTCAAAATTTTCTACAGATGATTTATAATAATATTAAAAATTTTCTTTTTATATAATAACTTAACTAATTTAATTTAGGTCTCAACAACATTATATTTTCTTATTATTGTAAATTATCCCCCATCCACCAAATTGATTGTACTTTTTAAAAATATCTATCATGATTAGAACTTTTTTCTTTTATTTTCACATTCACTTACATTTCTTGCCCTTTGATGTGCTATAGAACATTCTAATTAATATCATTGTATGAGTCAACTTCATTTCTTAGTTTTTTTATTATTATAGTTTTTATAAAGTCAAGCCACATATTTTAAAATGTAATTTTTATTTTTTAGTAATCAAGCTATTGTTTTTATTATTATTGCTGAAATATATATTTTTACAATGCCAATATCTCCCCCCCCCCCCAGTCATTTCACAGATGTACTTTTTAAATGACTTTATTTATTTCCTTATTATTTTACAGAATTACACATATTTTAATTCTATTAATCACACAATTTAAAATAATTATCATATTATTTTTTCCTTTATTTATCACATTATTATAATAGAATTGCTATTTTTTTTGTTCTAGTTATCTATACATTTATGATATAAATTAACTTTTTATAATTTTCATTTTCTTTATGTTTCACCTATCTTTAAAATTTTTAACTTTTAAAACTATTTTATTTCCTATAGAGTATTTATATTTAAAATGTCTTTATTGCCTTTTTGTAATTTTCTACTTTTGCAATAATAATACATGACACTAATACTGATCATTTTGTATGTTTGATCTAGTGGTTATATGTAAAGACATTTTATTATATGGATAGTTGAACAGTTTTTTTTTGTAAAGAAACAAATTTTTTTTTTTTTATGTTTTAAAAAATATTCATTATTTGCAAAATAATTACTATATGAAAATAATTATTGTGATATAAAATGAAATGGTAAAATATAGAATAAACTTTAATGTGAAATACACTTATATCACAAATACCTTTCGAGTTGTTCAAAACAAAATAAGTCTTAAAACAACTTCATCTTTTAAAGTTATTGAAATGTCATTTAGTACTTATTTAAAAATATCTCATTTAATACAGTAATAAATGTAATTGGAAAAATATATATTAAATGCAAATAAATATATTTATAAATCACCCATACACAAATAAACCTCACATGACTACCATCTCTTATGCTTGTGTATAACTGTTGTTAAAACAGGCAAAATTCACTATACATATGCCACACACAGCAAGCTAGAGTAATCAATGGAGGGTTGCATTAGATCCTAAAATCTAGATGCAGTGCTCTTAGATCCAAGGCTCCTCACTGACAAAGGCCACAAGCCAGAAACTAGTCTGGGAATATTGAATGAATAGGCACTAGATGGGGATTTTATGCACAAGCCTTCTGGCATCCATTGATTACTCTAGCTTGCTGTGTGTGGCATATGTATAGTGAATTTTGCCTGTTTTAACATACACAAATAAAAATATATAAAATTAAAATATGCAGAAAAATAAAACAAAGTAAATTAAAATATAATAAATAACAAAAAGCTCAACGTGTGTTTATATTTCTGTTAAATACAATTATTGGTGCTGCTATAATATGTGTTTATCCACAAGAAAGAGCCACATAATAGATTAAAATGATCAAAGAAAACTTACACTATTAAAAAAAAGTTTTCATATATAAAAAATATATCTAGCAATAAAATTACTTTATTAAGAAACAAAATAAAATGTACATGTTTACTTAAAAAGTATATTAAATAAAAACATGAAAATATCTTTAGCATGAAAAATAATATATTTAGCAATTAAAGCATAAAATAAATAAGTCTTGATTTATATTTAATATTGAACTGATGATGAAAATAAATAACATTTTATCAAGCACAGAAATACAAAAATATAAGCAAGTATATGATAGCAACAAATGTATGAATGAAATACAGATGTGTTATCTAATGTAAATCCATAAAGGATTAAATACTTAAAAGTAACTATATTACATAAAAACATGAAAATAAGTAACATTTTACTAAGCAAAAATTAATTCATATTACCATGTTAAAAGAAAGCAATCCATGGAAATTACAAAAACAAATTCCTTTAAGAAAAGAAATGCATGCCATAAAATGTAAACACAAGAAAATGTACATTTAAAAAATATTATCAGCTGTGAATTTAATGTTTTTCTACTTTCATACTATGTTATTGAATGGTTCTATAAAATGAGAATTCATGACAATACTCAATATTCACTTGGTTAGTTGACATAGTTTCACCAATTTTTATTTAACAGTTATTAGTTGCTTTCAGTTGTAAATAAAGAAGTTTTATTATAGTCAAATGAGTTTTATTACCAAGTGATATGTAGTGAAGAGAACATGTAGGTATTTTTGAATCAATACAAATTCTTGGGTGACTATGTAAATATGGAGCCTTGTGGTTGTCTTTAAAAAAACATGAAGAAAGAATTTCCCCAGATTTTTAATGTCATCAGAAAGAATGTCAATTAGCTTGTTTGATCTGGAATGGTAATGGGTTTCTTTTATTATGCTGACTTGAATGAGAAAATATTTAATAATCAAACTTTATGTGATATTTAAGAATTCATGCATATTTTCATCCTGGACATGTCAATAAGTTTATGTTATCTCAGAATGATTTAGCATGTGATGAGATGTTTACTTAGCTGCAATGTACTTGGGATGGAAGAAATGTGCCCCCTTAATTACAAGACCATATTCAACACATTACCATGATAAAACATGAGGATTCAGTTTGAAATAAGTGTCTGATTATTTCTATTCATATATACATTTACAGAATATTCAGTCTACTTTCCATAAATAAATAAAAAATTATACATATCTAGTAGATAATGCAAACTGCAAATGGCTGACTCAAATGAAAAATGTATAGGTTCTATCATTTGACTATACAAACAATAAGATGATTATAGAAACTCTCACCAATCAATCATTTTTAGCTTGAGGTAAAGTACAAAAATTTTAAAAAAATGAGAGGCATTTCTCAGGAACTTTTTCAATCACATCTAGATCACTTATGTTGAAAAATTTTGAGATATAATAGGTATCAAACCTTCTTCATTGTATTTTTGCTTGATAAAATGTAAATTATTTTTAATTTATTAGTTTCTTGGCATAAACGGATTATTTTTTGGAATTGTATTTCCTATGGATTGTTTTTATTCAATACACTTATTGGACATGATATAAAATATTATTTATTTTTGCCATAAATGGATTGCTTTTTGGAAATAAACTTTTATGAATTTCCATTTGACTTCATATCTATATTTTATTCATTATAAATTGATTTTATTTGGGACTCATTTTCTTATGGATTATTTTTCGTATGGGTGTGCATGATAGAAAATTATTTATCTTCATTTAGTTTCAACATGAAATATAAAACGACTTATTCACTCCGTGTTATTTTAACTGTCAAATATATTATTTTCATGCTTTTATTTAATGCACTTTATAAATTCAATAATAATTTTATTTTGTTTATTTGAATGTTATGGTGTTAGCATTTTATTTGTAATTATATTGGAATTTTATCATTTAGTATTAATTGTTAAATGTTTTTTGGAAAAATTCAAATGAAAAAAAAATTTTTTTTAAAATACACACAGATTAATACAGAATACATCTTTTCGAGTGATATTATTCTCCTGTTTTTTTTAGATAATCCAACTAATAACAATACAAGCATTTCAATAAAATTAGAAACCTTTAAATTAATACTTATCGAATTTAAAATAATGATTCAACAGATTAGAATATTCTTGACATTATTAGTATGGAAATCAAATGAGCAATCTCTAGATTTATAAATTCTGAGTTTAAGGTGGCGCTCTAATCAACTATGCTAATTTCCAATAGATTTCATATATCTAAAGATTCATGATTTGATTTCCATGCTAGTATTGTCAAGCCAGCAACATCAGATGAAGAGAGAAGCATAATACACTTGAAGCGTTGTATTTTATAATAATCTGTGTGCTGTTGCTAGAATGCATTTCAAAAGTTTAAATGAAGTTTGAATTTTTCTAAAAGACATTTAACAATTAATAATTTATAATGAAAATAGTTCAAAATATAATTACAAAGTTGCAGTATATTTTTTTATTAAATGAATTATTTTCATTGTTAAACCTATTATTTTCATGCTTTTATTAATACATATCTTTCTATAAATGCAATAAAAATATATTTTATTGATTAGTTTTTACATTAATCATTAATATTTATTATGTAGCTTAATCTGGTCATACATCACAAACTATAGGAATGTCTACTTATTGTCTTTTTAAAGATTATTCAGGTAAGTTCTTTTTCTTTGCATTAAAATATTCTTTACATCTTCTGTTACGGTTTGTTTATTTAGGTATTTTTTGCTGCTAATTTAATAAAAATTGTTTTTTAAAATACTGTTTCATTTTGGTGCATATTCCAGTTTATTGTCTGAGTCTATTATCTTATCACATATTCAGGAAATTAGCCAGTACATTAGATTCCTTAGAGTTGCAAGTTCTTTTCAGAAAGAAGGAAGAAACATCCAATATAAAGTTAATTTATATTTACAGATATTATTATTAATTGTCATCAAATCAATATATCACATGGATATAATTTTTTCTGCTTGGCTTGTTAAGCTACTTAAAGGTCTTTCATTATTGCATTGTTCAGCCATTTAATTTCTAGTCATATTCTTTGTTTTATCACCAATTTTGACATACATTATATACTTTTATAATAAATTAGACTACCTCATGATATGACCAAAATAGATCAATTTAACTTAATTTCTTCATTTTTCATGGAAATATAAACGTTTTTATCATTACCATAGCTCATAAAGACTCTATATTTTTCAGCTTTTTTTTTTACTAGCACTCAACTTTTACATTTATAAAAATATTCAGAGATAAACATAGTTCAAATAAATTTGGCCTTCACTTTTTGAGATGGATCAGTTTTTTTATTACATATTTTCCTAATATTGAACTACAACAGGTACTTCAATTACTGGATCATTTAATATTGATTAATGGCTGAAGAAAGCTAAAAGTATTACCTTCAGTGATTTTATTGCCAGTTTTGAAGTCAGCTATCTGACATTGTCTTTATAATTTTGTTTTTATTTTTTCATTTTCTTGTCTAATTTTTTTTTCTAAAAGTCATAAGCATACTTAAAAGAGTTGATGTTTTTTCATCAAACATTTAGCCACTGTTGCCTGCCAATCTGTTTGTTTTATTTTATATTTGAAAAATAAGTTAAATATATAAAATAACAATCCTTATCATATTCTTTTTTCCAATGTAATTTCATTTTGTTTTACCATAGCTTATTTTAACTTTAATAAAATGCTTTTATATATCTATTTTCTTAAGCAAATTAACTGAATCAAAGGCCATATTAGTGTTGGTAAAACAGACATGTTTTTTTGTCACTAATTTTTAGGGTTTTTCTAAAATCACTTATATTTTTGCCAGTTTTTATTTATTTATTATAATCAGTATGAAAATAAGTAGTTTCCCAATTAATTGACATAATTTAGACAGTACTTTTATTGATTTATTTTCTATAAAAATTTCTACCACAATGCAATTAATTACAATGCCATTTTTTTTAGCAATGATTTTGAGTTTAATCTTACTTCATCTTATAGTACAGTTTTTTTAATGTAGAGTATTTATTTAAAATGTCTTGAGTAATATCTCTAAAATATAGTTTTAATTTATATATTCTTTTCCTCTCTACATTTTTAGCAAATCTTTTTATGTCTGAATTTTTTTTTATGAATCCCATGAAAAATAACTCATTTTACTTGGCTTCTTCTTCTTTTTTTTTTTGAAACCCTTAGAGAACGTCTATTTCCTTTCATTAAAAAAATATCCATTTAATTTTGACTTTTCTTTGCAAATATCATTATATTAACATCTATTTTATTTTATTCAGACACTGCTAATTTTTTTAAAAATTTAATCTTCAGTTCAAAATCTTAAATTAATTTATTAGACATTAAATAAGCTTGTAGATTTGTTTTAGCTGCATTCTAAGTTCATAATAAATAATTGATAATCCATTCCACAATTTCCCTGTGCACTTGATACAGTATTTATATATGTAATTGGTAAATTTACATCAAACATATAACTGTAATAACAAACAAGTTAGTTGTTTTTAAAATATATCTTTGCTTTCAAATTCACATTGGCCAAAAAACATTTTTATCTTTCACATTTCCAGCTTTGAATTTCAATCACCAGATAATAAGTTTTGTGAAATTTTGTCTTCACTTGATCATAAAACTATTTTTTTATCTTTTACTTCAGTTGTTGAAACATAATAAAATATTTAATAGATGTCTTAAAATTTAATTACCATTAAAAGATCTTTTATAAAAATATATCAATAAAGATCTTGCCATATTCTTTTTGGCAATGCAAGCCACATTATTTTTTTGTTATCTTTGGCTGAATAATAAGCAGTATGCCCTATTTATATTAAATCTTCTCTGATACTTCACTAACTTTAAAATTGTCAATATGTAATTCATTTTCAACTCATTATTTTATATTTTTGGTTCTTACTATTACAGTCCAGTTTTTAATGTTTCAATGTGATCCTCATTCCAATAAAAATATATATTTTTTTATGGAAAATTGGTAAATAGATATTAATAAGCTTAATATAGCTGATTCATACAAAACTATATTATTAAAAAATACTCACCATTTTTTTCTCAATAATATATTGAGTGCTATTAGATTTTAAGATACCCTCTTTCTGCACAGTATATGGGTCTGTTTTGTTGTACTATTAATGATTTTTAAAATAATTATATATATAAAAGTAGTTTCTGATTATTTCTCATACAGAGACTGAAATGTTTATTTGTCAACATGTTTATTTCCAACATCATCCATGAGAAACATAAACAAAATAAAGAGAAGAACATAAAGCAAAATAGAAGTAAAATAACTTTTTAAAAAAAATGGTAGAAGAGGGTAGACCAAGCCCAGTACCTTGAATTTGCAAACTAAAATTACTAATAATGAACCAAAAAAAGATATGAATATATATATCAAATTCATGTCAAATCAGGATATGCAAACAATGACTTCTGGAGATCATAATAAATTCGAGTGCTGGAAGTGATAGAGTTGGGCCAGGATCCATGGACTCTCAACTCCTGAGTCTGCGATTCCTCCACTGCATTAAATCATGTAGGCAAACATGATGTAAAATAATAGCCATAATAAAAAATCATACCAGCAATAGATATGTTAAAATTTGCTGAAACATAATAATTGGTATTTACAAATAAGTAATAAACTTAGTAAAATGTTCCAATTATCGTACATAGATAATTTTCAAAACAAACAAATAGAATAGATGTATTAATATTTTTTTTAGTTGAAAAAAAAAAAAAAAAAACTATTTTCTTTGTAAATTTTTTAATTATTCTCAATTATTTAAAGAACTCAAAAAATTTGGAGCTTATTTTATGTAAATTTAAACTCTGTAAAATAAATATTTTTTTATTATTTTATTTTAACAGTAATGTTCTAATTTCTATGATTTAAAACAAACGTTCCTTACAATTTATAAGCATTAAATCTGTGTTTCCGAATAATTTCCGCTTAATGAAAAAACAATCGCATAGAATTATTATAGTGCAATGTTACATGGTTTTTTTCAATCTATATACTATATTTTAAATTTAAAGCTTATTTTTAGTTGAAATTTAGCTTTATAAATAACATAATCGGGAGTTCATAACATATATAATCGGGAGGTCCTAGGACAGATTCTGGCGCTCGAACTTCTCATGTACTCCGGAAGCAATAAAGCCACATGCTTGTTTCTATTTACTGATTATAAATTATTATTTAATACTGTAGCTTTAAACATCAAAACTTTTATTTAAAAAAATGATATTTAGGTTTTAAAATTAAGATGTTAAAATGAATTATAAAATTGGCAATTAAAGATAAACTATCAGTTAACAATTTTTTTGAAAGATAGTAATTACTATTGCTCAAAAGACAAGCCATTTATGTACTTGTATTTGAGACTTTACATAAAAAGTATACATTCATAAATTCTTGGAATTGATGATGGTGGAGCCTATTTTGAAGGGGAAATGAAGCTCAGACGAATATTCAAGGTGAATAGAAACTTTGACTAATAATAAATATATTAAAACTTATCCTGATATTTGACAAGTAAAAATTAAAAAAACTGCTTATAGAATTATATAAAGTATAAAAATTATTAAAAAAACTGCTTAACTGGTCAGATCGTTCATTAATTCTCAATATTTTTTTTAATAATCGAATAAGTTTGAGATTATTATTATTTCTAATATATGCTTTCTAAGCACTTGGATTAACTTTAAAAGTAAATAGCTTTTAGCAAGCATTCATTAAAAACTAAACAGTTGGTTTTTAATGATTATTTATTAAATTAGAAGTTTTTACGTTTTATTTAACTATAAATATAGACATTAAAGTTAATAAAATGCCTACAATACTTTTTTTTTTTTACAGAGATGCATATTATCTCTATTTTTTAATATTTTTTTTACCTAAATTTATTCATATTAATATTGGGGGAGGGGGGCGGGAGAAACAAAACATGGTAAGGTTTTTTTAGATGTATTTTAATCAATCAGATCGCTTCAGTAAGATAACTTTCTCATAGTATTTAAAACCATGTACAATTACTTTGTAGTTTTTAATATAGATGGCATAAGCAGTTTTTGTTCTCAATAATTGTCATTCAGTAAATAATAAATCATTTTTGTTAAGCTAAAAAGTTATTACATAAAATTCACTTTAAGCAGAGACTTTTTGAGTAAAGTTCAAATAGATCTGTAAGGTATTTTATATAAGTGCATGATAATCTCCGCGATATTTTAACTATTTATTCTTCTATTTATGTGTCATAATCTTATACTTTTAAAGCATATATGTAACAAACTTTTTCTTTCAAACATAGTTGTCAAAAATTGGAGGGGGCGGGCGGATAATGGCTAATGGTTTCTAAGAATCATTTTGAATAATCATTCCTTTCGGTTTGAACGTGTCTTTATTGAAATAAGATTGCCGTGAATAATTTTTTATTAAAAGTAAAATTTGTAAAACAAATGTATCCAATATACATCAATTGAATAAAAGAACAGGGTATGTTATTTAAAGAAATAATTGGAATTTGACCTATAAGATCAAAGCATACCCAAAGAAAAAAGAAAGTGGAGATTACCAAGTACTATATAAAGAATACTTCAGGTATATCTGATCTTCATTTGAAAATCTATATCTAGAATTAAAAGAAATGTAAAAAAAAAAAGCCTATTATGTAATGATCAATGCTCATTTATTGAAAGTTGATTATTATGAATACGTGCTTATTAAACAATAACCACTTAAAGTAAATTTGTGAAATATATTTCCATAAAATAATAGTTGAAGAATTTGACAAACTATGTGGAGCTTATTGTAAGTAAAGAGATCTATTTGATTTAATTACATTTTACAAGCTATCCACATATTTCTCTTTATCTATACCTTTTTTCTTGGAAAGTGAGCGAGTTATAATATATAAACAGACAAAAAGTGTTATGGCAGATATTTGTGAAAAAGTATTGTAAAGATTTACTTCTAATGAAATAACAAAGGCTTTTCACTATAACTAACACTTTTTCCTAACAAACTAAACTGCGCATTAATTATTTTGTATAAGTTAATGATTGACTAAATAGAATATAATATTCTGATATCAAAAAATTCAATTCACTTTATGTTTTATGATAAAAAGTTATAAATATACTACCAAACTTTGTAATTATTGTTTGAGTTTGTATCCTGACTATAATTTAATATAGAACATATCTTAGTAAACAAAAAGAAAGGGCACAGTTAAATGTAAAAAAAAAAATGCGCTGAATATAAATTACATAAAATTATCAATTATTTAACTTTTTTCTAAATAATAAAACAAATTAATAAAACTCTACGTTGATTTATTTCATGGGAAGATTTTATAAAATAATTCGATATTTACTTTTTTCAAATAAATAGTGGGGAAAGTAATCAGAATTTTTCCTTGATTGATAAATTAATCAGTTAATACTTAAAATTGAATTATTAAATAATTTGATTTATTTTAGTAAGTAATATTTACGCATGCATTCATTATATTTATGAAAGATATATTTTATAAATATAAAAATACAATTTTTAAATTAATATATGTTGTACTTTTTATATATGACTAAAATAATACTAAAAGTTAAAATAAAGTTATTACTCTGTTCGGTTTGAAATAAAGAAAATCTACTTTAAGTCATGGAAGGATCACTAGCTGCTCTATTTTTATTAGATGGGTTTTATCAACAAATAATTTATTTGTTGGTGAACCCAAAATGCTAGTCAATTACTATAGCTATTATGAACATGCCTTTTCCTGTTGGACCGTTTGCTGAGAAAATATTACTTGACAAACGGATTCATTCATTTATTTTTAGGCTTTTGCTAATGCCTGCTTCCAGAATAATGTGCAGAATTAGCACAACAAATTGTATCAAATTAATTTTTTACCTACATTTTTTTAAGCTATGTATTGTTCATAAATTAAAGGTGAATCATACTTTAGTTTTTATTGTATAAAGATGCGGAATATACTGTGTATATACACTAGTAATAGTAGTGATTTTAAATAGCTTATATATACATATAGTTATTAAAAACAATACTATTATTAGCTAAAGAATAAAATAATATAAAACAGTGCCCCAAAAGCAACGAAATACTCTCAACACTTAGCATTTGACTAAACTAGTAAATATTATCTTCTGGACTATTTCTTTATAGAAAGATCTGGACAGATTTTGCATTGACAAACCTATTTATGTCTCTTTTTATTACTGCTAAAACATCTACACACATATATATATATATATAAACACACAAATATATCAATATATGTTAAAATTTTTACAAAACGTTTTGATTTCTCTAAAAGTAGTAAAGGATTTGATTATTTTAAATTGAATCCCAAATTTAATGTATTTTAGTTTATAAAAAACTAAAAATTAAGAATATAAGTTTACTTTTACAAGAAAGAATATAAATTATAAAATACTTAAATTCTGATTTCGAAATGAGCAAATGATATTTGCTGTGAGCATCAAGCAAGCATATTTGAAGAATAAGAAATTGAAAATTCTGAATGCAGTATTCAGTCGTGTGAATCAATTGTTGGTAAATACATAAAAATACTTTCAGTTTTCATAATCGTTATTATGCTATAGTTTTGATGAGTAGGTAAAATAAAACAAAAAAACTATTTAGGCAAACAGTTGAACAAATATTATTTAAAGAAGTTGCAAAATTTAGAGTTTTCTCCATAAGATGTTACATTGGAAAAAAGAAATAATGCTGAAAATACAATAAAAAAACACTGCATATAAATAGTTATTATTGTACTAAAGTAAGGTGAATTCAAATGGTTGACTGTCTCCTCAATCACAGCTACATCATAATTTTTTATACATTCACTTATACACAATCATATATTGCTAAAACGGAAAGAGGCTAATTTTAAAAATCGCCCAATTTTGATTTTTTTTTTTTGCTTTTAAAGTCTCAAAATTAATTTATAAAAAATTGTACTAAGTTTTTATTATCCTAATTTTGAAGTTAAAATAAAAAAGAAGTTTGAAATGTCATAAAAGATAGACTAAGACAAACTAAATGTTTTAAAAATTAATGGGCACGCGACTACAGATAAAAAAAAACAAACAATATAGATATATTTAATATGTGATAAGTTATGTTTAACACACACAAAAATATATGTATTACCATTCATATCGTAAATATTAAAAACTAAAGCAGTATATATGTGTGGAAAGCAATTAAGCTTCTCTAGATTTTTACTCAACACATTTTAATTCTTATCTGACAATTTGAGATCTAAACAACACACTTTAATTTCTATCTAACAATTTTTTATATATAATATTAAAATATAAAACTATATTATATTTTAAATCAAGGGATTTTTATTTGGATTTGATAAGATTTAAATTACGTTAATTATTCAACAAATACAAATAATAGAACAATAAGTTATTAATATTAAAATACATCTTAAATAATATAACTTTCTTTTATAATAAATAATAGGATGTTTTTTTTTTTTTTTGTGTGTAGATAATTGTCTTTCTATTTTGTTTATTAGTAAATACACAATTTTTTTTTTACATTTGCACATATACATTAAATATACCCATCGTTTGCATAAGACCACAAGGACATGAGAAAAAGACTAAAATGGCAGAAAATAATTGTGGAAATTAAGCTTGATAAATATTTCTAACCGATTTCAACTAAAACTCTATGCTAAATAAGTAAAGTATTTCCATGATAGTTACTGTAACAAGTCTTGATAGGTCATAAAAAATAAACGTAGAGATTGAGAATGTTTCTACTCTAGATCATGAAAAAATTTATACAGAAAAATATTTAAATATGATTTAGTACATGAAAAATTTAACTCATGACACTTATTTTTTATAAAAAAATATTTTGTACTTTTAACTCAAAATTGTAAAATTCAAACCAAAATATATTCTGAATTTGTCAGTATATTATTGCGATTCCACCTTAATTTAAAAATTAGTTTGTCATAAATAGTTGGAAAAGATAAATATGTAGGTTTTTATAATAGATTAAAGTCTGTTCATTAAAGTTTGAGGATTTTCTATTTTAATATAAACCTAGAATTAATTATATATGTATGAAAAATGATAATCTGAACCAACTGATGAGTGCTGGTTCAACATACTATATTGGAGATCATTTAAATTTTTTATGTTTGTGGTCAGGTATATTAGTTGTATGATGTAGAATGGATAGCTGAAGGGATCTTGAAAATCTGTGTTCAAATCCCCTATAATTACATTTAAAAGTCCAAGAATATGAATTGCTTGTAATTCAAATATTAAATTATGTAAAACTAAATATATATATATATATTAAAAACAGATATTTCAAATGCATAAAAACATCAGTAGTCATTTAAATAATACATTTAAACATTTAGTATTATGAATTAACTACTTGCAAATTCAAATGAAAAAAAAAGTTAAAACTTTATCTGGATATTTACAACTTAGTTCAATTCATAAGTGAAGTTTAAAAAATAATAAATAATGTATAAAAAGTAAATTTAAAAGGAGCACATCTATAGCAAATATAATTTTAATCCATCTTTTTCTTAGAAGAAAAAAATCAGTGAATGAATAAATAAAATGGATTTGACAAAAAATAAATGTCAGAAAGCTTTTAGAAATATTCAGATAAGAATTGATTGTATTCACTAGCAGAATTAGAATGTGTTGTAGTGGTTCACCAATGGTGAGAAGAATCCCATGGTTTATTTTTACACTGTAACCATTTAATAGGATTGTTCTTATAACATATCTAACAATTTTAATATTGTTAGTAGCCTGGATGCATATTATTCAAATATAAAATAATGAAGCAAAAAAAAAAAAAAATTACAGATATATGAGCAATTTTTTTTTCCAGCCAAATTCAACAGTTCACCAAAAATTCACAATATTAAGCAATACTTCATTTGAGTTCTGATGATTTATCAAACATAATATCTTGAGCCACTGCATGCAAAAGCTATGGTTTGGTAGTAAAGTTCCCAAAATTGTAAATAATAGCAAAACTCTAAAAAATTAGCAATGTGGGGATTTGTTTTAATCAACAATGCCAATAATCTAGGGTTCAAACTAAAAATAAAATCAGTTTATTTTAAATAATTAAATCATAGTTAAGCTAGCTAGTAATTTAATATTAATTACTAAAATGTATAAAACTATATATTATTTTCAATAACTAAAATGCATGTTAATCTGAAATCAAACTGAAATTACAGGGCAAAAAGTAGATATTAAAGTTCTCACCAGTGGTATTAAAGAATTCATAAATATGTAAGTACTCACATTATATTTCAATACTTTTTATAGAAAAAATTGAAAAACAAACAAAATTTCAATTCAAAAGTGAAATGAGAAGAATTGAATGAAATGTTTTATAAAGTTTATAGATACCAAAAAAAAAAAAAAAAACTACAATGAAACTAATAATACAAAAGTAAAAAAATATTAAAAACATGCTAAATGAAATGAAACCTGTAGTCTTCTTACTAAAAAAAGTGATTATATAATTTATTCATATTGAATAAGAAGTTTTTATATATAAAATAGCAATGAAAAAATTAGCCTGAAAGTATAGATGAAATCCTACCTATATAATATGCTGAAGTAGAATAAAAAACCTGATTTATAAATCAGGTCAAATATTTAAAAACAGAGGGAGTGATAAAAAATTATATTTATTTATACATTGCACAAAGTAAACTAGCATTTCAAACAATTACCATATCATCACCATCAGTAGTTATGCTACAAAAGAAAAAAAACAAAAACAGAACATGTACATTAACTCCAAAATTTCTTCAAGGTTTTCTGTTGGTTGCTTTTAATTTTCAAATAGTTTTTCTTCTTTTATATTCTTTTTTTTATTCTTCACATAGATTTCCAAAATATTTTTCATTATTTGTGCTTCAAAGAATATGTTATAACCAATTTTCTGAATAAATAATCTCTTTTTATTATTTTTCTAACTTTTTTTTCCCATTCTTTTTGAATTCCATAACCCATTAATCAATACATTTATCTATCAATATGTTGATTTTTTAAAATACTTTTAGTGAACTGGGATTCAGTGATGATATTGATTATTATCTATTATATATATTGCTATAATGAACGATCACTGTTTTTAAGCAATTTTAATCTATGATTCAAAATATATTCGGAGTCATTCTTTAATGATTGCGGATATTACCTTGCCTTAAGCAAGTCAGCACAAAACAAAATCCATTTGGTATCACTATACTGTATAATACAGAAGATAAATAAATAAGTTGAAAGACAACAGTGAACATTTTTTGATAAAACATGTCTCTATTTTTTAAACATAAAATTAAGCAAATCCCTAAAGAATTATTTTTTCTAAAGGGACAACATCGATTTGATCTGAGATTTGAGACTAACAAGACCAAGCAGCAGTTTTAACTTAAAAATTTCAATGTAAATAATTTGTTGCATCTTTAAAAGAACTACATATAGCAAAAAGAAAAGTAATAAATATTATGTAAAGTTTTAACAATATCAGTTCTATTAGAACTAGAAGTAGCAGTATTTTTTTAGTACATGCCGATTTATATTTCAGTTGATAATTCGGTGCATATATATAAAAATAAAATTAAATTTTAACTGCTACAAAAATTTAAGTACAGTAATTACAAATAAATTGTTTTTAGTTATTTTAAAGTTATTGAATTTGATTTAGGTCTGCAATCGATTTTAAAAAGTATATACTAGAAAAAAAGTTGATTTGGATATTCTTATAAATAAAATATTGCTAAAAAGTGCCTTTATTAGATATAAAAATATTGCTAAAAAGCATTTTTGTTTATTAGTTTGATATTTCCCAATATTAACCAGATAAAAGAAAAATAAGAATTGTACAAAACAATTTTATTTAACAAATAAAGAAATTGTAAAAAAATTATTTAAATCTTGAAGGAAGGGTGAGTTAGAATCATATAGGACGTATTATTTGCTTTCATAATTATATATTTTTAAAAACTAATTTAAATGATATCAGTGAAAAAGGATTAATCACGACAATAATTGCCTTTAGAAAAACTAATAAACGTCTACCTAATACATTAGTAATTAATAAAATATTTGATTAGCTGAAAATAGCTAATATTAGAAAAATACATGTAATTAAATCTTCAGTTAATGTTGTTTAATTAATTTTGCTAAATATATACTACAGATGACATGAGGAAAAAATAGTTATATTTGAAAAAGAAATAATACAACATAAAACAATTCTGAGAAACAAATGAATGTGTTAATTATATAAGCTATGAATTACATACTTAGTTGATAAATTCAATAAACAATGCGTGATAACTGGCATAATTTCTCCAATTTTCTTTCTCTACACATACAGAAATATAGATAGACTACCATTGCCCCAAAACATTGCTTCTCAGGGCTTTTTTGTACATTTCATGGACTTCAAAAAACTCACTCAAAAAATAAAAAAGAAATAATAATTAAAAAGTAATCATTGAACTTGATTCCATAAAAAGATCATGGTTAAAAATCTAAATCTAAATGTAATGTTTGAAACAAATATTAGTTAAAAAATATTTTTAATTAAAGAAAAATTAAATTTATTTTCTTTTACAGTATATATATTATTGTTTAACTATAGAGCTTTACAAATAACAAAATAAAAGTGAAAAGTTTTTTAAAGTGATAGTTAGATTAGACACTATCCCCCCCCCTCCAAATGGCTGGCATTTGCTTTTGACAAACTTTATTTCTCAATTAAACATACAATCTTTTTAGAACTAAAACAATTTCATTCATAATTGATAATTTTGTGTATGTGCGAGGTGGCACTTAAAACATATTATGTGATGTAGTAGTCAAACTTTGAAAGATTTTACTTTCAAAAACATTTAATGAGAATAACAAATGAAAGAGATACACAGTGAATATGTATAGACAGACATTATATCAATTAAAAACAAATATTATGCAAAAAAAAAAAAAGAGTTGCATTAGAATATAATTTGTGAGTGATGCAACAACATGGAAATATGAAATTTTTCATTTTTTCTGCATTTTATTAAATATTTAAAAAAAAAAAAGAAAGAACCTATTTCATGTGATTAATTCCCTGGACGATATTATTTTTTTATTAAATAATATATTCAACAATTTTTGTTTAGTATACTTCTTCCTAACTCTTTGAATGACGTTAAGCTGATATAATAATGCCTAATTTCTACATCATCATAGGTTTTTATAGTCATTTATTTTGAGTTTAAACTTTTTGCAAATAATTATAAGCTATTTGTTTTTAAAACCGATTTCCATATCTATATTTTAAATAACTGTAGGGATTTAGTAACCTGCGATTTAAAATAAATAAAATTAAAAATGCAGTGTTTTATTTATCTTTATATCAGCAGTCATTTTTTTTCTTAGACCCCTCTCTAAGAATTGCACAAGCATTCAGTCATGTTGAGCACAATATATTTTTATGCTAGGCTTTAAATCTTTATTTATAATAAACACAAAGCTGTAAAGTGCTTTCTTTTTGCAAGTAAATTATTTGATTTAGTTTAAAAAAAAATCATATGTGGGTATGGACTGCTATTAATAAAAACATTTTAACTTTCTGAAAAAGTTAAAAGGAAATTTATATTAATATTATGTGATATTTTTAAATTGGGCTAAAGTTACTTTTAAAGAAGGTGATTTGTATTTAGTGAAGGCTGAATTATATTTTAATTTATAAATAGATGATATAACAAAAAAAAAAGGTTCCAGTAGAGGTAATATATGGAATGAAGGAGTAATAAGTACATAAAGATGTTCATAAAGGTTTCATTGAAAAGAGTGATATCAAGCCATTTTCTAAAAATAAAGAATGGTTGCATAATTCAGATATCAGTAAAAACTTAAGAACTTCATCCTTTTTGGGCTTTAGTTATTTTAAAATGAAAGATTAGTTTTCTAATTTATAGCGAAAATATTTTCATGGTAGATCACAAAATAATCAAGGTATGCTGAAACTGGTCACAAATGTATGGAAGCTTGCAGATATTCAGTATAAAGAAAATGATAATTGTATTCTTTATATTGCTTCATCCACAGAATGTAATAAGTATTCAATGAAGATAGAAGAGGGATTGAATTTATAGTTTAATGATATAAATAAAAAAATGTTCACTGTTACAATTACAAACTGCATCAGGGAGTGATGACATCATACAGCAGATTTAGCAAATAATAAAAAGAAATGAGTGAATTAATTAAAAACTCATAAAATACAACACACACTTTTTGTCTGTATAAAAACTGCTATTTTCTTGCTTTACAAAATCTTTCAGTTATGTACTTGCAATTTTTCAGAAAATGTATCATTGAATTTTTGCCAGATATTTTTAATATTTAAAAGTATTCTCCGCCTTAAAAAAAGATGTGAACGATTTTTTTATATATGATATAATAAAAATAATTGATTTAAGTTTTAAAAGGCTTTAAATTTTCAAGAGAAGGATTGACTAAAAAACTGATATCAAACCATTTATAATAGGTGAAAGATTGTCACCTAGGTTTAGAAATCACTGACAACTTAAAAACATCAAAAGTATTAGCTAAATACATTTGCCATTGTAATGAAAGTGAATTGTCTTAAAAATGATACTGAATTGAACATATTATCACAATAGAGCAAAACAGGCAAAATTCTTTAAAGCATGAAAAGTTGTGTTAACTTTCCATATTTGAAAGCATACAGTAAATCCTATGATCAGGTCAGCAGGTATTTACAATTCTAAAAATCACAGTGTTCTCAAGAACAAAACTAAAATTAATCTGTACTTTGGCATCACAGTGAAAAAGTGTTTCATAAGTATTTTACTATTTATGAAATGATTTCACAATTGTTTCATTACAAAAGTTAAAAATTACTTCAGGCAGAAACAATGAGTTCATAGTTATGAGACAATTTCCTAAAGTATGAATGTAAGCTTGAATATTTTATTTCAAAAAACTTACTCAATGTATCAAGATTATATTCACCTAGACAGTATTCAATCAAATTCAAGAGGACTTTAATGCCCAGCAAGTAGAATGCTGGTAATCATTCGCTGTTTCTGAGGTGAAAGTATTCAACAAAAAAGTAATAGATAAATTAAAAGCAGAAAGATATATAGTGAGATTCTGAATGATTCCTAAAGCTTTTCAAAGAATTATGGAGAAATTAAAAAAGAAAAGATAGCACGAAATGCTAACATTATTGACGACAAAGTTGTAACAATCAAAAAGCTGTAGTAATGAATGAAGTACTATGTGTTTTTTTCTGAGACAGCCCAGTAGTGTAGAGATTAAAGATATTCAGTGATTTTTTTTGATTATATAAAATTAAAGAATGAAATTATATAATATGATCCTTGGATAAAGGTGTCATTAATACCATGCTACAATATTCAGAAAACAATTTTGATAAATTAAAAAGAAATGAACACAACGTTTCATCATGATGTTTTTTAAAAAGATATCAACCTGGAAAAAGTTAATTTTTTTTTTATCTACTTAACACATATTTATTATAAAAAAAAGAGAGAAGAAAATAACAGCAAAGAAGATGAACATCTATTTTCAATACAAGAAGAATAAACAATTATTATTAAGTTTAAAAATGTGCAAAATGAGTACATTCACACATCTATACAGTATGTTTACCTATTCGCTTATTTAATTTAATAGTATTAACTTTTTTTTTTAAAAAAATATTTATTGATGTGATAATGTGTACAGTAATGTTAAAATAAAAGTTTAGTGTAGGTACAGTGTGTACAATACCTACTAGTATCATTATCATATTTTTAATTATATCAGCCTACTGAAGAATAAAAATCTGTCCAAATTTTTCTAGTTTCTCTGATCCATTGCTTCTTTTGTCTATATCACTCTAGTAAACATTCTTATCCCATCTATTCACATTAAGGGATAGTGAGGATAACTATAAAAATACACAACAAACACTTTTTTTCTTATTAAATAACAATTAGCATTATTATTATAGTTCTGACTTGTGTTTGAGAATTGAGAGGTCCATGTGATGTCATTATTCCATCTTATTGGCTGTCACGTTAGCATGTTTAAGGCAAATCTGTTGAAGGCTTTAGCTTTCACATTATTATAAATTAAGATTTGTAAAATAAACACAAGAGTAACAATAAATGTTATAGTGCAGACATCTTTGTTACATTTGCAAGGCTTAGTTATGAATTTTGCATTTGCTTATATATTTATTTACGCTTTGACAATTTAAAACTTTGTATATTTTTAAAAATATAAACTTTCAATAGTTTTAATTAGGAATTATAAAAACCAAATTGGAAAACTGATTGAAATTGATATCTAAAAATAAATATATATTGTTAATAAATTATTATTGAAATAAAATGAAAATAAATAATTTCTAAAAGAGATGCAAAATTGTCAGTATTCTGATTATTGAGTATAGAATGAGAAAATCAACACACATATGATTGATTCAGCAAATATTAAAATGAACAACATTAGCAAACATTGCAAGCATACAACAAAATATTTTAAAATTGTTTCCCCCTGAGTAAAACTTTAAAAAATGTCATGTTTTGTAGATCCTATTTTTTTTCTGTATTTTGGACTCATATCCACTGCATTATTTTCTATAAGTATTTATAATAATTCTTTGTTATGAGTCAGAAAAGCTTTTTAAGAAGATTGGTTATCATTAACATAAAGCAATAAATCTAAATATAGAAAGTTAAAACAGTCAGTAAATTAAATACTGAATAAAAATGGCTGTATTAACAATCTGCCATATGAACATAAATTTGCCTAAACTGCTAAAGGAATTACTAAATACATTGTAATATTTGTGTGAAAACTTCTAATTACAAGTGTTATTTCTGAAGCAGATTATTGTTAATAAAGAACGATTCACTAAATTCAGATATATGGCATGATTAAACAATATTGTGAAACATTGTGACAATGGTGGCTCACATAGAATAATTATTGAATGACAAAGAGACTTTGTTTTACAGCAGAATGCTATGAAGAATATACTTCAAGAAGGAGGATATTGCTTTGTCCAGCTGTATGCTTATTTGTGTCAATACTTTGAGGAATGTACAATTAAATCACTGCTCATACAGTATTCAGAGAACTTTAAGTAATTTACAAATCAACCTTGGAGGGTATAGTACTTAAACCACAAGGCTTAAAAAATAGGATTTGGCCTAGCCTGTGATTATCTTAGGGAAAAGGAATCTTTCATTAAAGTTTCTTTCAGTCAACTTATAATTTTGATGGAAAAAGTTATCAGATGAGTGCAGCTTCATTATGGTCCATTTCATATCACCAATTAAACCAGCACACTATTGTAAATTTTAAAAACAAACATCAAAAACAGTATTAGGAAATTGCTTTAAAACAATTTCTTTAGTGAAATAATCCTGAAAGACTTTTGGAAGTCACTTTAATGTAAAAGATGCTATTTTGTTAATTGTGCCTGCTTAGAAGTTTATGACAGGTGCTTGAATTAAACTTGGATGTCATTCTGACTTAATATTGTTGTACAAAAAAATTGTAGCTTAGCTACTATCATGAGCCTGGAGATTTATGGAAAGTATGTGAAAAAATTGGAACCAGATCACAGAGAGGATTCTCTCTACTCTCTCTGCGATCTGGTTCCAATTTTTTTTACTAGCTTTAGTAGTTTTGCAATAATAAAATAGAGGAAATAAAACAGTTAAGAGTCCCTGAGAATGAGAAAAAAGTTATAGTAACCCAGCTGAGGATCTTAAAAATGATATCCTCTTATTATTGTCACTGTCATATTGGATCTGATGACCCAGTTTTGGAAAATTTGGAATTTATATTTTTTTAAAAAGGTAGATAAACTTAGATAAATACACTCCAACTTATGATACTCTCTCCCTCTCCCAAATAATCAAAATGATTGCTTTAAATTGTGGGTCTGTAAAAATATGTACTTTAATGTATACTACTGAAAATGTTTAATATAATGAACAATCTTCTGGGAGAAATTATACTCAACATAGCATATATTTTACTGTATGTATATATTAAATAGAGGGATTTGAACTTAGAATTTTCAGTCTAAATTGATTTCCCACTTTATCTTAAACAACTAATACACATGACCATACATGTATATCAATTGAGATACAATGGAAAATAAATATAGAATGAAAAGCCTAAGTTCAAATTCTTCTATTTATTATAGAAATCATTTAATATACTGAATGAATAGGCTAATTACATGTATGCATACTGTATATGTTTAAAAATGTCTGTACTATATATATATATATATATGTGTGTGTGTGTGTGCGTGTGAGAGAGAGAGAAAGAGAGAGAGAGAGAGAGAGAGAGAGAGAGAGAGAGAGAGAGAGAGAGAGAGAGAGAGAGAGAGAGAGAGAGAGAGAGAGAGAGAGAGTGATTATTAAAAACTATTTGCTTAATGTTGAATGTGTATAATTTTAAATCTAAATTGCATTATAGGAATATATACATACTAGATATACATATATAAATAATCTTTACAATATTGTAATATACAATATCATTTCTAATATCTGTACAATTTTGTTAATCACATCAAAGATTGAAACTAAATAACATGAATAGGGTGGATTACTATATCTGTTGACACAGTTGAAAAACAATCACATAACAACAATTTATCTCATATGAACAAAGGTTTTTACCGTTCAAATTTATTAAAAATGAGTGCAACTATGGAAATTACACTATTCTAAGTATATATTTTTATGGTATGTTGTATACTACTGTATAAATAAATATTAGTTAAAGCTATTAGCATATTCAGTAGTTAATATTATATATTTAATACTAATATATTAAATTTTTGCAAAATTAACTCCAATTTTATTTTATTGCACACACATTATTAAATAGACATTTTGCAATTATATATATATATAATTTGGTGTGGTCACTCAACAGAATGCTGTCAAAGTGCAAGACTAACCCCTGTCCTTGCTAGACGGCCAAACAAATGAAAAACGATTATTGCAATATGTAAACTCATACATATATAACCATTAGAAACCAGTCAACACTTAGACAATCCCAATATAGCTAACAATCAAGAATTTCAAACTGTTGTCAAGGCAACCTCCTTTTAAGCAATAGAGGTGGAATCCCACCTCCATTAATGTATATATATATATATATTACAAGCAAGATATAACCACAGGCTTTTTAATTATACTTAAATGGTAGAGTTCATTTCTACTCATTTTAAACCTATTCAAATACGCAACTATAAGTCAAGATATCTATTTATATATAGATTAGTGATTATTATTCATTTATACGTCAAAATTATCATATCATTTCTAATTTTAATATGAATTTTAAACTCAGTTAAAAATCAATAAATAGTTTTATTTAAAAAAATCCATTTGATAATTAACAAATGTTTTATCTTTTTTAAATATAATTAAATCTTAATTCCTCCACACGCGCGCACATATATATTCCAAAAGCAAAATCATTTCTTTAAATGATATTCATAAAGAATATATATATCATTTATAATCTATTTTTAGTTTGGAGTAATACTGATTTTAATAATGTCCGAATGGGTATAACACCATGTCAATTCTTTTATTAATATACAAGTCTATAACTACAGAAACAAAAATTTTAAAACGGAGTTAAACTTATTTAAACTTTAAAATATCAAATAATTTCAGAACGTTTTTGCTACTTATATAGGATGAAATGTAAAATAGTATTAATAATTAATTAAACTCGTACACTATCGTAGAGAAATTATGAAGTAAACTTAACATTTTTCCATCGGCGAGCATCTGAGCAGTTTTCACTTTTTTTAAATATCTAGATAAAATTAGCTTGATATCCATTTACTGACCTATGTTGCATGGTTATCTGAGTTGGCAATGAGCCAGCTATCTGAAAAAATGCTGTCTTCACACTAGAAGACTCTCATATATATAAATGTGGTACAGAATCCTAGCAACAAAGTTTCTATCAATAAGATTGTTTAACTCTCAATATTTCTACACATATGCAAATAAGTCTTACAACATATAGCTTATCACGATCAAAATACTTAAATAAATTTTCTTTAGTCAGCTTACGATATCTCTAAAAGTATGAGGTATATTTAAAAATTGATACAGAATATATATTATTTATAAAATTTATTTCCAATTTTGTTTTATTATATACAAATTATGTTTAATATTATATGTATTTATATCAGAATTTTTTAAAATGGTAATTATAAAATAGTTGTTTTTTGGATCATTTTGTAAAAATTCACAACAGACATCTCTGGATAATATTAAAAGCTTTTTTTTTGCGGTATATTACTGATGATTCCTGTTACCTCTTATTTCCTATGCTGTCAAATAAATATTCGATACATTCGCTTCTTTATTTCTAATTTTCTCAAAATTTTATATTTTTTATTTCTTAAAAGTTACACTTATATTAATCCAACTTCCCATAACTAAGAATTTAAAATTATAGTTCTCATATTCACCGCACAAACGTGCGCGTCCTGTTAACCACACAAAGCACTTACCAATCTTATTAGATTTATTTATAATAGTTTTAAAATAATTTATTATTTTAGTAATAACAAGTTTTCAACTGGGATTCATTCTCATTTTTTTTGTGGTTATTTTCATTATGAAATAAATTTCTAAAAATCTAAATTAGCAAAATCTTATATAAGTCTTATTTGATAGCTAAATTTGAATCTCTTAAAACATCATAATAATTTCATATTTAATATTTATTAACCTTAACTTTTGTTCCCAAGTGTGCTCCAAATAATATTAATTTTATTTCTTTCTATTAAATTTGTAATTTCTATTCCATTTATAATATTATATTGATATCGTAAATTTAAAGAAATGCGTGTGTGTATATTTATAAATCGGCTAAAAGACAAATTTATTCTCCTCAAAATGCCTTTCGCTTAAAACATTAACAACAACAACAAATTAAAAAAAATCAACGGCCGGCTAATCATAAATAGTTGATTGATTATCACTGCTTGACTAAAAATATTCTAAAACAAAATACTGTATACTTTATTACTTTTTTAAAAAGTAGAAATAATTAAAAAAGATATATATTTTTTTGTTGTAAGCATTAAAATTTACGATGCAGTTGTAAAAATGTTAAAATAAATTAATGTTGAGAAATGACAGATAATTACTAATTGTTACCATTTAGTCGTACTTTAAAAAAAATTTTTTTTATATTACTGTAAATATTTACTTAATATATAGAATTTGTAAAAAGATTTTTTTATATATTAAGCGAAAAAAGAATTTAAATATGTATAGATATAACAGCCTTTAAATAGCCTAATATAGAGCGGAATGCGTTCCCATCAGCTTTAGAATTGCCAACTGCTTGACGATGAATAGTTTAATGTTTTTTTAATTCTTTATTTAGGTTAGGAGGGCTATAGTCTGCTTATCTGGGAGAAAAAATCCTATAAGTTTGCTTTAAAATGTTTTTTTTTTTTTCAGATCGTAAGCAAACTCGCATGGGTTTTAGCCTAGACAGCCTGCATGGCAAATCGACGGCTAACTGCTATAATAGGAGGCTATTTATATACACGTGTACACACATATATATATGCATGCCAAACTTTGTCTGTATTTCCTTCTATAACAGAATCTTTATTATTTACTTATTAATACTTTCCAATTTAACATTTAAAACATCTACAAAATACTTTTAAGCGTCATATGCCAAATAAGAATTAATTTAAATTCGGCACAATGCTCCAATTTATTTATGTGATTGAGTAAATGCTTAGCCATTATCTGCTACAAGCTTTCATCAATGAATTTTGTTTTAGAAAAAAAAAAAATATGATTCTTGTTGACCAGAAGATATTCATTAAATGTAAAATTAATGCTATTTAAAATTAAATTAATTTACTATTAAACTTATCATTTTAATGCCATAAATTAATGCTTTATAATTTCGATTCTTTGTAAGAAAAGGTTAATCTGGCAAAAGATATCCCCAAAATACTTTCTTGATAATAAAATTACTTTCAATAAATAAAAACAAAACTAATATAAATCATTAGTTTTGTTTACATGCACATGTAAAAAATAAAGATGCTTAAGATATTTAAATAGATTATAGCAGAGTGTAATATATAAAACTGATGAGAGATGTCCGAAGTAATTCTCACGTTTTGTTAACATTATAATTGCTATTAGAATTTTTAAACAATTTACAGCAGAAACATAATATGATGTTTGATTTAAGGAATCAAATTAGAGAATGTTAACAGTTAATCCACGGATAGTCTATAATCAGTCTATTTATGTTTCAAAACCTTTTAAATATACTCTATCATTTTAAAAATTATTGCTATAATGAAAATCTTTTAGATATATAGCATTTTATTGGAATGAACATATTATTAAAGTTTATAATCTAGTTCTAAATATTAAAAATAATTCAGTGGTTTATTTTTAAAGGGAGTTCATAAGAAGTTCAGGTACCGGAAGTGGAAGAATTGGATTGTATCCTATTGACCTTGAAATTCAAAGTATATTATATAATTGACTACCCAGGGTGCTTCCAATATTAAAATGCTATTAGAAATTTTATTATAGTATCCTATTGGTTAGTTAAAGGTTCTTATATCAACAGCTTTATAATAAATACTGTAGTTCTTATTTTACTTTTTGCATTTTCTTTGACATTTTTTGCCATGGATAATGGTGAAATCTTATAAAACTTGATCAAAAAGGTTCATAGGAAAAAAAATCGTAATAGCCTTTCACAAAATAAGTTAGAACAAAATAAAACTATTCATACATCTTGATTTCTGAAAATTCAATATGGCCAATAATGCCTTTGTTTTCTATTGGTAGATATATGAAAAAAAAGCTTCTATTGAGATTTAATAAAAAATATCATGTCACCAATCATAAAAGTGCTTCTACTTCTTATGACATTATGGGATCAACCTTATTCTATGCCTCATGAATCTAAAAATTGCTGAATTCTCATATACCATTGCCTCATCATTATTATATTAATAAAATAGTTATACATTATGAAATAATTACAGGGGCTTATGGGCCAGAATTTAATGTAAGTGTAGAGCAATTTATATATCAACTAGTATGATTAAAATAAAGTTATAAACTATCTTTCAATTTATCTATTTATCCATTAGTACAGTATTTAATGCAAAATATTTTTAGTTTTGTGATAAAATTTAGTTTAATGGAGAAAGAATGAACAAATCTGATAAAAAATACTTTCCTTAAAGAATATTAAATGCAGTTTAAGAGAACACATGGTATTATAGTTACTGATTTTTTCTGCCATACCCATGACCTGAATATTAAAACTACATTAACAACACTTGAGGTCTTTTCAATTATCCAAATAATCATCTAATTATACTATCCAGTTAATGTCAATAAAACGTGCCTAACTTTAATGAATTAAAGAGTAAAAGACTAGAATAAAAATAAATGTCAATGAATGGCATCAAAAGAGATAAATTATTTTATAAAAAAACACAAATTAAGTAGGCTTGTGACTGCAAGAATTGTTTTTGGCAGATGACCTGAAAAAGTTCTAATTACATAGGTAGATTCAATTAGAAATTGAATAATAGATTAACACACTAACTACAAACTCACAAGAGAAAAGTGTTGAACTCATCATCAATAGGAACATGATACTTTCTCACTTCTAGTGAAAGCCACATTATATAATTTGTGTTTCTGTTCAGAATATTTACAAACATATGACCAACTCACCTCAAGCTAATAATAATGGCTATATATCTAGCTACAAAATAAGATGTATGGACTGGCTACAAAAAGTTTGCTATTAATTATTCTTTTGAGTTTTTAATGGAATAGGGCAAATTTCTAATACACACTGCATATAATCTTATTATTGTAGCTCTTTTACAATGTCTTTTTTTATATGGCAAAAGAATGAAATGGGCTACTCATTATGCATTTGCACCATACAGCATATTAATTTTTGACTTTAAGATCAAGAAAATACCATGGCATTTATCTTCAGATTTCTGAGAGTTTTTACTGAGATATAATATTAGATTAAAGAAAAGACAAATTCTAGGTCTAAGCTTATATATATTTATAATCATAACAGATAAAAATAAGTTTTGAAATCATTTCTTTGAGATTGTAAAGTCACAATTAATGGTAACAATGGCAGAAAGAACATCCTAAAAAATCACTGATTATAAAGTAGGCAGCTATTTAACAACTATGTTTAATTTTACTACCTTCAACTATAAATTAATTTCAAGTTAAAAAAGACTGTAGGAAAACTAATGCTAAATGAGACATTATACGAATTGGTGAAGGTAAAAAAAAAGTAAAAAGACAATTGTTTTGATAAGTGGATTTGTAGAAAATATAAGGCACAATAATAGAAATATAAGTTGAGTAAAATTTATTGAAATAAGATATATAAATAATATTGTGGAAATTGATAGTATATATGATAAAATGACAATTTAATGTGAGATATCAAATGCAGATAATTTAGGTTTATGCTTCTACAAGTTCTTATTTTGATGAAAAAATAGAGGATTTATTATATAGATATATAAAATGTTTTGATTAGATCAAACAATATTTTTAAATTGATGTGGAAAATTTTTATGCTAAAAGTAAAAACAATTGAATGATAAACTACTAATAAATTTGTTTATGGAAACAAAAAGGAAAGTGGATATTGACTTCTCAAATTTGCAGCAATATATATATATTTATTATAATTTTCCCTCTTTCTTTTAAAAAAAAAACCTAAAATGAAATAAACAAGGAAACACAGCAATGAAAGTGCAACAGAATGGATTATATTTTGATTAACAAAAATACATACCTTAAGACTGTAATTTGCTTAATAGATAAGAATTCAACATAAAAAGTTGTCATCCATTAGTGAGCTATAATGTGGTAATTAATATAAAGCTACAGTTACAAAAGCTATTAAGAAAAATAATATTAATAATTGATATTCTTAATCTTTATAATCTTTTCAATGAATTTAAACTAGAATTTTCAATTATTTAATCTTTTAAGTTACTTTCTTAATGATTGATTTGAATGAGATAAATATAAAGATAAATGTTGATCTATTAAGAACTGCAATTCACATAACTGATACAAAAGAAAAAAAAAACCATACAATAAAAAGCATTACATCGATAAATTTATTATTGACGCAAGGTAATGTACAGAAAAAAAAATATGAAAAGGCAGAAACGTCTTAATGGCCAGCTAACAAAAATATCAACAACGCGATCAAAAGTATAAAAAAAAATATTGTGATTGAGAAGAGGAAATTCATTTTAACAATAAAAACAAGATATCATTACTAGAATCAGGGATCATATCAAAAAAGTCGCTGAAAGATTTCCAAAGAACTATATAACAATACACTACTTACCACAAAGAAAAAAAACACACACACAAATAAAACTACCATTGCTTTTTAAAATTCTAAATACATTAAATGAAAAAAGATAATAAGACATGCAATTATCTAAAATGATGGAATCATTAAAGATTATTAAAAAATTGAAGTGGAAAAATTATTGACAAAGCTATATATCAAATTATGTAATATAGATATAACTGATGAATGAAAAAATGCAAGTCATGTAAATGACATAAAAAATAAAATTTTAGAAATTGTAGATCCAACAATCTTCTGTCCGTTCTGCACAGAATTTTTTATTGAGATCATTCCAATTTATCTGGAAATTTTAAAATTAGATGTTTAAAAGTAGTTTTTAGCACAATAGACTTTACATTCAAATATTAATAGAAGTTATAGAAAAGACTAATGAGTATAAATTATAATTAGTTTTGGATTTTCAGATAATAAAAGGCATTTGGCTCTATAAGCATTTCTATGTTTATTAAAGAATATTGTCTAATCCTAAAAAAAATATTTATAAAATTGCAACAATGGTTATTATACTATATAGGTACAATAAAAAAAAATGTTTAAAAGGGATGGATACCTCCAAAACATTTTTCAGAAAAGATTTTGTGATAAAATGAGAAGCTGATGAGATTTTGCAAACAATGCTTAATGGTATTTCAAAAAAAAAAAAATTAAAAAAAAACCCAAAACATTGATAATACCAAAAAAACAAAACAAAAAAACAGCTACAAATAATTGGTGAATTATTAATACAGATATATATATATATATATATATATATATATATATCTGTATTAATCTATCCAAGTTTCTTTATATATATATATATATATATATATATATATATAAAGAAACTTGGATAGAGTACTTTTGCAGAAACAATTGAATATTTACTTGGAAAAAATATATTTTAATAAATATATCATTATTCAATTTTGAATTTTAGATTTGAATAATTAATAAATTAATGATGATGGTAATTTTAGACCATACATTAAAATATTAATAAATGTATGTTAGGAATGAACACAAGTGTGTGAAATAATAAATATATATTACTAATATCATTAAAAAAATTGAGGTTGAAATGAAATTGGGAGACATGTTGATAAAATAGATAGAATAAATAGACAAATAAAATGTTAAATTGGATTTCTAAAGATTATAAAGATATAGTGAGAGACAACAGGTAACATAATCACATCAGAAAATTAGCTGAAACAATGTGGATAAGAGAAACCGTGAAACAGAAATTCTGAAGTAAATTTTCAAAAAAAAAAAAAGCCTTCATTCTATAATGAATTGATAATGATACATTTTAAACCTGATTGTGATCTATCCATATTTTTAAGCCTTTTATGGAAATCGTCATATTTACAGGTAATGACATGGAAGGTAGTGATATTAATTATTATGCCATGGGGTCCTTTTAAATCTATTATATTTATATTCTAATAACTTTAATAAAACTATAGATAAATTGTAATCATTATTATAATATCATTTTTATGGATAAACTACCTCTGATGTTGCAAACCATAATAATAATTTAAAAATCAGACTACAATAGAATTATTTAATTAAACAAGCATGCATCAACTTTAATATATCAGTAGAAAAAATATCAACTTTTATCCAATTACAAAATATTGTTTTTTTTGGTCAATAAATCAATCACTGATATTTTAAAGAGGTGAATCTTTATACTATCAGTGATTTTAAAGAATTGATCAAATAAGACCATAAATAAACACTGGAAAAATAATATTATTTGAACAGAGAAACCAAGTCCTACTTGCAAACCAAAAACAATAATTCACAAGTCAGCAGACAAGTCATTGTGAATTATTATTATATTTGCATATCTGGGGCTAGTTTTTCCATAAATATGTGATATTTCCAGTGTACATATTTAATAGGCATTATTTATTTATTGTTTTATTTTTAAAATGTAAATATTAAATGTTATTTGAAACTGTAAGATGGCTTGATAATATTAGGAACGCTTTATGCTAGTGTAAAGTTTTACTCCATTTCAGTGATAATAATTGATTTGTTTATTATATTACATGATATTTGGATAAAAACAGAACAACTTTTTGCCTAATTAATAAATTAGCCTTGTTATAAAAAAGTGGGTTTGTTAAAATTACTTTATAAAAATCTGATTCGGGAATTATTATAACAATCTATGTATCTGGAGTTAGTATTCCTGGTAATATAGAAATTAGCACATCTAATTGGTCCTATGACTTATAAGTTTGAATTAGAAACTTTGGACTTTTTTTTGAGATTCAAAAAATAATATACTTTTTTATCCACCATTAATCTAGCTATCCATTTCTAGGTTAGAGCTAAAACGAAAAAGAAACACTCTGAATTATTATCATCATTCAATTAAAGAGTTGAAAAAGTGATTTTACTCTAATATCTAGACATAGAACTATTAAATGCTTTATTAAAAAATAATCTGCCAAATAATTTCAGATGTTTATAAATGTTTTTATTAAATAATTACTAATTATATAAATTATTATTAGATGACAGGTTGTCAATCATTCTTAGTAAATGTTATTGAGAATAGTGATTTTTAAGATTTAATAAATAATATACAGTTAGAAAACATCACCAATGCCATGCAAGTCCACTACTACATGTTATAAATAATGCATTAATCCCTAAAAATGTTTAAGCTTTTATTTTGAACATTTAAATTCTTTCTCTCTCTCTCTCTCTCTCTCTCTCTCTCTATATATATATATATATATATATATATATATATATATATATATATATATATATATATATATATATATATATTTCAGAAACAAAGAAAAAATACATGAACATCTCTATGTAGTCATGAAATAATACAGTATATTATATTCTTTAAATCAAATACAAAACTAGATAGAGCATAATTGATATATATATATATAACATTAAACAAAGCACATTTAGAGGAATAACTGTCACTAATAAATTATGCTGACCATTGGTGGACATATTATTTAAAAATAATAATCATAAATTGGTTCTGTGAAAACTTGTAGTCTACCCATTAGATAATGCCACCTATTACATGCCAATGACCATATATTTAATATTTTTTATAAAATTAAAAAAAAAAAAACTAAAGCATGGAAATAATTTATTTATAAAAAAAAAAAAACAATGCACAATGAATATAAAATGAAATAACATTTTAGCATAAGATCAAATGAAAACCCATAAAAAATTAAATTACATAATCCAATTAAAAAATAAACCTGAAAATAATATATTTAGCCATTTTTAATCAAATGCAAGATAAATATAGAAGTAATACATTTAAAATATGTGACAGCAATAGTACTCAATACAAGCAATCCATAAGAAAGGTTTAATAAAACTATCAAACTTAAATAATATTTTAGCAATAAAACCAAAAGCAAAACTATACAATATTAAATTATATATATAAAAAAACTATCTGTGAAATAAATGCAAGTAATAATTTATTAAGCACAGCAATATAAAAAAATAATTAATAAGAAATTAAATTTAAAAAAGTTATTGAATTATACTGAAAATGAAAAACCCATAAAATACTCAGGTAAAAGTAGTATATATTTATGACAATAATTGTATTAAATAAAACCATGATATTTGGCATCATTGCTAAAATATCATTTATTTCCATAGTTTTATAACATTTATTGACATAAATATATATTTTTCACAGTATATTTTTTTGTAGCATCCACATGTTTCATTTTCTCATAAAGATTGCTTTTTAAAATTTAATTTCTTATAGATTACTTATGCTTAATCCACAATTATTACAATCAGTCATTTTATTATAGATTACACTCACTTTTTATATTCCTGTGCTTGTTAAATCATTACTTATATTTATTTTGCACATTCATTTTTTGTAATTTAATTTCTTACAGATTTGCATTTGGTCGTTTTGATAGTTTTCAGATTGCAATGAACACATTTATTATCGTCTCTTACTTTCTTAAGGATTAATGTATGATTTTATATTCAGAATGCATTGGTTTGGTTTTTTGTATATGTTTTAGTGATTAAACATTTTTATGAAATTGCATTTGGCTTCATTGTTAAAAAATTATTAAGTTTTATATCCATTGTGCATATGGTTTGGTTGCTAAATATATTATTTGCAAGTTTGATTTCTAAATATATTATTTTCATGTTTTTAATTTTTTATGTAAAATATCAAACTTATCAATTAGTTCCTTCTTTGGTCATTAGTATGCTGTAAGAGGGCTCATTTGACAGATAGACTTTAGGCTCTAGTAGCACCCATAATTTTTTTTCATTACTTGATATATTTTTGTTTGTTTGTAGCACACATATGCACATACAAAAAGGTTTTAATACATGCTTAGTTTACTACTAGTTTTTATTTATTTTCTGATGACTTGTTGTCTAATGTCTGTAGGGGGATGGGGATAATATCAAATGATAAAAGCAATCTAAACTTTAAAAATAAAAGGTTTTGAAATAGGATGGATGATATATAAATATAAAATTGTACATAATAATAAATGATAAATAATAATAACAAAATAAATAAATAAATTAATGAGTGTTGTTAAAGTATTTAGTTTCCATACCTACAATTTGTGGTTTAAATCCAAGCAACACTTGAAAATTTTCCAGGTATCTGAAGATTTCTAAGTAAGCTTAGGATTTATTCAAATAGCTGATTCATAGACAAGTAAACTAACCATCTAACTATTGCTCAATAAATAGATTTTAGTAATTCTTGTTAAAAATTAATAAAACAAAAAACTAAAACTTTGATTTAATTTTTATAACTAGAAATTAACCAGAGCAGTTTAGTCAGTAATATATTTTTCTTCTCTATTTATGTTTGGTGATGTTGAAGATCCATTTGTCCTGCAGCAGATTTATTTAAGATTAGTTCATCTTTTTAAATATATAAACTCTAATAATTTTAATAAATCCATCAATAAATTATGGTTATTAAATATATAGCATATACAATCTTATTCATGGTGAAACTAAGTCTAAATGTGCATATCATAATAATAATTCACAAATTAGAGATTTATTTTAACAACTTATAAAAGCTTATTCACTTTCTTATATCAATTTATTAGTTGATATAAAATGGGATCTATTTTTTATTTATCTAACTAATAAATTAGCATTAAAATGAGAAAGTGGGAATTCTTCACAAGTTAATTAAAATGAGTCTGTGGATTCTGTTATTATGGTAAAGACATCTGGTCTTAGCTTCTTTGGAAATAAGATTGCATAAAGGTTTCTGTAGTAACTCATCAAAAATTATAGTGAATGAGAAAGCACTTCTCACTAGGCATTGCAAAGGCTTATAAAATTTTTTTCATTTCTATTTAATTTTCTAGTTAAAAATACAGAATTATTAGATAATTGTGAATGCCTAACTAAACTGTCTATAGTAAGCTACCTAAAACAAAAAAAATATCCTATGCCTGTTTGAAACCTGAAAAAAATTCAAGTTTCATTTAGCAGGTAGATAGATAATTACTGTATCACAAATTGTTACTAGAAAAGATTATTTAAAAACAATGACAATATTACTTTAAAAAATTGACTATTACTTTATTAGGAAAGTGTAAAAAAGATTACTCAGCATTAAAAAAAAAAAACATGTTTAAACAGACTAAAAAAGTGCATAAGGAAAATTAAGTAAAAAGATTTATATTGAAATGAATATTAAAGAGTTTTAAGAAATGGCAAATCATGTAAACTATATTTTAGAAGGAGAAAAGCTCAAATTCAAAAGAACAGTATTATAATAATAGTACCACACAATATATATAAATAAGTAACAAAATTGTATATCAAAAGAACTAAAAAGATGTAAATAATATGAAGATCAATCTTTTATTAGATGAATAGCTGATTTTGAATAAATTCTACTATAGAGAGGGTGATTTAAAGGATACTTTAAATAAAAAGAATATTTTCTCTAGAAAGTCAAACTTAGGTTTGGTATAAGGTGAAATCTTATAATAGAAAAAATAATTTTTGATCTTAAATATTTATTTTAGTAAAGAAATTTAACACTCATCCAAAAAAATAACATTCTGTGTTGATAAATTGGAGAAAGTGATTTTAGAGTTATGGAAATTGGATTTGAAATGATTAAAAAAGTAATGAGATCTGAAGAAGACTATAAGGAACACTTTTATTATAACAATAAATATTTTTGCTTAAAAGGTCTAAGAAGTTGTGATTATTTTGAAAAGATATATTGTTGATTAAACATAAAAATTATAAAGTTTAAATATAATTAGATACTATTAAATTAATATTGCCTCCAAGTAAATAACAAAATTATTATTTAATAAAAAAATTGTTCTTGACCTTAAAAAACATCAGTTTTAGTAGTATATATAACCTGCAAAATTTTGAATTGCATTACAAGACACAAAAATATTATCTTCTATAAAAATAAAATTAACCATGTGACAATTTCAGCAGAACTACATGTGAATAATATTTTTAATAAAATATTTTACTTTTTAAATAGAAACATTTGAATGCTACATATATATTTTTACAGATAACATGCAATTTCACCTTGGAAATATTTAAAGCAATAATTGTACTTTCTTCAGATTTGTTAATAGATAACTTCCATAAATAAGTTATAAAAGAATAGTGATTGTTATGAACACGTTTTTCAAGGTAGATAGAAATGCTACAAAAACAATAAATAATGTAAAGAAACTTATTTAATATTCTTTGGAATTAGTTGGGAAACGTTGCAAGAAAGTTTAGTCTTGACTGAATACAAAATTAAGTTCAAAAATATATTTTTCCAAACAATAGCTGATTTGTATCAGGATCAGAAATAATTTGATAATATCAAATTGGAGAACATATTTAATAAGCCAGAGTGTCATATTATACTACAGTATTTTATGTCAATCATAATGCATATATGCATTCTAAGGTTTTTGGCTGAGTTCAAGTGGAGATTATTATACAATGTTATATTTATAGTTATAATCCATATTGTTACCAAAATGTTAGTTTGCTATATTCTTTTATCATAATATTTATATCCATATTTTAAACTTTAACAAGGAATTACATTATGAGGAAGTACATTAGCCTCAAAGTGCACTTTTTTTTAAAAAAATTGTAGTAATATAATCAAAAGTTTGACATTATGCACAATAAATAAGAATATATAAGATTGTGATAAAGTTAAGACTATAACATTTTTTGAGGTTAATGTTACAACATACAAATTCCATTTTATATATATAATCATTCACTACATGACATTACTATTCAATATAATATGGAGTAATATGAAATAATAGTGTGTAATTTGTTTGTATAGTTTTCTAGTTAGCTTTAAGTATATAAGTTTTTTATATATTATAAATTACACTGGGCTATTTACAAGATAGTTAAAAGAAATAATTATTTATTCTGACTTGATAGCTTAAATTTAGACTAATTGAAATATTGTCATCACAACTTGGTGAATTTGAATTTTGTTTATCATTATTTTTATATATTAGCTAAATAAGGTGGGTTTTATTATTATTATTATTTTGATACTGAATCTTGATATTAAATGGCCAGAGATGACCGGATATAATAATGTTAAGGATTGATGCCTAATTTATATATATTAAAATTGTTTATAGATTATGATTTACATATTTTATGTTTATTAGCTATGCACTTTAAAGACAGAAGTATTAAATATTTTTCAAAAGATTATAATGAAAAAAAATAGGTAGATTTTTTTTTTACCATTGATATTCTATACATGAAACATTAATAAAATGTTGAGAAATAATATTTTTTTTTTGCATTTTACAATCATTTTGTTGCACTTACATTCCTTTTTTCTTTTTCCAGTGACCATAAGAATTTAGTATGATTAATTTTTCTTTGAAATTTGTTAACCTAACTGTTAGCATATTACACTAAGCATTTGCTGAACATCATCAATTCATGAAGGAATCTTGCAGGTTTTGAGTATTTTTTTTAATGGTCCAATTTTTTCTAATTTGTTTTAAATTATTCCAGCAAAAGCAATAATTTTATGTCATTTTTTTCAAATTTTATAGGATAATCTCTATGAGCTTATTAAAAAATATCTATCAAATTCACTTTATAAACAAGATAATTTATTGTTAGTACAAACTTTCCTATTTTTTGTTTTCCATTATTTATTTCTAATTTATATCTGATTTTTTATTTTTTTTATTTTTAATATCTTGTTTTTAAAATAATTGTACTTTCTATTACATTTTAATGATTTTTTTCTTCTAGTAATCGATAATTTATTTGATGTTACTTCTTTCATTATAATATTTTTATTTTATTGAGTGAATAAATTGGCTTACTATAAGAACAGGCAGTTTATATAATCATGCATTGCAAATAACTTCTGATTTTTAAAACTAATACCATTAAACTTTATTTTCTATTTTTACTTAAATATTTTTATGTAATACAAAACTGTTATAATTATTTTCTGATAACGCTAGTTACATTGCATCTTTTGTCTATTATATGTAAGTTGTTATAATTTTTTGAAGTTTGTGTTTACTTCTGAGCTGTGACATTTTTAAAATGAAATGAACTTTTAATTTTTATTTGAATTCACTTTTTGTTTTAAATTAAGATTGGTAAAAACCCATCCACAGTCCTATGATTCTCTATAATATGCTAGTTCAGCTTTAGAGCAAAATAATAACCACATCAAAAATTGATAATTGAATAATGTTTATTATTTTCACAGTCAATCGTATTAATTAAAATATTTTATTACAATGAAGCATTTTTATTATAAATTTTTAATATATATTTTATGAAACCAAATAACAAACTATAAATAATTTCACAATCAAATAAATCTATGACTATATCAATAAATTTATTAGTAATACTCATATTTTTTTAATAATTTACACATTATCCATTGCGATATCATTGTCTGACCAAATTTTTAGAAGTAAAAAAAATAAATAATCAAAAAATAGATTTGGCTTTTTAATTATTTTTCAGTTAAGAAGTTACATTGCTATCTTTTTATCAAAATTGCTGAGAATGCAGTTATAGGACAAAACTGTAGCTGCACAAACACACAGCATCCTTGTCAAAAAAGGAAGATGACCAATGACTAGAGAGGCTCATAAATAACTGGATAGCATACTAACTTAAGTAACCAAAGATAATAAGATAAAAGAACACAGATGGTAGACAGAAAAGATTACTTATAATGCAAACAGTACTTAACCTTTAATGAATTCAACACTTTATCCTGCATGACAGCAGAGTGTACTTTTGAATAATCATTGATTATTCACAGTTAACACTCATATCTGAAGATCACTTTTCTATCCACTACTTGTAGACCCTATTTGTAGCCTCAGTGCAGCACCCAATTTCTTTTATTTGACATGAAAATAAAGAACAAAGTATAATCATTATTATGCATCATATAGAGAATATACATTTTTGACATTATTATGTATAGATTTTGTGAACTTGTAATTAGCAATTTAAAATAATTAATTAAAAATAAAATGCAGGAATTACTTAACACCTATTTAAAAGTATACCTTTTAACAAAATCTTTCTATATATATATATTTAAATACATTATATATATATGTACCAGAATTGTTCCTAAAAAAAAAAAAAAAACTACAATAATCAACAAGCAATCTCCGCATAGCAAAAAAGTTAACAGAAAAAAATAAATAATAAACACTCAAAATAAATTTATTATCAATGAGTGTTATCTGAATCCCGGGGCAAACTGATTATTTGTTTGTTAAATTTAACAGCAATATAATCAGAGTAAATAATTATAAACTTCAAAATTAAATATTTGTAAATTGTTTACTAAAATAAACTATTAAAATAATTTAATGTTTTTAAAAACTTTAAAATAATATAAAATAAATTCTTTAATAAAAAATGTTAAAATAATAAAAAAATTATTATTTAAGTAATTTAGTTATTGGTGGCAAACGATGTTTTTCTTTTATGAAAAGTTTTGCAATGATTATTATATCCAGAACTAATCTTAATTTTGTATTTTTTACTTAAACTTCCTATTTTATAAAAAAATTTCAACCTTAATTTTAATTTTTAAAAAAAATAACAGTTAACTGGTTTTATTAAATCAATTTAAAAATTACAATTACTATTACAAAATATTTGAAAACCAGGCACTCTTCACAAACCTATTACAGTGTTTTATTTTGCAGTCCGACTGAAACTTTTGGTGGATTGGTCAAAACTTGAAAACACCTATGTTTTACAGTATATGTTTACCAGTTCTTTTGAAAATGGGCATTTAAAAATATCCATTGTAATAATAATATCAAGAAGTATGAAAAGAGGGAAGAATAGTTTTCACTTGGTGATATTTCATTTATTGATTGTTTTAACAACAAAAATAATGAAAGTATGAACATTTGTTAATATTTCCTTATGTATCTATGAATGTGTGTTGACATTAAGCAATTTATAAATGTAATATAAATTTCTATAACAAATTAGACTTTGTTAAAAAATTTTTTTTAGAAAAAACTCAATCCAGACAACTTATTTCAGAAACAGATCTATTCTGTTGAACTGATTATATTTTGGATCTTTTTATCCCATATTCTAACCACAACATCATATGAACTAATCTCATGTTTAATTAATCTGCACAGATAGAATGTCTTATATAACTAAAATGCATTCTTGACTTGATAAAAGAATTAATAGATATCTTTAATGAATCCAATTAAATATAAAATGCAATAAGTAAATTTATATTATAAGCTTTTTTCTCTTCCCTAACAAGTGTGCAGAGTTTTTAATTTATTAATTATATTTAATGTATGTATCTGAAATTCTTTTGAAATAACGCCAACATATAAGATGAAAATAATAATTAAAGGGAAGAACAAAATTAAGATTTATTGCTTATCAACCATATCCTTTTTACATTTCAAACATAGCTGCAGTCACTGGAAAAATTCAACTGAACCAATCTTTACAGTTAGCCAAAATCATTATATTCTTCAAATGACCTTTACCATTGTTTTATGTTGCTGAGAGTATACTACAACAATTGCATTTTCTGTACACTCAATGGATTGACAACAACCATTCTGATCAATCATACATTTCCAGATAAAAAAATATATCTTTTTTACTAATAACTTATAAGTGATCTATTTTTTAAAAATTCAATTCTTCAACCACTTTTATAATTGGCCACAGATTTATGATTTTTTTCTACATCATTTGACCAATTCTTTTAAATTATGCACCGAAATCTGAAAAAAAAACAAAAAAAACAAACAACTGATGTTTGAGATTTTTTTTTGTCTGCAACAGATTGATGGAACTAAGAAAAAGAGCATCACAATTTAAATAACATTTTGTTGAACACTTTTTTAAAAAATATATTTAAAACACTTTCTAATACCAAATTATCTATCTTGCAAACAAAAAATGAGACCACTTTTTTTTGGACTCAAAAACTAATATGAATAGCTAACTATACAATAATATTTATTGATAATATCAAAGTAGAGATGTCTATGCAGCCTTATTAATGAATTTAAATTGTAAGCCAATTCAATTTGATGCTTATCCTAATAAATTTCATTGCCTAATAAAATTAGATCTTTTTTTTTTTTTTGCAAAGTAAATTGCTTTGATTCTAGATAATACTGTATCAATATATAACAGTAAAAAAAGTTTATTTGGCTTCCAATTATTATATATCACTGGATAATTTTATGTATATAATATAAATCTAGATTTGAAAGATTTTCAAGTATCTTCATAATCAATAAATAATGTTGGGGTGGGGATATTTATACATATTCTAAATTATGTAGATGTGGATAAATTAAAATAAAGCATATATATATATATAATATTAATATACATGGATAAATTAAAATAAAGCATATATATATATATAATAACAATATACATAATGAAAAAAAGTAAAAACATAACAGTAATAAACAAAGCAAAAATAATCCAGAATTCTATACCCTTACCAAATACTATATTTCAGTCTAACATCTAAAAAAAGTGCCCATAAGATAATCTGCCAGAAATAATTTCAAAACATGTGCAGAATAAAAGAAAAATTCAAATATATATACCCTAATTTTTATTAAGATCTATGTGTCTAAAGAATGACAACTTTAATTTATAGTTTTTCCAAAATGTAATATAAATCTCAGATGCATTAATATACACTCTGTTAAGACAGACTAAAAAATTATGAAAATATGTTTGTGGAACACAGTTTATAAGAATTAAATCTTTAAATTAATAACAACAAATATGGTTGACATTGTTTTTTGAACAAGATTTGGTTAGTTGTAAGAAAAGATAAGAGTGGACTTAAGAGAATAAAATAGCTTAGATAAATGATATTTCTTGAAAAGATACTGACTTCCTTTAAGGGAATTGAAATAATTAACAGTAGAAGTATTGATAGAATAAATGTATATTTCAATAAAGCTTTTTGAAATTAAGAAATTATATACTTTTAATTTTTTAAATTTATAAAATCAGATAATTTAAAAAATACTTTATATTTTGAAATGTAAGGAAAATTAGGACAATTTTATTTTTGTAATAGAACAATATTAAATAAAGCATCATAGATACTTTATAAAAATATTGGTATAAAATAAAAATACATTATTCACATGTATACATTATACTTGTATTTCAATATTAAATATTTAGTTGAATGTTTCTTAGGTTGATAATAAATTCCATTTTTTTTAATGTATCAGTTATTACAAATATTTTTGATCGATTATTGTAATTTAAAAAATTATAAAAAAGTTTGTGATACTATTTGCCCCTCTTATTGTTATGGGTTGTGAGGTTTAACAGTTTTTATTCTAATTTTACCTTCTAGCTAAGCTTAGTTTGATATTCAATTAATGATCAATTTTTTAGAATGTTTGTTAGATTGGCTATAAAAAACAATTATAAACTTATTTAAAACCTGTAACAAATTGCATGTTTTACTCAGACACAGAATGGCAGAAGAATATGCTATTGCTCTATTATGACATGTACTCCCATAAATTTTTGTCATAGTTTATTAAAAAAATTTCAATCAACTTTATTAAACAATTTTTAAATTGACGTTATCAAGAATAATATATATAGTATGCATATATTTATAGTTTATATAAAATATAATTTATTCATATAAATAAAATTTATTTTTAGAAACTATTATAGACATTTTATTAATTTTGTTTTAAGCCAAAGGAAGCATTACTGCACCTGTGGTTTTTCACAAAAACTTTAGGAATTAATATGCTATTTTTTTTTTATTATACTTGTAAGGGCACATAAAGCAAAACAACAACCAACCAAACAAAAATATACGTAAGATTTGATTTTTTTTATTTTTTAAAATATTATATATATATATTTAAATCAATGAGTGCTGTACTCTAAGTAAATTAAAATAAATAATTAAATTTATTAGTTTTTATTTTTAACAATAAATATCTATAAAACTTTAGTTATAAAGGGATTTTGGCAAACAATAAAACTTCTTAGTAAGTAATTGAAATAAAATTTCAATTTTTAAGTATTATTATTATTATTTAAAAAAAATTAGATATCAGAAATATGAGGTGTAAAGGCTGCCTTAAAACATTCCTCATTGATTTAATGCTTTTGTCTATGAGTAAAATATAATATCACTTTGACAAAATTTATAGTTTTTACAATTTTTAAATGTAGAAATTTATATAAAAACTAATTTAATATTATAGATAAATTTGGTTATATTATTATGGAATAACACTCTCTTATTATAATGTGTAATAATTAAATTTATTATTTATTTTAAACTGAATTATACAAAAGTTCATTAAAATATAAAAGAGTATATAGAAGTATTTTGTTTTTTTAAAATTAAGGAACTTTTTATTAAAAGTCTTTAAATAGCCTACTTCAGGGAGAGATCTCTCTAACAATTATTTTAAATTAATAATGTAACAGAAAGAAACTCATCAGGATTGCTTTTTATAAAGGGATTGAAGGTGTGATTGATTTTCTATCATAGTTTTACCTTCTAAAAACTCAAAATTTTAAGATATTCATGTAATTGTTAACTTGATTAACTATGAAATGGCTAGCAAAAAAAAAATCCAAATATCTTGAAAGCATTTCCCACTTTACATAATCTGGATTCAAATTCTGATCTTAAAAAGACATGTTGATGCATTTTGGTTTTTTTTGCTGCATATTTTATAATTATTAAGGCAAAAATTCTTTGATAATGCACCATATATCAAAATAAAAATTTAATATTTCTGTTTACACAGGATGACTCATTAGTCCAATGTACGAAATGACAAATAATGACTTTTTATTTACAAGATTTACTTAATATGATGAGTCTATCATTATTTTTAATGTACAAATTGAAATATTTTATATTCACAATAAATATTATAAATAATAAGGCCATAGTAATAAATTTCCATGTTTTAATAATGCTTTTGCAAATGCCCAATATTCCATTTTTTTTTGTCAACAGATACTTTGGGGTCTCCTCACTTTTGAAAATAGCATTCATTCCATTATAATCAGTTGATTTTTTTAAAAAAATCTATGTGATTTTTTTCTTAATTTCAATTTCTATGAATAGAAATGTTTGGTTTTGTCTTCTTTATATAAGTACACAAAATTCTCTCTCTTCACATATACCTATATATCAAACCCATAAAATATTAAATAATCTTGCAAAATAGTAATGACTTGTATTTTAGCTTTATATTGGTAATTAATATAACATATGGAATAAAAATGTAATTATAAATATTTGTCTAAGAATAAACCCATATCTACATTAATTTTTTTATTTAAAAATAATAGATTAAAATTGGGCAAACTAATTAATTTTTTATAACTTTTTTAATGCTATTAAAACACAGAAACAAATAATAATTGATTTACTACTTGGCATTCATAAAAAGTTCAGGGTAACGGAAGTGCCAAAGAGTAGAACAATAATGTGAGGCCTTTGAACTCCAGTCCACTATTAGACCACTGCATTAAATACACATTGTTAGCTTTTGCTTTTTATATCAAAATACTTTATATGATTTTCAATCTCAAATCAATTTTTTTTGGGACTCAATGAACTATTTTTTGCTTGTTTATAATACAAAAGATAATGAAGAGATTTGACAATATTTATGGCTACATTAAAATATTGTATTTTCTTTTGTATAAGATTGATACTCTATATTTATTCCCATTCTAAAAAAAATAATATCCAATTTTTAAATTATCTGCTACATTATTTATATTATAAAGTTATCTATGGAGAAATGTGTAAATTGTTTTGGTAATAATGTTTGTTGTTTTATCACAAAATTTTTAATTATCCCAAAACAATTCTTTAGCCATTACATTTTCCAAAAATCAACAACTATTTTAAAAACAAATTTATTTCAATCTATTTGAAAACATTACTAACCTCAAAACTTTTTTCATTATTTAAAAAAAATTGTCAATTATCTTGACCTCTAACAAAATATGCAATGGACAAATAGTAAAAACATACATAGAATATATTAAAAGGAATTAGATAAAACAATGAGAAGATATTTATCTTATACATTTATTAATATAATATAGAACCATAATTTGCAAAAAAGAATGGATTAATTTAACATGTAAACTACATATATTCCAAAGAAAAGTCATTATATTTGAAGACAAACATGTCTAAAATTTCATAACTGATAGAATATATAATCTTTTTCAAAGAAAGCCCACAAAAACCCAAATTTTGTTTAAATAAGTTATTTGAGAAGGCCATTTCTCATCATTTTTCATATAACTCAAACTAATATTTGACTATGATTATATTATCATTTTGAATGATGACAGTGTTATCTGGAAATAAAAATAACACAAAGAAAAATTTAATCCCTAAAATGTTCAAATAGTTTACAGCTATGATCATTTATATAGAATAAATATTTGTCTAAGAGAATATCATAATTTGGCCCCCCAACTCACTACTCTCTTTTTCAGAATTGCAACAGACATTCTGGTTAATAGATTTTTTTTTTTTTTTTGACAATTATTAAGTATAAACTCTTCCAATTTTTATAAACTGCATTAACAATAATTGGTCTATTTATATGAAAATTTTTCTGATACATGAGTAATTTTTATATTTATCAAAATATCACTTTTATATTATAACATTTATATAAAAAATAACTTAGAAGTGGCAGTCTGTCATAAATTTTTCACTTCAAAAGCTCACAATGTATTCTTTAGATAGAACTGGAGTTTTTAAAATATGTTGATTTTCACAGTAATTTGTTTCATTGAGTTTTGTATTTTTCTAATAACAGGTCATAATAATACTTATAGTGTTTAAATGTCTTTGGAACATTAAACAATTGATCAATATTAAGATTGATTCCAAGTTAATTTGACATTTTAAAATTTATATAAGCTCAACATTTTTTCTTAATAATCTTGTAAAATTGACATTAATTTTTTGTCATGTACACGTTATAAACAAATGCTATATATATATTTCTATTATTCCATTTCAATTTACAGAATTCAAAATGTGTTTTGCAATATTTCATCCATGTCTCTATATTTGTTTGCTGTTTTTGCTTCAAGATGATTTAAGTTTTATACAGCTGAATTCTTCATTGTTGCTGCTAGTTAGTCATTGCTATTTATTCTTTAACTCAATTTAAGTTGCATCTTATTTAGATTTACATCATAAAATAATGAAAGCTCTTTTCTTTATATTAATTTAAAGTTATTCATTTTGTATCTTGTACTAATTAATATTTAAATGTTTTGTATATATGCAAATTATTTTTTGCCTTAAGGTAGGTTTAGCAACCAAAGCACTATAATCAGGTCACTGTTACATTAGATCATCGTTAGCATTATCTGGCATCGATTTGCTATCTTTTGAATACAAATTATGTTATCATCAAATACTTGGAACTCTAATGTAAAATAATCAAGGTTTTTACATGGTGGTCAAAATATATTTTTAAAAATAATGTTTAGAATATACAATTTACTTTTAGCTTTTTTTTTCCTTCTTCAAAAACACACATATATATTACTAAGGCAAATAAAAATTGTTTAATTGTAAGTTGAAGATAAAATTTTTGTCTTGAATATGCTTCACTTATAACACATTCTAATATAAATCTTACATTCTAAAAATCTTTCATTTATAGATGAAAAATTTGAAATAAATATATTTTATACGCATAGTAGCAATTCTACTTTACAACCGAAAAGTGATGGAAACGCAAAAGTAATGCGGTTTTAGATTTTAAGGAAAAATAAATTTACATTTTGTTACAAATGTAAATTATAGTTTTCTTTACATTAATAAATGTATATTTAATCGATTTATTTATAGTTATTTTTAAACATTCTAATAATTTTGAAAGATCTATACGCAAAGAATTAATTTTATCTTCACGAGAATCTATTTTTGGGCAGAATACTTATCAAACTTTAGCAAAATATTTAGCGAACTTTGAAACATTATAATTCTCTCTACTTTTTTTTTTTTTAAAAAAATTAACAATCGATTTTAAATTACATATATTTTCTTATTAGGAAATAATATATGCTAAAAGATTTTTTACTTTATTCGTAAACATTGGTATTTTTTTTATACTCATGTTGCCGTTTTTATTCTAAACTATTTATAAATATGCCAACACACACACAATTATATGTATCAGTATGTGTGCATGATACATAATTAAATAATAATTTTTTAAAAGCGAAAATATTTTTAAAATTAAGCCGAAATGTATATAAATATTTATGTCTGTGTTAATGTAAAGTTAAAAAAAAAAATTAAAACATTTACTTTCTAAATATTAAAAATGACATTCCTACAATAATAAAAGAATAAATTAAATAAAAGTAATAATGTTTTGAGACATCCTTTGCAATTCTGATCGACCAGATACAACTTCATTTAGCACTGATCTGACAATAGTTATAAAAAGAAAAAAATATGACCAGTTTCTGCTATACTTTTTTTTTTTTTTCACTAGTACAAAACAAATTGGGCTTTATTATTGAAAGAGGGCGTTCTTAGGGGGCTTTAATGCTCTTATTTTTATGGAAAATGGGCTGGGTTTTTCACCCATTTTTACACCAAGGGGATAATTTGTTTACTCCCAAATGGAGAAGAAAAAAAGGATTTGAAAATAGGAATAAAGGCAAGTAAGTTCAGTGTGAAAGCCATCTGCAGGGCTGCCGGTGTCAAGGACTATGTCTGGGACTATACAGCGATCACTACTGGGGGCCATTGGTTTTCAATAGGGACTTGTGTTGCCACTATGGCCTATTTTGGTCAATGGAGATTTGCAATCTCATTTTGACACATCACTGACATCTGATCTATACTACCAATGGAATGAAAGAAGTGACTATTCTCACTGACCTACAACAAGAATTTCACAGCAGGGTTCAGAGATATTGTGAATATACGCATGAATGTGTGTATCTATCTATCCACCTATCTATCAGTCTATCTATCTATCAGTGTGCATATACACATATATAGTGATATATGTGTGTACACAAACATAAATTATAATTTCCATTCATTGCAATAAAACTTAAAAGGAAAAAAAAAGATTATTAAAACTATCTTACTAACAAGATTTATTATACTTAGTTCAATATTTTTATATGTACGTGTGTGCATATATACATGTGTGTGCAATATGTTGCAGTAATAATAGAAAATTACTTCGTTGTAAAATAACATCTCAAATATATATTTAGAATACAAATATTTTATATCAACGAGGAAAGTGATTTGCCGAGAATCATATTTCTTGACCACAAAAAGTATAGCAAACTCACTTGAATTTTAAATGAAAATGAGAAACATAATCAGACTCACCTATCTTTTATTTTTGTGCAAAGACAATTCAAAATTTATATAAAAATAATAAGTGATGGGAACTAAGTAATATAGACAATGTATTTTAAAAATTTGGCTTAGAAATATTTCTAGCCAGTTACAATTTAGACTCAACTAAAGTTGGTTTATTCCCTCTATTATGTAAACTCGGCCGCTCTAACACATTTATAAATATATTACAAAAAACTTAGTTTTATATATAAAATATAGATGTTAGTCAAATTGTAATACGAATCCTATATGTAGAAAAACATTTTTTTTTTTTTTTACAATTTAAAAAGTCTGGTATTTTGTTGACAGTTTGTTTTAGATACCAAATTATAATATACTATATTAAATTAGCACGGTAGTGATAAAAATGTTAATCAAACGGATATAATCAGCATTTTCTAGAAAGTACATTTGAAAACATGCACATATATATAGAGAGTAAGGGTCTAAGATCTTATTTATCGTAAAAAAGTGTTTGTATACTCCAACATATTTTCATATTCATTGTTCGAATATGTGTACTATAAAAATCATCACAAGAGCTTGAATTGGAAGTTTGCTTTAATTTTCTTAAAAAAATATTAACTTTCATTTATTTGACTATTGAAATGGTAGAGATTTATTAGAAGCTTTTTTTTCCCTATACTGTGTGTGTGCATATATATACACACAGGCATAATACTATATATATATTAAGATACTTTTTTTCTGTTTCTTATTTATAATGTTTATTTACAATATATTATATTCAAAAGTAATTAACTGTTCGCGAAATCATTGCATTTGTGTTTATCCATTACAAAGGTAATCTTGACCATTGCATTTCCAATATAAGATATATTTAAAATGTGGTGGAAAAAATATAGAAGCAAAAATAAAATTAAAATTTTTTAAAATAATTTCATTTAGAATTACAAACAATAAACATAGTATAGTATTTTAAACATGTTATCACTTTTACTATTATAATATTACTCATGTATTTAATTTGTCTCATAAATTTCAATATCAGCCTGCAGACAAGCTTATTAATAGTTTTATTGGCACTAAAAATAGTTGATGTTTTGATTCGGCTCAGTTATTATTATTATTATAATTATTTCTTCAATTATGCTTATATATAGTTTTACAAAGGAATTTATTTTAAAAGCTGTTGTTCCAAATATAAATAATAGACGATTGTATTTAATTTTAATTAAAAACTACTAGCGCAATTTGAATTTCAAAATGCACAGCAAGCCGTAATTTCTTAAAATATAGCCTAGTGGAAGGGCTACTTGAACATTATAACTTATCTATTAATTTTTGAAATCAGATTTTCTTTTTATGTGTAAGAAATAACATCAGAAATATATAAAAAAGAAACGAGTTTAAGCTTTACGCATGTATGTGCGTGTATACTTAAAAATTGTAAACTTAAATATTTTTAGATAAAAAAAAAAAAAAAAGAAAATGAATGGTTGTATATTAATGTACAGATATATATTTTCTATTTCTCCAACAAGAAATTTCGATGAGTTTAATATATATATGCATATATTAAATACTAATTTATGTATACATAATTTGTGTATATATCGATAATTAAAAGGTTCTAAAGATATGAAATTTTTTTTAATGCGATGAAACAGCCCCTCTCTTCCCTCCCCCCACCACGCCTCTTTTTTTTTTTTAATATTAATTGGAAGTAATAAATATGTTCTATTGTTAAATTTCACATATAATTTTTATTGAAATTGATTTACAAAAATTGTTCAATATACCCATTTTTCTTTCTAATTTTATATTTTTCATTTATTTGTTTTTATCCTGGTCTTTTATAGTTCAATATAATATGGAAGTACTGAAATGTAATCAGTCATATATGTGTATATGTCAATAGGTATGCCTAGAAATATTACATTTTTTTACGTTCATAAGCATTTCTCTCTCTGTGTGTACGATATTGTGTTTAATGTACACAATTATTAAACTGTATCTTTATCGAAATAAAACTGAGTAAATTTTAGAAAATGCATCTGGTGTGAATGTTATTAAAATTGATTAAGTTTACTCTCTAAAAAAATAATGTCTATTTTAATGTAGATGATGTTTTGTGAAGACCATCTGCAATAATCTTAGTGAGCGAGAAAAAGTAATGATTACTAGATTCACAGCCCACTCGCAATAGACGCAAGCATTGCTAATAGCTCTTCACTCATCCACTTAGTCCTAATTGAATTGACTGAATTATTCTTAAGATGCAAACTATCCAAACTAGAAGAAAACGCTACTCCAAATTCATACGATCAATTTTTTTTTTTTTTCAATAATGGCACAATAAGAAAAGTTACACAGTTGGTTTTACGTCAACTGTAACTACATTTGTTTTTTTTTTCTTTATACAAGTTGTGGTTTAGCACTTTTTACTGCACACAGTAGTGGAAGAATTAATGAAACATTATTATGTTATAAAAGAATATTATGGAAAGAAGGGTAGGAGATCAGATATCCTTGCAGCATTTGGCGGGATCAAATATAAGTTTAAAAATGTCCAGAGTCTATAACGATTTTCCTATATAGGCATGTAAAGTCATAAATTTAAGCTTATTTTCTAATACTTGACCTTTCATAGTAAAAGAAATCACGTTACCTTCAAGATATCCACGTTTTATAAAAACAAATGAACAGAAAATATTAAGGGCTTATAGTTGAGGAGGAGGAAAAGCCAACTACAAATGTCATTTATCTGCAACTCGAAATAGGGCCAGCTACCGAATGACAATCCTTGGTCCACTAGTTGACACTAGTATGATTATACTACCTACATTGGCTGATGAGTTGCATGAATATACAACATACAACTAAAAATAAATGTAAAGCCTAACTATAGTTTTCTATAAGTAGTCCTCTGCCTCAGTAAACAAGATCCCTATGGCAAGGCAAAAAGAAAAGTGCTTGGCCCTTTTTGTTTTATTATTGTTTATATAAAGATTTGAACTTTTCTGTAGAATTAACTGAGGCTAATTTGTAATATACAAGTTATGTTACACAACTATACAGTCTTAATAATTAAATTCATCTTTTTTTTTTTTTAAATTATTATCATTATTAATAATTTTTTTTTTTTTTTTACCTTTGGCCAACGAAGTTAATTATGAGCAAAATGTAACAGAAAGACGAAACAATAGTTTCTGGAGGAAAGTAGCAATACGTCATGTGTACGTATGAGTCCATGGTTCATGGCATCCTTACTTTTCCATTTAAATATTTATCCAGATATCAGTGAGAAAAACCTGGTGTTGGTGAAGAACTACTCAAACTTGATTCTGACGTTGTGGAAATAGCAGTAGGACTACTGGGTAATGTTGTAGATCCGTCTACTGACTGTGTCCGGCTATCTCGAGAAGCAGGTCGGCTTGATGAACCTTGAGTACTGGATTTATGTTGCTGAGACTGTTGTTGCGCTTGTAATTGTTGGAGTCTGTAAGATAAAAAAAAATCATATAAAAATTGAAGCTGATCATCATGATATCCGAGAAAGCATCAGATCATGGCATGATGCAATCAAAGTAAACAGAAGAGATGATATCAGTAAACCTACGCACAATTAGCTGTGTATTAATTATACTATCGGGAGAGGACAACCGCCTTTGTTTTGTCATATATCAAGAAATTTTTTGATAGAAATCTTAGATAATTGGAGCAGAAATTTTACAAATGAAATATTCTAAGCAACAATCGTCGCACAGTTTCTTCTTCTTTTTTTTTTTATTATTATTTTATGAATTACATAACAATTTATACAGGGAAGAGCTTTTATAAATCTCGTAATAATAACTAAATTTACAGCTTCATTATGCAACATTTTTTTTTTGCTTATTAGCAAAGAATAAAATAAAAATAAAACTTTAAATAATAAAAATAAAACTGCAACATATACTAGCACACACACACACATATATATATGCGCCCACACACGGATTATATCTGTATAAATTGTCAGGCAAAATATATATGTATAAACAAAATATATTATTTTTAAATATATATAAAATATTTAAATAAGACTTTAAAATATAATTCAATAATTAATAATTGTAATAACTAAAAATAAAATACTAGCAATAAATAAATCAACAACAACAAAACGGTTAGATAAAACATATTTAGAAATTTATTTTTATGTAAACAAACACATAATATATACTAATGAAAGAATTACTATAGCGTGCATGTATGCATATTATGGGTATATATTTATATTCAGTAGTTAATTTTAAATTACTTCACCACAGCTAATATGTAAGTTAGGCAAAAATTTGAAGAAAAAAGCCTATGCAGTACATAATGTAAATATATATTCCCATAATATATTACGTTTACATATATAAAAATCATTTTTAAGTTAATAAAATTAATTCAAATAAAAGTGAGATGAAATTGATTTGAAGTAAATAAAGCAGATGTAGATAATAAAGTCTTTTTAAAAATAATATATAGTAGTCATATACGCATTTATGTTTTTATATCGAGTTTATAAAAATATTCTCTGGACTTCATAGCAATAAAAAAATTAAATATTTTAAAATCAGTACTCTTTCCCTTTAATTTTTTAAGTTTTACACAATTTTTTTTAGCCATATATAACAGTACATATATATACTAAGCAATACATACAAATATAATGCAATTATTTATAGAAATTTAATTATTTGTACACTGATGATATACATATATGTATATTATTAAGTATATGTTTATGAAGATATATTTACAAATGGAAAAAAAAAAAGATATAGGGACGATCAAAAAAGACATGTATTAACTATATTTTTCAAAAATTAAAAGCTGAGTAAAAGTACTTTGTAAGAATAATATTTCTCATAGTTTAACTTATCTAAGTTTTTTTTTTTTTCAACATTTGTTTAACAGCAAAAGATTTTTAAACTAAAACATAGAATAGGTATTTTTATTAGTACTAATAGCAGAGAAAACTTCATAAATATAATCAATTTAATGAATAAAACTTTTGACCATATTTGTTTATCATTTATACTGAAGTACTTGCAGTATAATCAACTTTAATGTTGAATAGAAAACGTTAGATTTTAAGTGGGAAAAGTTTTATTACAAAAGTTAAAATTAAATAAAACGGATTCTTTATTTTATATCAAACTGCACTGATTAAATACTCATGTTTTTTTTTTTTTTTACTATAACAATACGAACTTTAATTTAAAATAAACTATTTACATTTGTTTTATTTTAAACAAATAATCAATTCTGCCATGTTCAATAACGGCCACAAACAAAGCTACATTTTGGTAGACCAATGCGACATCTTTTTTTTCTAAGTACGTAAAGACTATTGCTAAAAGATGATTATAATATAATAGCATATGCAAAATAATTAATGAAAATTTGTTAATATTATAAAGTTAGTACAAATGTAATTATTTGAATTATTAAGCTTAGTTTAATTTTACTCGTCACGTCAAAAATGGCTTTGACAAACGTTGCCATCAAAAATACTTTTTCGCTATCCTAAAATATAATAATCATTTCAATACTTTCAAGATATGTGCGATTGGAATATTTTCAAACCTATATCTAAGTGGTATATATATGAATTTTTTAATTACGGTTTAATAACGAAATTATGCAACAAAGAGCTGTTACTAAATTGAGTACTGGCATCAATTTCCGACGCCATATTTAATTTTTTACTTCTCGAGTTCCGTCCGAAAGCTAACATAATCTATAAAGGTCAAATATATACTATTCAATGAAAATAAAAATCCACTTAAATATTTATGATTTTAATTGAAGATCTTTTATTTTCTAAAAATATTACTAAAACTTTATATTAAAACAATTATAAGATTATTGATCTGTTTAGAATTTAAGACTAGAGGCTATTAATAAGCAATAGATTTGCTTTGTTTAAATTATAATTTCTAAATTGTTTTGTCAACAAATTTCAGTATATTTGTCTATAAAATTCTCTAATCTAAAATTACATTATTACATATTTAAAATGGTATATAAATTTGGAATTGCGCTTAAAAACCTCAAATTGTCGATCTAATGGCTGAAGGATTGTATTTTTAAAATACTCGAAAGGAAAAAAAAATCAAGGCTTTAAAATACAATATTTTTATATGTATATTTTTTTGAATTTACAATTTTAATATATTACTCCATGCATGAAATGAAAATAATAATTAAAAATACGTGCCTGTTTTTGGCCGCAGCTGCCCTATCCCTCTGTCGGCGATTTTTGAACCAGTTTCCTACTTGAGTGGGAGTCAGTCCAGTGGCCTGAGCCAGTTCACGTTTTTTAGTTGGATTTGGATAAGGGTCTTGGAGATACCATTCTCGTAGTAAGCTTCGCGTTCGTTCTTTGAAGCAATGTGTCTTCTGTTCGCCGTCCCATATTGTTCTAGGTAAAGGAAACTTCTTTCGAACGCGATACTTATCGACTGGCCCAAGTGGCCGCCCACGTAACTTTTCCGCTTCTTGATAGTGGGCTTCGAGCCACATTGCTTGAAGTTTAGCATGAGATTCCTTGGTAAACCGGTGATTTTCTAATATATGATATAAGTCTCTAAAATTTCCCGTATGATATGCTACCAAAGCTCTGGCACGTAACACTGATTCATTTTTATTCAACTCGGCACAGTTTGGATGAGCGACCGGTAATGACCACAAAAAGCGGCCAAGCCGCTCAATGTCCCCGCTTTCCTCCAGAGTCTCACACACATTAGCTACCTGCGCTGTAGTAAAGTTCAGTGTAGGAAGCTGAAACATAGGCGGCAAAGACAAGCCCGGGATGCCAAGCGCCATGCATGTATTCCCATACATACACACTGCCCTTGCTCGTGCTAAATGCTTCTAATGTTCACTACTAGCTGTCCCGTAGTCGCTTCTTTGGTGCGCGCTAAGAACAACACTATTAACGCTAAATACTGGGGTGGGGTTGTGAATTTGGATAAGTGTCAGTTTTTATCAAGAGACTTGGTGTCACTGCCCCTCTAATCAACGTTATCACGCAAGCCTCTTGACAACGACACGCAATTTGATTGGCTGAAAGAAAATCAATTGGCTCGTTTCTTAGGAAACACTGTCATTCACTGTCAAAGTTGTCAATCACTTGTAGCGAAACAAAAGCTCGGTCACAGGTAGCGCTTTCACGGCAGTACTCTTAGCCTCGCTATCATTGCAAAGGGTGGATAATTTATCTTAGAAAACTTTGGATTTTTTATTATCTTTAAATTCAATATGGCTCGTCAAAAGTTTTAAATAAATATTAGAACATGTTTTTATTTAGAAGACCGTGAATCAAAATAAATATTATAATAAATATTATAATTTTAAATATATATATAATTATAATAATACTGCTGATATATAATATATACATCGCTAACAAAAATGTACTACAATAAAAAGAAATTATAATTTATTTAAGATTTTTTTTTGAAAACTTTATTTGGTAGATAGAATGTTTAAAACAGCTGTCGTTTAAAATAATACAAACTCTATTTCCCAAATGGATCTATAACAAAGCCTACTTTAAATATTCTATCAGAACAGGACTTGTTAATATAATTTGTTCATTATTTTGTAATTATTGTAAGCAAAAGTGAAATCCGGGTTAGATATAATAAATAAAATTTAAGAGATAAGATTTTAAAGTCGTTGATTTTTACTATAACTAAAACTGAAAGATATTTATATCAATAATAACAAGTATTATGATGATGACAGCTAATAATAATAATAAATAGCATTTTGAAACTCGGAAATCATTAAAAAATATATGCGTTAAAAATATTTTAAAAATGTGTGTGTGTATGCGCGCGCATATGTATGTTTGTAGGCAATACATTTATTTAAATTTTGAAAAGTTTTTGAAGAGACTTAATTGTTGTTAAGTATTTTAAAATATCTCCTGTCATTTTGGATTGACAATGATCTGCGCATGCTTGAATCCATACACGCGTGCATTTTGCGTTTTTCTTTATTTAGGGGTTATTCCAAGTTCCTACTTTACTGAAAATGTTGTTCTAAAAAAGAACACATTTGTCTTTGCTCACCTATGGGATGACGACTGGAAGTTGTGTTCTGGCTGGGAATGGAGAAGTTTAAGTCTCACACGCGCTTACGTAACTACATGTAACTATCATTGTGGCATCAGGCCCTCTACATTTCTAACTTTTTATTAATATTTTGTGCGATCCTTTTTTTGTTTAAATGTACTTAATTTAAAACAAAATTTTATATAATATTTTTTATAAATGAATAATTTATTCTTTTGTCATTTTAAAAATAGTCATATTTTTTAAATTAAGGAACATTTAATAACTTTTAAAACAATTTGGAATTTAAAGCTGCAGTGATCAAAATTAATTTTATTAATATTTTTTATATTTAATACATTAATATTTTATTTTAGTATGTACACTTGTAGTCTATTATTTTGGTTAAAAAATATTTTTTTGTTTTCATAAATATGTTAAGATCCTGCCTTTTCTTATATAAATATACACAAAGTTATTTTTGTTTTTATGTACTTATATTTTAGAAACTAATATCGGGATAAAATCTATAAGTTGATATCATAATTTAATTAAAAAATGATGGAAAGTAAACTCAAAATATTATTGATGATGATCAATATTTTTTTTACCAATGCTCTTTGCCTATAGGTTTTTTTCGGTATTATAAAATCTCTTTACATCTATACTGTATACGTAATTGTAATAATCGAAATCAAAACTATTGTTATGCTATAACAACACTCAAAAATTTAGAGCTTTTTTTTTTTAATGTAAATTTGGTTTTGTATATTATTTGACAATTTAATAATTGTAATTAATACTATAACAATTTTTGTTATTTTTAATACAACTGACTATTATTCTTATTTTACCATTATTTGGTTTAATTTTTGCAAATATCTATTTTGAAACACATTAATTTTTTATGAAGTAACTAATGATATTCAAACAAAACCCGTAGGTGTGAATTTTAATAAAAAATTATGTTTGTAGTGCTTTTTTTTTTTTTTTTAGCCGAAGGATAACGTGATTATAAAAAGAAATTATTTATGTAGAAGAAAAATCAGGATTAGAAAATGTAATTTTTAGCAAATATGTGTGTCTAAAGTAGCTAGCCAGCTAATATCACAAACCCCCGCAGCAAAGGGAGACTGGGTTATCAAGTTAATTCACACACACACACAGAGAGAGACATATTTATTTAACAAAACAGTTCGGCCAATAAAAGTTAACTGAAATTATCAATACATATAATTTAAATGTTTTATAAGGTTATTTAATTGTATCTTATATATAAAATAAACAGCTATAATCGGTAAACATAAAATAAAAAGCAAATCTTAATAAAAATATATTCTAATTAATGAACAATTAGAAAATATTATAAAAAAAAGTTGTCAACATTCGTATAAATATACCCACTTTTTTTTTATGTTTACTAATTTAAAGAGTAACTACTAATTATATAATAAAAATACTAATGCCCTCCTTTTTTTAAAAAAACCAACAACTTAATTTGTATATTTTAATTTATAAAGAACAAAGAAATTGGCGGACCTTTTTTTTTTTTTGTTGAAAAAAAAAATGTCTATTTTCTTTTTAATATTCATTTATTTATTTTATTTTAATGTGTACAAAAGTATTAACATATTTTTATAAATTAAAGTTACCTTGTTTTTAATCTATAGATATATTTACTATTCAAAGTTTTATATTAGTTTTCCTATTACGCTCTTATATTTTAAACGCGCGCACGCACACTCATATACATTGTGCATACTCATATATAATAATGGAATTACAAATAAGTTTTCACATAAACATGCATATAAATAAAATTAATGCATAGATAAAGAGATGCGCATATTCAAAAACTTGTAAAGTTGTTAACATTTACATAAAACTTTTATAGTAAGATTCATATATATAAAGAGTCTCTTATATATTATCTGTTTATAAATATATTTCATGTATAAAAATATATATGCAAATATTTTTTTAAAAAATATTTTTTTTAACTTTCATAAATTTATTTTAGGACTTTAAAAATATATTCGAAGTTCAGTTTCTGATATTAATTTAGAAGTCTTTATGCCATTTTAAGGTAAGTGTAGCATTAAGCATTAAATAAATTATTATTATTTAATAAATATAAACTATAATAACGTTAAATTCTTCACTCATATACATATATCTGTGTTTTAAATATCCTAAGTGATCATTTAGAGTATAAAGTTTATATTTAATTAATTAAATAAAAAAAATAAAAAATGTTATTTAATAAATAACTTATTTTTAGAAACAAAAAGTACACGTATAAAATTATTTTTATGAAAAATAATCATAAATAATAAAGCTGCCTTTAGATTTTTATTGTCTTTTGTAACATTGACTGCATACTTTTTTGAGAAAAATTAAAGCAAAAATTTGCTAATTTTAAGCTAGTCAAGAGAATAAAACAAAAAGCCAGGCAATGTATTTTAAAAAAATACTTATAAATAACCCTGATTCCTATTATAATTCATAGAAAGCTTTAGTTTTTCTATAAAAATCTAAGAAAATATTCAAACAAAAAGAAGTTTTATATTGCATAATTAAATAAATTTCATTGTTTTACAAATAAGAATATGGAATTTTGAGGGTCATTTGTTTGGAATGTTTATAAACATTTAAAATTATACTACATACATTTTAAAATTGCGTAAACAGAAATTATTAATATATATATATACACCCACACACTTGAAAGATCGGTTGATAACAATAGAATTGTAATAAATAATGCAAACAATTTAGTTGAAGTTGCTATTTATAATTTTGACCTTAAATTTTTTTATTTGCAGTAGATTTACTCTAGGAATAAAGTTAAGTGAAATAAGCTATAGATATATAATATGACGCACTGAAGTTTATGATGTAGTTTTAATATTGGAATGCTAAAAAAAAAATAAAGAGGTAAATAATTGCTAACTATTACTAACACTAATCAAGCTTGAGTGTTATACTACTTTACTTTTTAGTAAAAGCAGTTTGCCTTTGGCGGAGAACTTAATGTACACTCACACACACCTTTACGCACATACACACACGAATTTCAAAACAATAAATGAAAGATAGTAGCCACATAATTAATTATTCGATTTTATTGTAATAAACTGAATAATTGAAATATGTTATAGCTTTGATTACTTAACTTATCTGTAGCTAGAAAGTTAATGTATGTATCTAATAAGTTATGAGCATGTATTGATGTAAGTACTGAGACAAAATATTTTTGACAGAAATAAAAATCAAGTGAACACTAATGCTTCCTGATTAATGGTATAATGTGTTCATTCATATATTGTCTTTTTATATTGTATATATACATACAATAATACTTTAAATCATTAACAAATTTAGGCAATGACTAATGAAGAAAAAAAATATATATATACACCAAAATTAGTGATAATGTTAGTTTAAAAAAGAATTAATAGTGTTAACATTTACAAAGATTTACTCGAGATTGATCACATACATAGTTTTAAAAAACAACAACAAAACAATTGAAATAATACCTATAGGAAGCTTATAATTGTTTGCTTGTTTAATTAATTTCTGCCTTTTATTTTACTATGTATATGTAGATTTTGTTGTTGATGTATTTAAATATATTTACTTTTAAAACTGAGAATCTATTTACCAATTTAATTATTAGTTTAATATTTGTTTTGTTATTTTGTTATCAGCTTTAGTTTATTAAAATTATATATATTATATTTGACCGTTTGTATATTTTGCTTTTATTCAAAAAGTTTGTTGTTTATTTTTTATCTCATATAATAAAAGCGATTTTTTTTTTAAAAAAAAAAAAAATGCCTGCATCTATCTTTATTTACATTTTTTAAAATCTTTACTTTTTTTCCTCTCTTTTTTTTTTGTTTGCCCTTTTTTTGGTAAATTTGTGCGTAAATGAACGTGCAGACAGGTATACACAGCAAAAGATAAATTAAAATATTTATAGATTGGTGACTATTTTAGAAATCAGTTTTCTTTTATAAACTCCCTTATTAGTTAATAAAATTCTGTTATTCTGAAAAATATAAATAAATATATATTTAAAGTTATCATTGAAATTTCATTTTACTATATATTTAAAATTCTACGATACGTTAAATGTGATAGTAAATAATTTATATTTAAGATTGACAATCAATACCATATCATCATCAGTGAGCGACAGACATAATAAGTTTTCATTCTGATATTTGTTTTAGGGATAAAAACTTTAATATTTCTGTTAAGCCGCTGCGCGTATTTACTTAGCAATGTTTTATTTTGAAAATAATTTTTCTTAAATTTGTTTGCTGTTTTGCCTATACATATTACTCACTCTTTATTCTATACTTTCTTTTAATTTTATTTATTTACCTGTAAGAGTATTTTCTATTTACTTAATTATCAATTAATTTTATTACACTTTTATTCTCCTAATTAATTTTGCTTCTTATTTTTAAGCCGTAACTATCTTTGCTGCTTAGGATGATTATATAATCGAAAATTTCTATTTTATATTTAATAATTTTGTTTTTGACACATATTTTTTTCTTTCATATTTTCTTTTAAACTTATCAAAAGATATTTTTGGAAAAACTTTTTTCTGACTTTATACTTTTATGAAAACTAATAGACAATTAATTAATTTGTTGGGGAAAAAATAAAACTGATAAACTAGATGAGAATTATTTTTTAAAACATCGCCCGCATTTTATACCATTTCAGTAGCTTTTATTAGTCATATGTAATAATTAAGAATTGTTTTAATTTAAATATTCTTTAATTTATAATTTTCCTTCTGTAGTTTAATGCAGCTATATCATAGAGAACTCAGGAGAAACCTATAGATAGTGCTCAATCTACCACTTCAAGCATTTTACCATCATGTGATTCCAAAGTGTCAAATCAATCGATTATTATTTATTATCAAAAGGACACATACATTATAAAATATGATAGCTGTTCATTTTTTTGATGAGCTTGTTTTAAAACAAGCACATCCTAAAGAAAATATCACAAGCATATTTATATAATCATTATTTCTTGCTTCAATCTTTGAAACTTCATTGTTGTCAGAGATATAGTTAAAAATATGACCCATCTTTAATAAATGCACATGAAGAATATAAGTTTGTAACGTTTGCAATTTATAAATCTAACATAGTGCTTTTACAAGTCTAGTAATTCTTTCTTAAACATCTTTATAAGCTGTACCATTATTAATATCTGATCAATAAATTCATTAGTATTCCCATTTAAAATCATACTGTTATATATATTATAATTAAAGATATATTCTAGCACATTATTGTTTTTTATTGTCAAATATTATTATTATTTGGGGATAGGAAGGATCCAAAAAGCTTTATTTTTCCTTAGAACTTAATTATAAACATGTTATATTTATAAGCCATGAATCAAGATTTTTTTTTTTAAAATCAAAAATCAATAATAAAAAAAACATTAAGGGAAAAAATAATGGAGTATAAATAATATTCAGGCCAAAAATTAATATCAGTTAGACTTTATTTTTCAACTGGTAATTGAATCAGGATCATAACTGATTAAGTCCCTATATAACCACAGAATATCCAGTTTAATGAATATTAAACAATTGCATTTCTCAGTAAACCTTTCAGTGCAGTGAACTAATTTGTTTTTGTAATAAATCTTACTCTACTTATATCCTAACATTTATATTTTATTTGTAAAGAATTGTTAACAAAACCTAAAAATTCTATTATATATCTTTTGTGATTATTTCTACATTCTTAATGCAGTTTGTCATGATGATGATAATAATAATAGTAATATGTTTTTGAGAATATATATATAATTCTTTATAGGAATGTGTATTAATTATTTATATGTAATACATTTCTCAATGTCAGTCAAAGAGGATTTCAGAAGTTTAAAATTACAGGTATATACTGCAATGACATTTAATGTAATTTATTTACTAATTTTTACTAATATTATATATATAGTAAAAATTTTATTCCAGAAGATATACTTATTGACAGTAGAAACAAATATATACTTTATAACTAAAGGTATTAGCTTGTGAAAATTATTTTTTATAATTATTATTCTAGTTACATTATTTTTTATATAATTCTTATATTAGATTCAATCATCAATAGCTGACTAATTTGCATAAGTTATTGCTATCCTATTTTCTTGCATGATTTCTGTTGGTGTTGAATTCTTGTATGAATTGAATAAACATTTGTACTTCTTGTTATTAATTAACAATATTCACTTTACAAACTATATTTCTAAGATTGTAAACCAATGCACTGTGTTAAAGTTTGTTATAAAGTAAATATTTAACCATTTCAAAAAAAAAAAAAAAATGACTGTTTTTTTTTTCATTGATTTAATTAATAAATTTTTTTTACAGTAAAATAATATATAAACTTAACCTGTTAACTCAATGATTACTTGCTAGTTGATTAAATGGAAAATTACATTCTCTCTAAATAAGTTTCTTATATTTTGAAGTGTATTTTATAGCCATCATTATTTTCTATTATTATTAATAAACCTTGCATTAGGAGAGTAAAAAAAGTTTATCATGAATCCGATTCTGTTATCACTTTGACATTTCATTTGGAGAAGTAAAAAAAAATACTGGAATATTTCTCAGTAAAATAATTAAATGTAAAATAAGCCACCTCCCCTACTTTGTTTTTTTAAATATTTTTTCTCTTGAAAATAAATATATCTTGATATTCTAATACATATATGATAATAGTAGTGAAAATATACTTATTTTTTATATTTTCTCTTTATTAAATACCATAAATTGTAACATCTTTTATTAAAAGCAAAATATGTATTTTTTACCCTTTTAAGAACACTTGTCTAAAAAAATAGTACTATAATTTAAAATTATTATTTGATTCAATATATTTCAAATCATTTTATTTAGTGTAAATTCTAATGTACATTACCACAATTTATTTTATATATTATTTTTATCATTTGCTCACAATCCTATAATTATTATTTCAACTGTTTTCAAACAAAGAATATTTGGTAGCATCAAAAACAATGATGATTTTACATCTGTAATAAATTCAGTTATATATATGTATATCTTTTTAGCATAATTCATTTTCTTTTACTTTTAATTTCACTAAAATAAATTATATAAAAGTACTTTGCTGCTCCTTATTTGGAGTTAAACTTCAAATATATTGTAATAAAAATTGTATTGATCATTTTGGATTTTATAAGATTGAGAATATTAAAGTTATGGCTGCTTTGTTTTTTTAATGTTTGTAATTGTTACATGCTTTTTTTTTGTTTTTATAATTCTTATTTATTGTTATCTAAAAAAGTAAAGTATTTTTAATTTATTTTCAAGGTATTTAATTTTGATTCTCTTCACATTTTAAATGATTCTACATAACTCTATACTTTTTTAATATTTTAATATTTATTTTAAATAATCTCTAGTCTGCCGAATGATTAGTGATAATTATTAATGTATTTGTTTGTCATGGACAGTGTCAAAGATATGGGAAGTGAAAGAATTTACACTTGTAAATTAATAACATATCTTAAACTATAAATAAGCTTTGACAGGATCTAATTTAAAATGTTTTTTTTTATATTCTATTCCCTAGGATAATATTTTTTTATAATGCAACATATGGTAAGATGTTCAGTGCTCATATACTTGGCTTTTAAATAAATAAATCTATGTTGTTTATATAAGTTTTGGTAAATTATAGCATTTGAAAATCTCCTTACTATTATCTAAACGAAGCACAACAATCATAAAACACTTACATGATTGCTCAAAGGGATTTATGTTAAATCTTTTATTTTATTTATTACTTATTTTGAAGGTTTATCTTTAAAATCCATTTGTTTATATATATTGTAATGGATAAAATCGGCCTGACACAAATGCCCCAGAAATTTGGGCATGCCAAAAATGTAATGGATTGTGATCTGCACTTGGGCCAGCCAATGATAATATTGGTAGACAGATGGATAAGGCGATCCACAAATGGATTTATAATAACCTAAACTTGTATTATAGTAGATTCATACATTTATAAGGCACTAATGAATTTGTATGTGTTGATAAATGTTTTCATCTGGCAAAGAAAATATTTTTAAATTAATAAGTAGTTTATTTTCTAATGAGCGTATAGTAGGGAATATAGGACTAAATATTTTAATGGTAAAAGAATTTGTGTAACAAGCAAATCAAATAATGCTTATATTAATAATAAAATAGAAATTTATTAAGATAAATATCAACTCTGAGTTTATTAAAATGAATAACATAACTTTCATTTTAACAATTGAAATCTAATGTAGTTTATTGTATACTTATAATCTATATCTTCTAGATTGCGACTTCTAGATGCGATTGCTAGATACGATCTATATTTAAAGATTAATAATGTGCATGTTTATAAAAGGGTTATTAAATACATAATATTTTACACTATGTAAATTTTTAAAAATATTTATTACTCTTTTTTTTTCTTAATATTTCCTACACATTAAATCAAATAATGCTTTTATTATTATGGCCATTTTCTATATTTAAACTAAATATTAATTATGCTTTTAATTTTGATTTGCTTTCTAAAATATTACTTCGATGATCAACTTAAGTCTTATTTACTTGATTTATTAATTAAAGGTGTACCAAATAATATGGACTGCATTAATAATTTAAATTACTAAAAAGAAAGAAAATTGGATAGATATCTATCAGTACATTGCTATTATTTTTATTATTATTAAGGATAAGTAAAAGTTATTTTAATAGATAGTTTTAGAAAAGATTTATTTATTAGCATTCATTATCAAGTTCAACGTTTAATGTTCGAATTACAGTCCATTTTCCCACAGTGTCTTCTTAAAAATACCCATGATGACAAACAAAGATGTAAGATTTAATAAGCATTGTTATTATTTGATCATGTCCAACTACTTCTTTTATAAACACTATGATTCATATTAATGGAAAATCCAAAGGTCCGATGGCTTCAGAGAGACAGCATAGTATTTGTTGTTATTCACCCTATTTATTCCTGCAGACATTAACTAAGAAGAATTTATCTCCCCCTTACATGGTCTCTAGCCATAGTACATTATAGTTTTTATTACAAATTCACAGACTGCTGATGAAAAATAGGTAAAATAAAACAATATTTTTCCCCAATATATATATATATATATTGCTGAGTGTTTTGCATTATCTGGTAACAAAAAAAGCCATTCTTTTTATTATTAGTTTGTGGAGCAGGAATTTTGCTTTATTTTAACCATAATAATATCCATTGTTGTTATTGATACCACATAAGAAACATTTTATTTTTAATCTTAATAATAAATCATTCACTCACCATACATTCACTTAAATTCACATATATGTATTAAACATAAGATTTTAATAGCTTTCTTTATTGTAATTATCTGGAGACTATAGAAAGATTATGAATGATGACTGCGCACACCACATATTTCTTTCCTTAATAAAATAAAGGAAACAATTCTAAACAGCAACTAATATATATATATGCACTGTTTGCACAGATAATGAAGCTAGAACGTATATATTTAAAAGCTAAATTTTAATTTACTAAAATATAAAAAAAACAACTATTAAATCAAAGAACGTAGCACTTTCAAGAGTCTACTTGCTCTCATACTCATAGATGTTGTTATAACAGCGTGGTAGAAATGGAAATGGAATTTTATGCAAATTGATGAAATGGGTTATACTTGCCATTTCCAAGATGGAACAAAGCTTTCTTCTCTCCTATTGATGGATTTGGGGTCACTAGCTATGCAAAATGCCTCTCTAATCTTGCAGCAGGTATTGTGTATTTTGGACCATACAATATTGGCAATGATGGGTTCAAATTTATGGCCTGATGTTTTTTCATGTTCACAGAAGATGGAATTGCCTTCTTGCTTGGTTTTAGTTTTATTGTAAATATATTTATGTTGGGCTACTCTATTGGCTATGTTAGTCTGGGTCTCCTCATAGTATGCAGCTTGACAGTTGGCTTGTGAGCAGATAATTTTGTACACCATTTGAGGAATGAGCTTGGGTGTATTTCTATGTTTTGAGTTGTTTATAAGTCTGTTTGTGTACGAAGGCAACTGGTAGGCAATGCTAAAGTCTTTGGATAGTGTGTTGTTGAGGCATTTGGCAATGGGTTGGATATATGGTATGAGAATTCTTGGCTTAATGTCTTTTGATGTGGTTATGCTGAAAATTATATTAGTACTTATTGACTTTTCTGTTGATGGCTAAATGTGAATATCCAATATTAATTAGATCTGCTGCATACTGGTTCCGGTTGTGTCTCTTATCAGCTCATATTTGCATAACATGTGGTTTCGAAATAAAAATGGAAGATAAACCTGCCATCTTATGAGAGTAGGGTGTGTATGATGTAGGGTGAGCTGTACCACATACTTCTACTGGCTTGACAATCATGGTGTAATCAAGTTGATTGAGGTTTCTGCAAACATTTATGTCCAGGTATCTAACATGTTGTGTGTGGCTTTCATCTGGATAAGTGTAGTTGAGTTTAGAGATATTCTAGAAACTACTGTGCAGTTATGATGTAATGTGGGAAGGGGTTGAGATGAATATATCATCCATATATCTAAGATAAATGAAATGTGGAGTTGCAGTGAGGAATCTTGGTAGTGTGCATTTTTCACAATGATTCAGCACAATGCTAGCAACAATGCCACCGAGTGGTAGGCCTATTGGCCAACCATTAGTCATTTTGAACCACATGTTTTTGAAAGTTGCAACTAAGTTCTTATCAAGCCACTTAATAAATTCATATATGAATTTGGTGTGTACTGGTGGGCATTCACTACCTATCAGTGCATCATTGATGATCTTGATGGACTGTGATAGGTCTATGGATCCATAGAGCTCTGTAATGGCAAGAGTTGCCTGCTTAAAATTTGGTGGGATGATAGCTTGTTTAATTTTTCCAATGAATTTGAATGATGACTGAATAGTAAACTTTTCAAAGTTTTATGAGTCTATAAGCCATCTGTTGATGAGGGTAACAGTATTAAAGTAATATGCTGTGCCAAAGTCAAGCATGAGATGTAGAGGTTCGTCAGGCTTATGTAATTTCATGTTGGTCAATATTCTGGGGGTTGATGAAGTTGATGGATATATATGGTATTCTATTTTTGTGAACATTATATCTCGATGTACTCATAAAATAGAGGCCGTAAATTTATCATGATTTAGCTTGTAATTGAAATCATAAAGTCACTACTACCAATTAAACCTTTCATCAATAATTTATGATTAACTAAAACTATACCACTATAACAATAAAATGAGCAACTATATACACTTATATGTCTTTGTTTTTTTCCATCCTAACTGAATATTTGTAAAATAAATCTATAGCATTATATAGATTGCATAAATTTTGACTAATAAAATCAACTTTTTTTTATTTCTAATAAATATAGAGTATTTGTACCAAAAAAAATTATGAGTCATTATTATACTCATAATTGCAATAAGCTGTATTTTTCAAATTCTCTCATAAATGCAACACTAATCATTGGTTTTACTTTGTGATCAAGAACATTTGTGGCTACATATTTTATGATAATAAAATTTAAAGGCTTTATATGTAGGCATAAAATCTCATATCTATCATTACTAGCTAAGCCTTGTGATAAAATTCCATTTTCAAGAAACCTGGTTATTTACTTTAGATTGCACCACATCTAAGCTAATATAATTTGAATGACTGCTTCATCTGAGTTTCTAAATTTTTGATTTTTATTCTTGTTTATTCCATACTTTCTCTATCTCTTTATCATTAATTGACTGACATTTGTTTAACCAGAATTCTAGGCTTTTATCCTTACTTTGCACTCTAATCTGTATTTTTTTTTGTCTTAGTTTTCTACCTCCTGGGTTCAATCTTGTTCTTTTTTTATACTATCTTCTAATTTATTGATTTCAACTTGATTTAACCATGAGTTTCTTCTATTTTATTCTCTACTTCATTAAACCTAATTTCCAAGCTATGTATTTGCTCATGTCTTATTCTTATTTCATGAACTAATTCTGTATGCACATACTTAATCGCTTGCTTTAGTCTATTATCTAATTCATATTGACCATTTTCTATCTTCAGTACTAAATTTTTTGAATCTTGTTTCATATCTAGTTTAAGCTCTTTTTGTCTTTGTTTTAATTCTTGTTTAAATATTCTCTTTCTCTCTTCACATTTTTCTTGTATCTCACTGTAGATTTTTTTGACACTGGTTACAGTTTTCTTGGTTTTCATTGATCTTATTCATTAGATTTCTTGATAAATTTTTTTTGCCTCTTTTTCATTTCACTCATCAAGCTCTGCAACATTCTTATTATATGTTCATTTTGATCATTTTTTGATGTGACAAAAATTTCATTAACTTTTCTTCCCTGTTCTAACATATCTAATTCATTTTTACTTTCCATATTTTGTTTTCTATTTCTATTCATTATTTTATCTAGAAAGAAAAGAGCACAATTTTTATCCTCAATTCAATATCTGGGACTAAATAAAATGAATAACTTATTTCTCTCTACTATGCTTTATATGTTAATCTTTATGACTTAATTAGATTTTTAATCATATTCATTTCAATTTATACAAAACACTCTCCCAACATAAAGTATCACATGATCATTATTTCTCAATAATTATTGATTTACCCATTCACAATATCATTATCCATATGTTTTCTCAATAATTCAACTTTAGGATAAATTTTATGACTGTGCTCAAAAGACTTTGATTTATGTCATCATCTACAAATTCAACTAAATGTTTTCCATCCACTTTCCAAAATAACCAGGAGGCAAATACATTCAATAAAATAAGTTGGATTTAAATAGATTTTACTATTTATTTTACAATTGCTTCATAAAGAAACTTTAATACCATTCATTAGTAATGAGCTCACATTTTCTTAGCATCTTAATAACATATAGCACATATTAGGTGCTTTCTGAGACATAAACATAAATCCTCCCCTTTATTATTGTCTGGCAAGTCCAGGCATCATCATCTGATATTTTGTCTTATAAAGTATTCAATTCAAATATTGTTACACCTATTTCAGAAATTTCAGAAACAATTTGATGACCAATTCTAAATTTGAACTTTCAACACAGACTTAATAAATAATAATTTTAATTTTTCAGTTGTGCTGTGTTGAATGTTCAAATCAATTTAATCCAACCCTAACATACACAAAATAGCTTATATTAATTGTAATCATTAATATACAAATTAAAAAGCGTATGCAACACTTGAAAGAGAAGCTATACCATTCCAAAAATTATTATGCGCTAAGCGCTTTTGAGGCCATTTGCCTCATATTCATAGCGGTAATGTAAGATGCAGAACGAGGAAATAGGGCCAGAAAACAAAGCGTTATGCAAAACATATGCAAATGAGCTAGATAGTCCAATGTTTGGAGATGTCAAAGCAGGTATCAGGTCTTTTGATAGCGTTATTATTACTATTAATGAAGTATGCTTCTCTGATTTTCTGCTTGATGTCATTTTTCTCAATGCTGACTATTTTGGGGTTTGAGGGATCAAACACATATCCTGTCTTTTTGGAATGTTCTAAGAATGTAGATGAGTTATTATTTTTCTTTGCTCTATTATAGGTATATCTATGTTGTGCTGACCTATTGATTATGCCTGCTTTGGTTTCCCCAAAATAAATGACCCGGCAACTGGGTTGTGGGCATGATATGCTGTAAACGACATGGGGGGTCTGAGAAGGTTTGGTTTTATCATTAGAGTTATTTGATTAGATGATTAGTGCATAGGGGTGTATGAAAACTAATTTTAAATTTATTGGACAACACCTTAACTAATTGGTAGGAGATTTTAGGTATGTGTGGAAGAGTGATATATAGAATTTTAGTATCGTTTTTATTGTCTATGATTTTCTTATAAAATTTTTTAATTTTATTGTTAATAGTGTTGAGATTGTAGCCTGCTTGTAGTAGGTCTTTGGTGTAGAGATGTATATTATTCTTTCTATCCACTTCAAACTTGCACAGTTGCATGTTTCTGTGTAAAAATGCTTTAAGGCCTGCAAATTTGTGAGAGCTTTGGTGAATTGGAGTGTGGGTGTGTAAAACCTCTGACTTCAAAGGGTTTTATTATCATTGAGTAATTTATTGTTCTCTCATCTCGTGTTAGCCGAAGGTCAAGGTAATTTAGACTTTGGAAAGCATCTTCTTTTGTGGAATTGATAGTTAGATTAGTGTTTTGTGATAAATCTTGTATGATACTATTTGTAATGTATTGGTTGGCTAAGATGTATATATCATCTACATACCACATGTATATAGTGTGAGGACAGTCAGCTTGATAAGACAGCACAACATAGATACACCTATAATAGAGCAAAGAAAAATAATGATAACTCATTTACATTCTCAGAACATTCCAAAAAGACAGGACATGTGTCTGAACCCACCAACCCCAAAATAGTCAGCATTGAAAAAAATGACATCAAGTGAAAAATCAGAGAAGCATACTTCATTAATAGTAATAATAACGCTATCAATAGACGCGATACCTGCTTTGACATCTCCAAACATCAGACTATCTAGCTCATTTGCATACGTTTTGCATACCGCTTTGTTTTCTGGCTTTATTTCCTCGTTCTGCATCTCACATTACCGCTATGAATATGAGGCAACTGGCCTCAAAAGCGCTTAGCGCATAATAATTTTTGGAATCGGTATAGCTTCTCTTTCATGTGTTGCATACACTTTTTAATTTGTATATTGTAATCATTAAGTAACTATTTTACTCTTATTTATTTATCCTTTTATGACTCTAAATCTCTTATGGGTCATGAATAACTACCCAACCCATAAATGACCCACAGATATGGGCAAGCCAAAAATATAATGGATTGTGATCTATGCTTGGGGCTGCCAACTATATAACTGGTAGACAGATGAATTAGCTGATACACAATTGTTCTCTCCTATATTGTCTCTACTCACACTACATTATAGTTTTCTTCACAAACTCACAAACTGTTGATGAAAAGTAAGTAAAATATAAAAAAAAATTCCCCCCAAAAATCTGTTTTTTTTTGCTGAGCTTTCTCCCTTACCTGGTAACAACAAAAATACATTCTTTTTATTGTTACTTTGTGGAGCACAATTTTTTCTTTATTTTAATCCTAATAAAGGCCAATGTTATTATTCAATATAGCATAAAAACATTTTATTTTTAATCTTAATAAATAAATCATTCACTCACTCTACATTCTCTTAAAATTCTGATATATTTTTTAAATATAAGATTTTTAATTGTTTTCTTTATTGATATCTGTAGATTATAGAAAGACAATATATGATGATTGTGCATGTCACAATACATACAGTAAGAATAATGATATAAGGATATAATTACTTTTTATTTCAGAGTTGTGTTTCTGATCATCATCAAATCCTAGGCACCACTTAATAAATACTATCAGGAAATATTCTAGGGGTACATTTTTTTAATTATGATTTTTCCCCTAATATTTTCTTTCTCTTATGCATTTCCTTCTTAACATTTAATGATTGACAAGCAATATAAATAGCCTCTCTCTGTATTACCTTTCAAATCATGGTTTATATTAATTATTTCTAGATGAAATAAATCATGACTTGATATTTAGATCTGAATTTTTATATAAATTAAGTTAAATATCACACTATTTCAATAAATAACAATAAACAATAATTTATTTAGAAATGAATAATTTTTAATACAACTCCTAATTTCTATTCTTAAACAATTATACATTCAAAATATCACATGATCACCATTTTATATGCTTACACAAACAGTTAGTAATAGTAGCATACTCTCCACACAGGATTGTCACCAAGTACAAGTCTTAATAATAAATGGATGCAGGAAGGATTGCACATAAAATCTCTATCTAGTGCCTACTCCTTCAGTATACCCATACTAGTTTCTAGCTTGTGGCTTTCATCAATGAGCAACTTTGGATTTGAGAGCACTGCATCTAGATATTAGAATCAAATGCAAACATACATTAGCCACCTTTTACATATTTAGTTAATTATAAAGCTAGAAGCCTAAGATCAAAACACAATGTTTTTAATCCAAATTCATTCACTTGTATGGTCATTTAGATCTAAACTCAATTCAGCATGTAGCAAATGAAGTTGGATTGACAACATTAATTGTTTTTATATTAGACTCCTAGCTTTATAGTTAGCTAAATAGGTAAAAGGTGGTTGCTGGAGAGTTGCATTAGATCATAAGATCTAATGCAGTGGTCTAAAGTCCAAGGTTTTTCACTGATGAAATCCACAAACTAGAAACTAGGCTGGAGATATTGAATCAGTTGACACTAGACAGGAATTTTATGCACAAACCCTTTTGCAATCATTACTCTTGATGGCACTACTGTATGGCAAGTTTTCTACTGTTATTAACAGCCTGTGTAAGTTTATGAAATGATGATCATATGTTCATTTTACACCCATTTTGCCCATGGGATAGTAGTGACTGTGGTTTTTGAAAAACTAAAACACCAAAATATGTAGATGCTGAACTGAGTTCAGTTCTATATGACTATATAAGTGAATGAGTTTGTATTGAAAACATTATCGTGTTTTTATCTTAGGCTTCTATCTTTTTTCATTAACAAAATAGGTAAAAGGTGGTCACTGAAGGATTGCATTAGATTGTAAGATTTAGGAGTAGTACTCTCAAATGCAAAGCTCTGCAATAATAAAAGCCACAAGTTAAAAACTAGTCTAGGGATATTGAATGAGTAGGCACTAGATAGGAATTTTATTCACAAGCTTCTTGCATCCATTGATTTCTAAAGCTTGCACTCAGTGGCACTACTGTATGGAGAGTTTACTACTGTTCTTACAATTATACATTAACTAACAGATATTGAGACACCATATATCCCATAAAGCTATTCTTACTATACTTTAAATTATATCTTTGAAAATTTAGTTTGAATTGCTCTTTATCTAAAATTAACATCACATTTCTAATTAAGTTTTAATAGTAAGCAATACTATTTTTTTAATAATCTCATCTTTAAAATATCCTTTTTATTGCTTCAATAGCTAGTCAAATACAAAACAAATAATAGCATACAGAAATCACAAAAATATCCAATGTTTATTTTTTATCAACTTTAAAATGTTAATTTTATAAACCACAGCAAATAATACAAATCTATAAGTATATGGTCAAGCATTGCTTGTTGACGATAAGTATTCCTCTTTCATGCATCATGGATGTTGATAACTTAGAAATATAACTCATTTATTTGATCACCTTTAGATTCACAGCAGTCACAACATTTGTAATTAAAGTAATCTCAACCTACCAAGCATACCTGTGTTAAGCTTGATAAACAGTTGGATAATTATACTTATATCTTTTTTAAACTAAAAATATCTCAAAACGGTGACAACTTTTTGATTCCTACTCATTGTTAAATAGTAATCGCAAATTTATTTCAGTGAGTTGGTCAGCTGTTGGATCCTACCTTGCATAAATAATACTTTAATATAATTCACAATGATCATCAGCTTTGAATCCAACCATACTAAACAAAATCCTTCAAATTAATCACCGCATGATAATATCATAAATATAATATATACTTATGTCTAAATAAAGAATATAAATAATTGTACCTACACAATAAGTTCATATATATATATAAAGGCATATTTTTTCTGGGTTAATGCAATGTTTAAAATCTGTATACAAGACAATACCCAATGATCTTTATAACTATAAGCAAATTATATGTTTAATTAAAATTAAAATATTTATAGGGTAGTCATTATTTTTTATTAGTGATCATTTATCTTAGTATTGGATTGGATATTTTATATATATATTAGAATATATTTCCACGCATGTACCCATACTGTGTTTTTATTACTATGGCTATTGTTCTTTCTGGCATATTTATTTTAACTTCCATATTATCTTACAATCTAAAATATTATTGATGTAACTCTTTTCAGTTTTTTTCTCTCATTATTACCCCTCTATATTTGAAAGACGGTATAAGAAAAAACAAGTCTTTGTTTTTATATTCATAAAAAAATTAAATATTAAGAAAATGAAACAAATCACTTACTTTTCCATAGGATTTATCAATTGAAATTTAAACTAATGTGAAAACAATATACATTTTAATTAAATAATAACCTTAAATAGGTAAATATATGTAATACACTTTTGGAGTTCAAGCAAAGAATATTGTTCATAATATTAGTCTAAGTTATAAATTTTTAAAAAATAATTCATGTCACTTACATACATATATAGAAACTATGGTCTAAGACTTCTTTGTAGGAATTGTTTAAGCAAGTTATTGTGAGACTTCATAGTTTAGGCAAAATTAAATTATCATATATAAGCTTTCTTGACAGAATTGAAGTATATTTCTTTGGCTTAGAGTCTTGTTTATTGACTTGTTGCCGAGCTTGAAAGTCTGGGTTTTAATTCCCTGTAATTGAATTTTGAGTTGTAACTTCTTTACAATAATATATACAATTTGATAAATATTGGATACAAAGTGGACTTCAGGAAATTGGTAGCTTCCTACTTTTTAGCCATTAAATATAATGTCGATTTCTTTAGTGACTTCAAAAGACAATAATAAGTTTCTAATGAAAGTTACATTTTATATTTTTTGTGTGACCTCACTTATTCTTTATTACTTTAATTATTTTTAATTATATTTATTGAAGAGAAAAAATATTTACTATAATTATCTATATGAGTAAATTCTTATCTTAAAGTAAAAGCAGATTTATGTAATTATGACAACTTATTTTTAAAAATTTATAGTACAGTTTTTTGCAGAATACTGTGATAGTGTTGTTGAACTAGAGCTTTAAATCACCTTTTTCAACAATTTATACTATTATTTACAGTAACATTGCATCAAAAACATGAATTAAATTGTTCTATGGGCTTTGTTGTAAATAATAAAACAGTAAGAGCGGTCTAATAAGTATGAAATGAAAAGATCCTAACAAAACTAGAAGTTTCTGATTGGTTGACTGTTCTAATATGAATATTAAGCACCTTTCATTCTATTCTTTTGAGCAATAAAAACATACTTTTTTTGAAATATATTTTATTTTTAAAAATACAAGTTAAAAACTTGAAGTAATATTATGCCAGAAGCAGTGATAATTACCATCATGAAATTCTGACAAACAGCAGTAATTTTGAATTTTTGTGACAATTTTATAAATATAAATGCAATTTTCAAATCCATCCAAGGACTTCATATATTTGTTATTACTTTATAATAATTTATTCAGTTTTAAAAAATTAGATTTGATTAAACAGTTATTTGGTTATTTTTTTTTCCAACAACCTCATGAGAAAGAACCAGTAAATATAAAGTCATTGTTTCCAATATGTATTTCACATTTTTCTATATAAAAAGTTCAAATATGATTATTTAAAAAATTTTTTTTCACTTGTAAATTTAAAATTGTAATAAATCAAGCCCAGTTTATTGATTCATAATATTAAATAAAGGTTTTAACTATTAAAATGAAAATGTTGAATTATTAACTCAAATTAAATGTGGAAGTGTTAATTTCTTACTCTATTGTTTTCAAGAAAAAAAATCCTCACAAAGATGCAATTGTAAAATAAAATAAAACCTTAATCCTTTTTAAATATTTTATTTTTTATTAAATTAAATCTTATCTTTTTTTACTTTTATGATCTATTTTTTAATTAATATATCTTATTCAGTTTTATTATGTTGTTTTTGAAATAATGTATCATTTAAATACATATTCCACTATACACTCTTTCACTTATAAGTAAGTACATTTTTCTAGTTCTCATCTTTCAATATCTAGTAAAAAAAAAAAAAAAAACTAGCTTACTACCTTTTTTCTCTGTATTATAAAATAATATTATTATAGACTTTTCTTAAATTTAAATTTTATGTTTTAATGATAAAACTAATTTATTATATTATTTTAAAATCTTATTATAAAATACTATTTATTATATGTTAAAAGAATTTCACTGATGTCTATTTTTCAGCTTCATAAATACTGTGATCCAGTTATCTCTCATGTATAAGACCATATGAATAACCATGAAATAGTAATGTTATTATTTACAGTATTTCATATTCTACCATTTGAACACAATAATTAAAAGAAAGACTGAGGACTTGTACTACCTTTGATTTTCTATAATGTTTTAGCATTTATACAAAATGTTTATGTCATCTTGACCTTTAAACAGGAAAGCATTATTCCATTATTTATTAGTCACTCGCCAAGTTGTTTAACCCTAGTTTGATGTTAACCTTTATTTGGAGGTTACCTGTGATAACTAAAAAGACAACATTTTATATGTTTCTTCTTTCTCTTTCTTTAATTGCTAAATAACTTTGATATCTAGATATGTGCTTTTATTGAATAAATCTCTCTAAATTATGATTTAGAAATCTGAATGATAGATATATAAATAAAAATTTTATGAAGCTTTAATTTTATGTTTAAATTTGGCTATGAAATTTTCTTGTCAACTGAACTAACCAGCTTTTATTGTAAGTCACCATTTATCTTCTGATTCTTCTACTTGAACTACAAGCGTATCTATTTTTATGCTATATCTTTATGACAATCCAAGTTTGATTAGTTTTGTGTATCCTCTATTTTTTGTTATAATTACTTTTGTCCATCATCCAATTTTTGTTCTAGTATTTTAATCTGCTTTTGCTCACTTTCTATCCTTTGTTGTAATTGTTTTGGATTAATTTCTCTTGTCCATTTTTTATATTGATCGATTTTTGCTTATTTTTTATATTTTTTTCAAATTATTTTGATCAATTTTTCTTTTTTTAATTCTTTTGGTTCAACATCTATCATTTGATTCATTATCTCTATCTGGTTTTGTATCTTATATTCAAATTGTTTTGTTCTATCTATCTTTTGCTCTAAATGCTCTTTCCATATTCTATCATTTGATCTATTATTTCTATATGCTTTTACTCATATTTACTTTTTGCTGCAATTGTTTTCATTTATCTTATATCTTTTCTTTTAATTGGTCTTGTTTATCTATCATTAGAGATATTATTTGAATTTGCTTTTGTTTTCTATTTTTTTACTCTAACAAGTTTGGTCAATACTTTTGTTTTTATTTCAGCTGTCTCACCAGCTTTAGTCCATCCTCTAACTTTTATTTTAGCTCCATCAACATCTACTTTTTTTCTATCTGTTATCTTTTGTATTTCCAAGATTGTTTGCTTTTGTTTATTTTCAATCTTCTTCATCTTTGAATCCAAATGCCAATCATTTGCATTATTTCTATTTGTGTTGCTGTTACCACTAGATTTCTGCTTGGTTTAGTTAGGTTTTTCTTTGTCTAGTTCATTTCTGTTTATTAAAAACTTTTCATAGTTCTTTATTTCTTTAGATTATCCCCTTCCATAATTTTTTTTCTAAACTCTTGTCTGTAACTACTTCCTGATCTCCTTTATTCATTTCAATTTCACTCTATATTTTATTGATTTGTAGATTCTCTTTGATTCAAGAAAACATTTTGAATTGCTCATATTTAGTTGGATTTATCACTAACCACACAATATTCCTTATTTGCAACCTGACAAATTCTTTTATGCTATTTTCTTGCATTATTTTGCCTTGCTCTATTTATGATTTTACTATGCTGGAAAGAAAAAAAAATGTATGGTTTTTTATCATGTTCCATATCTATGCCAGACAATTGGGGGTTATTTTCAACCACATATTGTTGTTCTAAAAATTACTAAATAGTGAAATAAGCAAACAATGAGGGGTATACAATTCCTTACATTTTAAAAGGAAAACATACATTCATTAGCAAATATTTATAAATCGTATATGCAATAAAGTTATTATAAATACCCTTCAAAATATATCTTTCTAAATTAAATAGAATTTCTTTTTATCTATAATTAACATCTTATCTAATTAAGATTTAATATGAAATACACTTTAAATGACGTTCATGTGCATGTGTATCAAGACAAGTATTCAACATATGATGATCTACAGAAATTCTTGAAAAATAGACAATGTTTAATCCGTATAAACACACAACACATATCCGAGGCCTCTAATGCATTATGGATATAAACATATATGTTAGTGTCTCTTGGAAATATAACTAAATTATTCAGTCACTTTTAGATTTACAACTGTCACTCATTTTTATCTAAAGTTAGCTTATTTTCATGTTAATCTTGGAAACATGTAGATAATTGTACAAACATCTTTATTAAATTAATAATAATTCAAAGATATAGCCATTCTTTGGTTTCTACTCCTCATTAATCTGTAAATATAAACTTAATTCAGTCATCAGATATCGGATACAATCTCACAGAAATAGAATACTTAATATTAAATCATTCATGGAGATGGTTAGCTTGAGGTTCTATTCCTGATTAAAAAAATACTTCAAATTAATTACTTTTCATCATAATATTATAAATATATTACAAATTTAACTCTAAACAAGAAAACTAAATATATTTTAATATGAATTAATCTATGGACAATACAATATCGATAATATTTATAGCTATAAATAATACATGTGTTTATTTTTAAAATTAAAATCATTAAAGAGTTGTTTTTTTGTATTAGAAATCTTTTATTCTAGTTCTTGGATTGAACATTTCATGGATATCAGAACATACTTCCACACATATGTACATGCTGTGTATTTACTGCGATGAATATTGTGCTCTCTACCTAATTTATCTAAATTTTTATATTATCTTACAATTTAAAATATTATTATAAATTCTATTATTTAATACAAATCTTTGTAGTTGTTTTCTCTTGTTATTTTAATCTATACTAATTTGTAAAATGATTTCTATAAGAAGAAAGAGCAAATCTTTGTTTTTATATTTTTAAAAAATATTAAAAATTAAATATTAAAATAAATTACACTGACATTGAAGTCACTTCTTTTAAATCAGTTTAAAAGAATACATTAAAGCAAATCATTCATTTTTCTATAACATTTTTCAGTGACCAATTTACACCAATTTGAAAACTATATACATATATAATCCACTAATAATCATAAAAAGGTAATCATATATAATACATTTTTGGAGGTCAAAGCAAGAATAATGTTTTTAATATAAGTCTAACTAATAAAAAAAATTCAAAAAAAATTCATATGACATCTATCTATCTATCTATCTATCTATCTATCTATCTATCTATCTATCTATCTATCTATCTATCTATCTATCTATCTATCTATCTATCTATCTATCTATCTATCTATCTATCTATCTATCTATCTATCTATCTATCTATCTATCTATCTATCTATCTATCTATCTATCTATCTATCTATCTATCTATCTATCTATCTATCTATCTATCTATCTATCTATCTATCTATCTATCTATCTATCTATCTATCTATCTATCTATCAATCTATCTGTCTATCTATCTATCTGTCTATCTATCTATCTATCTATCTATCTATCTATCTATCTATCTATCTATCTATCTATCTATCTATCTATCTATCTATCTATCTATCTATCTATCTATCTATCTATCTATCTATCTATCTATCTATCTATCTATCTATCTATCTATCTATCTATATATTATTATCTATCTATCTATCTCTCTCTCTATCTATCTTTCTTTCTTTCTTTCTTTTTTCCTTCCTTCCTTTCACTCACCTTCTCCCTATCTATCTATCTTTATCTCTATCTATCTCTTTCTTTTTTTTTTTTTCTTTTTTTCTATCTATCTATCTCTGTTCTTCTTTCTTTCTTTCTTTTTTCTTTTTCTATCTATCTATCTATCTATCAGTCTGTCTGTCTATCCATCCATCTGTCCATCTACTTATCTACCTACCTACCTACTATCTATCTATCTATCTATCTATCTATCTATCTATCTATCTATCTATCTATCTATCTATCTATCTATCTATCTATCTATCTATCTATCTATCTGTCTATCCATCTATCCGTCCATCCATCCATCCAACTACCTACCTACTTACCTACCTACCTACCTACCTATCTATCTGTCTGTCTGTCTGTCTATCTACCTACCTACCTACCTACCTACCTACACACCTACCCACCTACCTACCTACATACCTACCTACCTATCTATCTATCTATCTTTCCATCTGCCTTTGTTCTTTTTTCCAACATGCATCTTTATTCCCCTATATATCCACTACCATACCTACTTATCCATTTATAAATGATGCAATTTTTACTTATAAATGAGGTTTTATCTTTAGAGTTATTTATTAATTTGTTTAATGTAGGGTACATAAAATGCAATGTCACTTATACCTTTATAAATTTTCTTTATAAAATTTACTTGATTATTTGAAATAAATGATATTGATAACCACATTTTTTTTATTAGCAGGGGAATCAATATTATTAATAATATGTTTATTCTTATATTTCATATTAAAATTTTTAATAACATTATATATATGATTATAATTGTAGCCAACATTTAACAATTCATTGGAATACATTTCAATATTTTTAGTTTTATCTGATGAATATTTACAAAAACTATTATTTCTAAATAAGAAGGACTTTAAACTTATCAGTTTCTTGATCTTAAAGTAAATTGAAATTAATGTAAGGTGGATTACTGTATGATTATTAAACCAATAGTAAGAAGAGATTATATTTCATATAAATCAAGAATGCCAATGTCACATAAAATGGCAAGTTTAAAGTTCTTCTTATTTAAAAATAATAATCTTTGTAAATATTCATCAGATAAAAATAAAAATATTGAAATATATTCGAATGAATTGTTAAATGTTGGCTGCAATTATAATCATATATATATATAATGTTATTAAAAATTTTAATATGAAATATAATAATAAACATATTAATAATAATATTGATTTTACTACTCATAAAAAACATATGGCTATCAGTACCATATATTTCGAATGATCAAGTAAATTTTATAAGGAAAATTTATAAAGGTATATATGACATTGCATTTTACACACCTCCTACATTAAACAAATTAATAATTAACTCTAAAAATAAAACCTGTTATAAATAAAAATTGCATCAATTGTAAATGGATATGTAGGTGTGGTAGTGGATATATAGGGGGATCGAGATGCACATTAGAAAAAAGAACTAAAGAGCCCTTGCTTTTATTAAAAGGGGTTCAGAAAATAAAACAAAATTGCAGAGTAAATAATAATGTTTCAGCATCCATTTGTTATGACGATAATAAGTCATGTATTTATGGTTTTAACTTCAATTATAATAATGTAAAAATATTGCAAATTGAAAAAAATAATAGAAGAATAAAGGATGCTATGCTAATATACAAATACAAACAAGACTTAATTATCAGACAGGCAGCAAATGTTAAGATCATGGAATTATGGGAAGCTAAGTCTTTCAAAGTGATAGTTGATAAAGACTATGAGGATAGTCAAAAGTACTCCCAAGTGAATAACATTTTTTTAAAAGTTATTACTTTACATATTTCTAATTACTCTATTTATAAATATTCAATTATAAGATTATGTATATTGATTTGAAGAAATACAGACATTGAATTATAATAATATTACACACACACACACTCACACACACACATGCACACACACATGCACACACATATGTATATATATCCCTGTATATAAATGAGATGTTTTATTTATTTGCTAATGGGATACAGGAATTCCTTTCATTGGTAGAACATAAATCCCCACAATAGTGCAAGTCTCTTTATACTCTTTTTTCATCATTCCTCTCTGCACACATTGTTCTAACATTAGGAGGAGAAAAGTTGTGCCCACATCCAGCCCACAGTCAAAAAAGATTGATACATACAGTTTATCCTAGCTTTGCCATATAAATATGTGCATTGGACACCTGTTACCAATCTGCCTGTATGAGATTCCCTGTAATACACTGAGATATAGACTGGGGCAGGCATGAGACTCCACACATAACCTTTGGAATGTGTTTAGAGAATTTTGCCTTTTGTATTGTTTAAAAGGTTGTTTAGTGAGAGAGGCAATCTGAAGACAACTCTGAATATCTCTGAGCAGATTTTACAAAGGTTCATTGCAATACAAAAGATGTAATGAAGGCTTATCTTTGGTTTAACTGAATTATTATTGTCAGCAACTTTATTGATGTTATTATAAAAATTTTCAAATGTTTTTATTAATTTATTATAGTTATATCTGATATTTGTTAAAATTTTAATATACAACTTGACATTGATTTTTTTATCAGACATGCAAGTTTATGTTCAAATGGAACATTAGACTTGGGATAGATGGCATCTCTCAAAGATACATGCTGACTCATCATCATATTTTTTTCATTGCATTATGAATTGTAACTTTTTTAGAAGAGCACATTCATTTTGACACATATCAGAATCAAGATAGATTTCAGGCAGCAGATGACTTTATATTTTTTAGCCACTAAACCTAATATTGGTTTTTTTAATGTCCAGCAATCTACTTAATTATGACTTAATTTTTTACTCTATTGTCTCTAAAAAAAGACAAAAATGCAGTCTTAAAATCTTAATGCTTTCAATTTTTTAAATTAAATTAAAACAAAATGTATATATTTGAATTAAACCTTATTATTTTTTTTTTAATTTTAAGATCTTTTTTTAAAAATTAATCTACCCTATTTAGTTTTATTGGATTGTTTTGAAGTAGTGTAATAATTAGACATACATTACACCATACATTTTTTCCTTATAATTAAATGCATTTTTTTTTAGTTTTAAATTTTCCCATATCTAATAACAAAAACAATTTAGTGCCCCCAGTGCAAACAATAGTAATCAATGGATGTGAGAAGTTTGTGCATCAAAATCCTTATGTAGTGCTTACTCATTTAATACCACCAATCTAGCCTCTAGCATGTGACCTTCATTAATTAGGATTCTTGGATATGACAGCATTGCATCTAGATCTTTAGTTCTAATGCAACCCTCCAGCATTCAGTTATCTTTATTCTTTTAGTTAACTATAAAGCTACGAGTCCAAAATGGAAACAAACTAATGTTTTCAATTCAAACTCATTCACTTGTATAGTCATACAAATCATAACCCAATTCACTATCTATATAATTAGGTGTTTTTGGTTCAATAACAATAATAGTCACATCATCCTTTGGCCAGGATTGTTGTTAAACTACTAAAACATTACATGATCACAATTTCTTATGTTTACACAGGCTATTAAAAATAGCAACCCTCTTCATACAACAGTGCCATCAAGTGCAAGCTATAGTAATAAGTAAATGTTAGAAGTTTTGTGTATCAAAATCTCCCTGTAGTTCCTAGTAATCCAATATCTCCAGACAAGTTTTTATCTTAAAACCTTCATCAATGAAGAACCATGGATATGAGAGCATTGTATCTAGGGCTTTGGATGTGATGTTATGTGATACACTGTGACTTCTCTTTAAACAAAGTTAGAAATCTCTTAACAACTATGCCCAGAGAAACCTGTTAGCTACTTTACTTTTCCTTTCCATTCCTCACCCTAAGTTTTCCTATCCTGCTCCATCCCATTTCCAGAACATAATATTTGTCAACTCTATGGCCTTTATATCTAAATCCCCCTTATCTTTTCCCAATCCCAGCATAAAAACCAATAACCCACTTTCTGTATAATCACTTTGTTCATATTTATTCTTCCATAACTTCATTATTTGTACCCTTTCTGCTTTCAAGCATTCACATTCAATTAACAAATGCCTAATATTTTCTATGCCTTCCTTACACAATTTGCAGACTAAATCACCCATATTTTTCCATTTATGTATATACTCTCTTGTTGCTAAAGATCCTGTTTGAGCCTTAAACAATAAACTACTTTCCTTGCTATTATCATAAATCAAATCGCCCCCAATATTCTGTTTACTTCTACCTATATATATATATATATATATATATATATATAGGTAGATTTATATATATATATATATATATATATATATATATATATATATATATATAAACTCATTTTACTCTCCATATCTCTCTAACTTTTTATTCTTTATTAATGCAACTATTCTTTTATTTCATTCCTTACCGCTATAACACTCAACAATCCTCCTAACACAATTATCCCACCCTTTGTACAAGAATATTGATACAAATTCTTTATCCAAATCTTTTGCATACTGCATTACCTTTCTCACCCATCTTGTTGCCTGCCCTTTACTCATAAACCAATTAAATACTATTTTAGCTATTCTTTTATTATCCATAAGCTACAACCTTTCAAACATTTTCATTTTACTTTTTTCATCTCTCCTATAAGAACGTGACCATCTCATTACTCCTTGAATTTCCACCCTTGATGTCCACACATCTACATCCAATGCATGTCTTCCTACTTCCCTTTGTACTTTTTCTTAATAATCTAATACCCCTTTACTAACACATAATACATCATTACCATATGTTAACCCTGCTACTGCAACTCCCTTTCATACAATTCTAGCTACATCATATTTATTATATGAAAACACTGTTAATTTCTTTATCAATCCTTTCTTTTCTTTGCTTCATTAATCAATTTTTTCTCCCATTCATCCAAGCAATTTTTCTGATTACTTAAGATGATTCCCAAATAACTATATCTATTCACAACACTTAACTTTATATCCCCCAATAAAAATTCTACATCTTCTCTTTTCCCAGTATTAACCATCATTATATTTGATTTTTCTTCACTAAATTTAATCCCAATCTTTTTACCCATACTTGCACATGTCCTCAGCATAACTTGCATATCCTCTCTTCATTCTGCACACAAAAAGACATCAGCCACAAAAAATCTGATAAAGTATATACTCCCTTGCCACCTATTAACAATATCTCTATCCCTCTTCCTAATCTTTCTATTGCTCTCTCCATTTCATTCAAATACAACAAAAACAAAATAGGTGACATAAGGCATCCCTGCATTAGTCCCACCCCAATTTTATCTTTAACTGATAGTATATTGCCTAATTATACTTATAATAATTATTTTCATATAATTTCTTAATAATATCCACTAAAGCTTCATCCATTCCCAAATTTCCTAAACTTACCCATAATTTATTTCTATTTACTCTATCATATGCTTTCTCTATATCTATAAAACTCATATATAACTGTCTACCTGAATTCCTACTCATATCCATACACCTATATGATCTAAAATCTCATTGCATTTCCCCCACTACATTATTCCCTTCCATCCATTTTGCATCTATTTCAACCACCATATATGTGAAAACTTTATATAAAAGTGATGTTACCACTATCAGCCTATAATTGTTAACTTTATATGATCCTTACCCTTTTCTTTAAATAATAATCTTACTCTTGTATTACTCCAACTACCTGAAAAAAACTCATTTTTGCCTTCTTATTAAAACAGGATAATAGCTTTACTTTTGCTCTATACCCTAAATTCATTACCATCTCTGCTGCCCATTCATCTAAAGCTCTTGCCTTTCCACTTTTCAATTTCTTCGTTACCTCATTCAGTTCATTTTTTGTAAACCTAATATTCCCTTTACTATATGTTTTTATGTTTTTTATCACTCTGTCCTTCACATCTAACATCTTTTTTTTATCCATTACTTATCTATTTAAGATTATCTCTAAGCCTTCTCTAGAGCTACACTCTATTTCTTCATTATCTAGTAATACTATCTCTCTCTCCTCTACATTTCTTTTTTTAATGTAATTCCAAGTTTTTTTAGTCCCATTTCTTCCACTTTTATTAATATCCTCCAACAATTTACTGTTCATTTTCATTCTCTCTCTATAATTATTTATTTTAGCCAACTTCTTCTTTTCTAAGTTCTTTTCCCATTTAGCATTTATATCTTTTTCACTTTCCTTTTTCTTAATAGCACACTTATATTCTCTGCATGCTTTTTTTCTTTCTTTTACACTTTTACTAATTTTCATTTTTTTATTACTTTTATTTTATGAATATTCTTACCTAAAACCCTATTTGTCACTTTTTCTATTTCATCACACCAGTCCTTATAATCCCCAAACAACTCTTCCATGATTTCTTCAACATGTATTTTATATTCTTCCAACTTATTTTTATCATTCACTCTCCATACACATCATTCACTATTATTTCTACTTTTATTTCTATTCTCCATCACATTACTGAACATTTTTATTACAATGAAGTTACGATCACTAGTACATATTTCTCTTTATTATCAAACACCTTAATTTTCCATACTTTATTCATTCAATCTTTCTCTTCCAATACGTAATCAATTGTGTGAAATATATTATTTCTAGACTATGTGTATTGTCCCTCATAAATATTTGATAAATTTCCAATGCTCAAATTCACTCTGACAAAATTTCTTCAAAAGCTGTCTATTTTTATTATCTACATCATCAATTTCTTCAATATGTCCATTCATATCCCCCATAACCTTTATACTCTTTCTCTTTTTTTAAAAACTCTGTATATCATTAATTAGACATTCATATATGTTACTGTTCCACTCCATTATAGTTTGACTATCTCCAGTGGCTATATAAACTATAGCCACCATCCATTCTTGTCTACCCAACCATATTTCAAAACACAAATGTTCTTGACATTTAACAATATTTAAATATTTTTTGATATAACACCTATACCACTACCCCTTTTTCTTTTCTATTTATACCCTGCCATACCAAAGGTTTCAGAATAGGTTCTTCTGTTAGATGTGTTTCCACTACTGCTAATACCTCAAGCTCATTTTCAATTGCTTTATTTAATTCCATCCACTTTTCTAGTCTCCTACCACCTTGCATATTCAAATATCCAATTTTATCAATTTCTTCTTTCCTAACTACTCTTTCATAAATTGTTTTAATTCTTTCTTCTCCATTACATTTATAAATAACTTTCTTACCATTAATTTTACAGACCTATTCCTTCTTCATATCTACGCTTACATCTAAATCAACTACCTTTTGCTTATTTCTTACATTCCATTCATTTTTCTTTTTTTTGATAATACTACAATTTAAATCCCTATCCCCTTTATACATTTCCTGAAATGCAACCATCCATCAGCCTCTTTTTATCTTCATAGTTAACTACAGAGCTACGAGTTCAAAATAAAGACACATTAATGTTTTCAATCCAAATTTATTCACTTATTTAGTCATACAGATCTAAACAGAGTTTAGTATCTATACATTTTGGTAGTTTTGGTTTTTTTAATAACCATAGTCATCATCATCGTTTTTCCAGGAATGGTGTTAACCACTAAAACATCACATGATCAACATTTATTTTAGCATCCATTGATTATTATGAGTTGCACTGTGTAGCACTACTACACAGAGAAGTTGCTACTGTTTTAACAGCTTGTGTAAGCATAAGAAATGTTGATCATTTGAAGTTTTAGTGGTTTAACACTAATCTTAGCCAAAGTATGATGGTGTCTCTGGTTATTAAAAAACCAAATTCACTAAAATGGATAAACATTGTACTGGGTTAAGATACGTATGACTATACAAGTGAATGAGCTTGTATTAAAAACATTAGTATGTTTCTATTTTGGACTCAATCTTTTATAGTTAAACAGAAAGGTAATAGGTCACTGTTGGAAAGTTGCATTAAAAATGATCTTCAGTGCTTTCAGGTCCAAGGCTCTTTACTGATAAAGACAACAAGGTGGAAACAAGTCTACAGATATTAGATGACTAGGCACTACATAGGGATTTTCATGTACAAACTTTCTACATTTATTGATTTCTATAGGGTGCACTGGGTGACATTACTGTATGGAGACAATTGCTAATGTTAATGTTTTAATTTGTGTATGCATAAGAAATGGCCATCATTTGATGTTTTAGTGGTTTAAAAACAATTTAGCATATTAGCTTCTTTTTTGTAGTATAACATATTATGTAGAATTTTTTCAAAAATTCAAATTATTCACATTTTAATAATAAAACTAATTTATTATTATTATTATTATTATTATTATTATTATTATTATTATTATTATTATTATTATTATTATTATTATTATTATTATTATTATTATTATTATTATTATTATTATTATTATTATTATTATTATTATTATTATTTAATCTTTATTATAAAATATTATTATTTTTATACCCTAAAATAATTTCAGAGCTACATTTTATAAGGGTATATGAATGGCTATAAAATAGAATTTACATTATATATATATATATATTCTAATATTCTCATGGATAAATGATAAATTCATAGTTCCGGGAGTTTCCGTGTAGTAAAAATCTATTAGTTAAATAGCTGGCGTTTCAATACAAGAACAAGTACTTTATATTAAAAACCTAAGCTAAACTAGTCAATAAAATAATTAAAATTATGCAAATTCAATATTAAACAACAACAAAAAACATAAATTGTATTGTAACACAACCAATGGATTCCCTGCCAAATCAGATTTCTCACTGCATAGGACTAAAGTCATAACAAATATTTAATAACTATTTCCTACAATTTTAATCAGTTTCAGTATTAAAATCATTGCAGCTTACAGTTCAAAGAGATACCTTTTTTGGACTGGTTGTTTGAGTCATATTTTTATATACATATTCACAGAGTATATAGCTGAAATTTTTTTAACGTTTGAAGAGTGATTTGATATTTAGTTTCAGCTATAACACTAACACTGGGATTATTTCATATATATACATAATGATACCAAGATTTTCATGGGTTGCATAAATAAAGACATTTTGTGGGTTAAAATTTTTTTAACATGGATGAACCCACAAAATATGTCTTATATATATATAAGTGAAACACTCCATAGTTATATTGTTTTTCAGCCCCACTTCCCATTTAAATAAACAATAGCTTTGCAGCCCAATATATTTATATATATATACACACAATGTCAGTTTGGTTACTGAAGTGGGTCATCTGAAATTTACCATATTAACTAGGTTTAAATATTTTTTAAACATATAATTTTAATATCTTTTGGAATCTAACTAGTTTTAATATTTTTCTTTTAACATATTATTAATCTCACTACATAAATTCTTGGTAATTATCCTTAATACTATGGGAATGGACCAGCTCTTTAAGTAGAGGGAAGAATACTGTTGAGAGTATAGCCATCAACAATATATTCCCATGTCCAGATGGAGCTATACAAAACATAGCATGATCACATTTGCTGACTGTGGCCCACCTTGACTGCTGGAATCAAACCCCTGCCATTCAAAACATTTTATTTGTTTTGAGGATCAAACTCAGATGCCAGCCAACCATATGTTATATAGTTGGCATGCATTGGATGACAGGCACACAATCCAGTGCTTGACATATCCTAGACTTGCTCTTACTCTCAACCAGGGTCTAGCATATCTATTTAGATATATACACATTTATCTCTTTAAATAAATGATGACACAGTGACAAGAGAGAGAGAGAGAGAGAGAGAGAGAGAGAGAGAGAGAGAGAGAGAATAGACTAAATAATACTTAAGCAACAGTAATATTTATCCAAGCACACATATATTATATAACATAATCTAATACTTTACATAAAGAATATAAATAATTAATCAGGCTAATTTTTATAATAGTCCTTTATTAATTAAAGTTCATTTCATTTAAAATAAAGTGTCTATAGACAGTGATCAAAATATATTTACCCCAGTTTTTATGATTGTCAATTTCCAACTGGTTGGCTTTTTGGTCTTCATCAGTGGTTCCAGGGATTGTCTTACATTCTGCAACTGGGAGAGAGAATAGTAGCATAATATATTTTACCATTTTGGCATCAGATTTCAGTGAGAATTTAGGCAAGACACTTGATTTTGGAAGAGTTTGGGGCTAGAAGCCCAGTCGAACACTTCATCTAGCAACACATGTTGCTAGTACCACAACTTTTGCATTGATGTTGACTGCAGCAGTAATTGATTGGTTTACTATTATGTTTACAGTTTCTGAATATCTGGATTTCTGGTTGTTTGGATTCTCAATGAAAAACTCTGAGTCTGTATTTTGCACTCTGTCTGAACTGAATAATAATAACATCATTCTTTTAATTCCATATCATTATTTTTAATTTTGATTATAACTTAAGTCTGTTTTTTAATTATTTTTACATTTCATTTTATTTAATTGATTTTTACATTTGTTTTAATCTAATCTTTTTCTTAGATTAATCTACTATCTTATTGATAGTTTACATAGTTTGTAGTTACTTCAATTATTAATTTCAATTTTATTATCAACCATTAATCTTGCAAATTTAATTGCCTTCCAAAGCTTTTACTAATTATTTTTTATTGTTTTCACATTTGCTTATTTTAATTTATAAAAATTTATAAAAATAAATTTTTAAATCTTTATTTTTAATTCTATTCGTTACCCCATTTTTAATAAAAGCTTTAGTCTCTTTTAAAAGAAAATATAACAATTTTTTTATTTAATTGCATTTTAAAATCTTATTTTAACTATTCTTTCAAATAAATTTCATCATAATTTTTTTTAAATTATTTTTTTTAAAAATTATGAAACATGTAATGTGGGTGTATGTAATTTTATACATATATCTTTCACTAGCATTACCATATATACACAATGTCAGTTTGGTTACTTTGCTTGATTTGATAATAACTGAAATTTATAAAATGCAACAATAATTACTATTTAAATTATAATATAGACAGTACACTGTGATAACAAATGGGCCAAATGATTAATTATGATCAACACTGATATTCTGATGATAAACTTTTTGACACATGCTTAGTTTGATTGTTTGACTGAAAGTTTGCAAAGGTATTTTATTAATAATTAAATTGACTATTTCCATTATCAAATGTTAATTGTTAAATGTCTTTACAAATATTTAAAAGCATATACTTTCATCTGTTAATAATAGCACACAGGTTAGTGTATAAGAAAAATGTAAAAGTGAAATTCTCTTTTTTTCCAGTTTTGCTAGGTGACCAGAAATGGTACTAGCATGGGAACCAAACATAGAATTTACATTTGTAAATAATGAATTTAAGGTGATGATCTAAACTACTGGTCTATTCTGTTAAAGGCAAAGTCAATGGAAATTTTATATACTTATCTATGAGTATCTTTCTTTTTCTTAAGGGCAAAATTAATGAATGGATTTTAAGTATTATGAGTTACAACTATAGGTTGACTTATAAAGTTATTTGCTATTATCATGTAGGCACCTTCTTTGAATTTTTTCTTTATTTGTTATTTTCCAATCAAACAAATGTTTTTTGGCTATATATATGATCTGTTATAAATTTATTTATTTTTTCTAATCATTTTGTGCTCTTTTAGTCACTTTTCAGTGAGATGATTAGTGTCACAAACATACATTATTTCATATTCACATATTTTATAGATGCAGTTTTGTTTTTCAGCATTTCAAGTTTAGATCTTATAGATTGTAGGATTTTTTGTAATGTGATATGGCTTTGAAAATCTGATGTAATGTTATATTGAATGCATATTTTTTCTAGTTTGTTCTATCATATATATATATATTACTTTAACAATAATTGTTTTTTTTTCAATGTTTATTTTTTGTTGCATATTTAAAATTTTCTTAATGACACTAATGGATAAACTACTCTTTATGCGAATTTGTTCTATGTAAAACTTCCTCTCCATCCAAATCACTGGTTTGTAAAAAAAAAAAAACCTTAATTAGCTCTGCTCCATGATGTTATTATAATTCCATATTTTGTATTTCTGTCCTAAATCATTATTCAAACAATTCCATTTTTAAATCAAACAATTCCATTTTTAAAATTAAAATTATGTATCAATTTTTTATTTATTAGCTAAACTATAATTACCCTAATATATGTACAAATTTTTGGTTAGTTTGTTTATTAAATAATTAAATGTTATTTTCTTTACTTTGCAGTATTTCTTTTGTTTTTAATATTTCAAAATATTGATTATTCTTGTAATAACTCAAAATATTGATTATTCTTGTAATAACAATAATTAAATGGCTTGCTTCATTGCTTTGGAGTTCAGAAGTTTAAACATTAGAAGTGTCAGAATGATAGTCAATCTAAGGCAGGGGTCCCCAACCCTATGCCCATGAGCACCCTGGTGCCCGCAGACCATTGTGTGTGTGCTCACCGCTATCCGAACATGATAAAAAATTATTTATCTGATACAAATAAATTTAATTTTTAAAATTTCTTATAAATTATTGTATTATATTGTAATCAAATTGTAGGGCATACTATACTTTTACAGTGTAAAAATATAAACATTAATTATATGTTAAAATTTAATTTTTGAAATAAATATTTTTTTGTACATTATGTGTATTATTAACAATATCCAACTATAAATTTACATTGAAAAAATAAATGGTGCCCACCACCTGGCCGGTATCCTAGAATGTGCTCTTAAGTGCAAAAAGGTTGGGGACCCCTGATTCTAAGGACTGGCATGCTATTACTGCACTAAACTATACAAATGATGCTGTGGTTACATATTTCTATACTGGATTAGACTGGAATGTTGTTACAATGTATGTGTTTGTGTTGACTAGGTGCCATACATATTTACTAATTGGCATTTCTGTATCACAAAATTAAATTTAAAAGTGATCTCAAATTATCAACCTCACTATATTTAGAGGTACAATCCAAATATTTCCATTGCTATACATGAAGAGACTGCATCAGAATAACCTTTTTTAAAAAACTTCTTACACCACAAACCATTTTCCCCGCACAAAAATATATATCACTTTCTCTTACCTTGTATGTCTTTCAGTAGCAGCTCATCCTGAGAAGATAAGCCAAAAGTTGGAATATCCAATATTTACATTATAATTTAGATTTACTATTGATAATATTTATGGATCATAATATAAATTACCTACATATATATTGTGTTCTGTTAATGAGACACTAAACACATTATATAATGTACGGACAATTTTATTGCAATATATATGCAATACTTATGTTCGCATCAGAGATTTGGTAACTGATAACATTTTTTTTTATATAATGCATTCATCTTTAGATCTAAATGTGTTATACTGAAAATCATTGTCAGCATTACACTATATATGCATTTTGAATAAGATTGTATATTCATTGCTGTCAAATGGCTACGTTTTTGTTGTGGGATTGTAAAATGAAATCTAAATTGTTTCTACATTATGTGGTGTATGTTCAGTTTTTCATTAATAGTTTACATGCACACACAATTATATATATATATATATATAACGATATTCATAGTCAAGTTTATATATATATATATATATATATTGTAATGGTCAAATATGTACATTTGTGGAACAAAATCTAGAACTTTGGTAAATCATCCTGAGGCCGACCAGTTTACAGTGGTGGATGCCACGACTCTGGCCTAATCCTAGTTTTTTTACCATTGCTCAGAGATTTACCACCTTGTGGATGACACAGTTGAGGCCACAGCAGTATTTCCCTTCTTCACATGCTGGTAGTAGCACATCAGTCGAGCAAAAGATTGGGAGAAAGTTGACATTCTATCTAGTATAGCTATATAGGTATCATGTGTCTAGTATATGATTATTAAACAATGAAATGATTTTCAACAACCAATAATAAAATAATTACTAAATGATAAATAATTATGAGTCAATGAGCAAGACTAAGACATGAAGCTAGGTTAAATTTAAAACCAATTTAATGAATTTAAAATATTAAAACAATTAAAAACAATATTACAATAGCTCGGTGTCTGATCTCACACGCAGGTGATTAAGGGATGTTTACATTAATTTGGGTTCACACGCAAGTGCTGGGTTTAGTTATATAATTTCTTATGGCTGAGGTACACATGACTTGGTTTACATATATAGGAGATTGATAAAATCACTCGCAGGTGATTATAAATTTCTATTACAAGTATTTAGGTTTCTACGGTTTATGCAATTCTGGTTTATATATATATGTATAGCATTTTAATCACTCGCTGGTGATTGTAGTTTTAGGTTACAACTAATTAATTTATATATATATATATATATATATATATATATATATATATATATATATATATATATATATATGAATCTATCACTCACAGGTGATGAAATTATAATACAATTGAATTGACCTTTTCATGAGCTTTAATATTAATTTTACGACTAAATGAATATTGCTCATGCTTATCTATGCCTAGTTTATGCTATATTAGAAGCTAGATTTGCTTTATAGTTAGTGGAAGTGATTATAAATTTTTATAAAGAACATATTTTACCAAGCATGAATAATTAATCTATTCTCTACATAGCTAACATACATTTTAAATTGGATTCTAATTCAGATCAAGGCTGAAAATAACAATTATAATGGAGGGATGAACTGATTATGGTAGCCAGACTTCATATACTAATGTGTATATAAAACATATAATTCTGAGTCTTTTTGCATCTCATATATGTGCCTTATTCACAGGATTCTTACCCAGTAACGGTTCCCTTCAACTGAACTCATTGCTGTGAAATAGGAGGTTTTTAATCCAGATGATTGAGCAATTTATATAAGTGGGAGTCTCATGCTCCATTTCTAAGGATGCAGAATGGGTTGGCGCATACCAATCACCATCTGAAGATAATATTTGCCCGAACTAAGAGTAATGGTGCAGCACGAGCACATACAATCATTAAAGAAGACAGCAACAAGTGAGTATGCCATGGCATTTCTTAAGGACACATACGCACCACTGACAACATTATCATATAATAAAATTAAGATGCTAAATAATAGTTTCCTTCATGAACTACTCTGCATCAGTTCATATGATAGTATTTATAATTATACTATTAAGGAATGTTTATGAATCCAAGTTATAAAGCTATCCATATAGGCTTTTATTTCTCTAAGGAAGATTACAGCATATGGGGAAATTACAATATAGAATTATAGATTTATGCTCTATTTTATCACTTTAACTAAATATTGGTTAAATATTACATTTAAAAGCAAATCTATTTTAGAATAATTGTACGCTTGTAATTATATCTTAATTAAGATATTTTATCTGTTTCGAAACAGAGCTTTTAGTTTGTGCATTATTACACATATTACATATATACACGAAATGACATATATATATATATGCATGAAAACCTATATTTAATTCTCACTAATGGTTTAATTATGAATAAAACTCGGTTTTGAATACATATAACATAAACAATATTCCAAAGGAAAATAATAACATTTGGCATAGATTTAATTAAGAAATGCAAGATTTAAAATACGATAAGATTTCACATATGTGAAATCTGAAATTTGGCGTTATTCAAAAATGAACTTATGTGACATTTGCTGAAATATGATTGATTCAGTTTTGACAATTATAAGTTTATAAGATTAATGATGGCAAATATTATCATTAACTTAAGATATTGAAATTAACTTAGAAATTTTAATAATTATTTTAAAACAGATCATTGGGTATTATACGTGACTAAATTTATATAAAACATTTAAATTCTAGATTTTAGCAAGTTAAAATTGAATAGCATTTAATTACTTAGAATAACACTAATACATAACTAAATCAATCATATATAATTTTTACAAGTAAACCAACAAATAAAGAAATCATATCAATAAATGAAAGGTGTTATTTATGTAAATAATAACCCAGATAAAATCATAAAACAGTTAAATCGGCATTTATCAAATATTAAATTATTAAATTAGTTATCAGATATTAAATCAGTTTACAAATTATTTTAAATATGAAATCAGTTTATATCATTTTAAATCAGTTTAAATAGGAAACCAGTAATCAGGTATTAAATGTATTTTCAAATGAAATCATTTATCAAATCAGGCAAAATTTTAAGATTAAAACAAAGTTATTAGATCATTTATACTTTAGGCAAGATTTTAGGATTGGAATAAAACAAAATAAAATTTACAAATATAAGTAAGTTTAGTTTACATTATTATTATGGCCATTGATTTAGATTTAAGCTAGCATTTTAGAGTTGAGATTAGTGGAAAGCTTTAGAATTGAAGGAGTATTTACCATGTTCTTTTCTTTTCTTTCTGCTGACAAGTTATTTCTTCATCGTGGGACCTCTTTAAGTGTTACAGTGGTTAGTTCATCTTTCTCCACATCAGGTAGCTTTTCATTAAAGGTGGAAGGTAAGATTTTAGGCCTTTACCCTGACATGATCATCATTAATTCTCTTATGAGTATTTTATTAAAATATTAGACTGATTGTCCAAGTTTTCTGCCTGCTTAAAGATGGCTGCTACTGATTATATACCAGTATACCCCCCTCATCTTCATTATATTATTTTTAGATTCGTTTTCTTAGCTTACTCACTTATTGCCAGTAATCGTTGAAGCCTGCTGTGTCTAACTTTTAATTAAGTCAATTTAACCTCCGTGTCATGTGATAATTTATACAATCTTTTTAATTTAAATCTAATTTTAATTCTAAATATAAATTGGGTCAATTTTCAGTGACCAGGATTAACTTTTCTGGCATCACTTTGACTAGCAAAACAAATCTAAACTTTGGAAAAACATTTTGTTATATATGTAACTGGACCGTTTAATTTAGTGATATATGCAGAAATATATAATTTCAAATATTACTAATTTAATAAGTATTTTAAAATAAAGAAATCTTTAATGTTTTAAATTCTATTAGCATCATTCTTCTAGCATATATGTAGTCTTAAGTTACATATACAACCTGTTTTTCATTTAATTATTATTAGAAATATATATGTGCGTATTTTTAGAGATTTACATATATAAATGCAATTTTCTTTCTATATGTAGATATATATGCACACATACATAGTTAACACATTTAGGTTTAAATTTAGTCAGATTTTTATGATAATATTAGCATAATATATGAGAATGTGGTGGTAGTTATGTATAAAAGGATACTACTATAGAATATAGTAGGTGAAACAGTTGGGTTGTAAAAGCTGATTGTTTCAATATATATATATATATCAGATATATATATATCAGGTGTTTTAAGTATTATATATATATATATATATTGTGACAGTCAGATGATGTATGTTGATTTAACCCAGTTCGAATACTAGGCGAAAGTACCTCAAGGCCAACCATACGCGAGATATAAATCAAGAATACATATGACCTCTGCCCATTCGCCTGTTCTCGAGGCCTGATCACAAACAAACAACACTATCTGAGCCATGCATAAATTATTTTTCAACCGGCCACAAAGCTTAGCAACAGCGGTAGAGACATGGACGGGAAATCCTAAAGAGCTAAAAGCTAAATGTGTAAAGTACTTAAAAATATGTGTTGGGGTTTTGCGTTATGCGTGCCTGGATCATTGAAAAGTAAAAATAAAGCATTTAATATAACTAAGAAACTCAAGCTTTTGATAGTTAAATAATATGTTTAATTAATGGCTTTAAAATATGAATAAGGCTTTAATGGCCTCCGCTATTCCCCTAAATTACTGACAAACTAATTAGACAATAAAAAAACAAGTTAATAGGTTTGCGGTCAAACTCTTTCCTCCCAATTTTATTAAAAATTTCCAACTCGATCTTCTCGATAAAGTACGATAGATAAAAAAAAACCTTTCGCATAGCATTTCTTATGGCTTTGCGCTAAAAACCGTGTTTAAAATTGACTTAGAACGTATATAGCTAAATCAAATATACGTGACAAGCTAATGGCGGACAAAAGAGGTGTTATCAAAGAGATCAAGTTGGCACACAAAAGAAACTGACTTGGATTTAATTAACAAACATAAATAAAATTGGAAAGAGATTTCAAATGACAAAAAATTAACTATTAAATTTAACCGCAACGAAATACTAAATATCTACACTGGTTAGTAAGGAAGAATAGCGAAGGTAAAAAGGTTACATATAGCTAGATGATCCCAAAATATATTTAAGGTTAATTCATAAAATGTTTACATAGCAAATACATATAATTCAATACAACAATAAAACAATATGAATCAAAAGTAGCATACGAGATAGTTCACTAGAGGAGATACGATACCGTCCTTTTTCCGTGATGTTCCCTACGGCGTCCGTGGCTTGATCCGACCGACGATAGGTGTTTGTCCGGACAATGAAAATATGAAGTATGGCTTCCATGAAAAGTTCTCCAGACACGACGCTCTTCCGATGGTTATTGATTGGATGTTAAGGCATTTTGGATGGTATTTAGGAACCTCGGCGATAGGCAAAGCTATGATTTGCCTAGCCAAGCATATCCATTTTCCTCAAAATACGGTTGGTTTTAACTTGAGCCGGTTCCAACTTCTCCATTGTTTGAAAATGACAGCTGTATAACTTTTTTTTAAAGCACCAGCTAAATGTGAAGCAAAATCTAAAGGATTTCTCCCAAAAGAAATCTGAATGTACTCTCCAGAAAACTTGGAATAAAACAGCAAGAAAAATCTTAATAAATCGCCTTCACAAGCAAAATCAGAATCAACTGACTCATTCAAAAGGAAAAGTCTGAATAATCATCTCTTTTGTTCTCCCTACTATTTATACTTTCTCTGCCAGCTACCTTCCATTGTTTGTATGATCTGAGATCTTGATAAGCCCCCCCTTGCTGCTTTGTTTTAAAACAACACGTTCTAAAAATAACTTCAATTTTTTTACTCTAACTTTCTTACTTTAAAGTTGGAATTCTATTAATTAAAAAGCAAGAAAGAAAATGCCATCTTTAATTAGACTTGAACGGCTCACTAATTAAAATATACATTCTTTCAGAAATGTTGGTGGGCTTATCTCAAAATCAAATCATACTAAATATTTTAATAAAATTTGAACAACAATATATTATTATTTTACAATAGAATAAGCATTTTATTTCAGCAGAATTTTGCATTAACTCATATATATACGCTAGATGTATATATATGTTTGACTAATAGGTTAAGCAATTTTTATCAATAGAATGAAATTTATTTAAAATAAAATATTTAACTGTAATACACATTTAATAAGCATAACTATTTTTAACTCTAATGCAAAACCCTGCTGATATTGAACTATAAACTTAATTTAGATCTACAATACTAATTAAGTTTATAGGAAGATGTGAAGCATGGATCGGGCTTCAGATCCATTGCTTCATTTCCCAATAGTTAGTGAGCAAAAAAAAAAAAATGTTTTAAAAAAAAAATGCTGTTGCTTCAGGTCAGAGGTAAGAATTTGTACCAGGTGAGTTCAAGCCTACTCTTTGTTCACTGTAATGTTTAATTTGCTACTACTAATAATCTTTCTATATGTTACTATAAAACGGTTTATCCATCATTCACTCTCCTATATTTTAAATTAAGTCCGTGTTGTTTTAGTCTGACTAGCTATATTTATGTTTTTAATTTCTAAACTTTCCGGGATCCAGTGGTATATACTGCCTTGTATTTTTGGACGGGTTCATGACCCTATCATTTTGGTTTTCTTCTAAGTTCCCATAATCAATGTCAGTTAGTATCCGAATCGTGCCTTGAATATCCTGCATTTGAGTGCCTATTAATATTTTCCTAATCCAGGGTGGCATGTTGTGTCTAATCATCCTTACTATCTGCATTTCTGGATAATTGAATGCAGTTAGGGCTTTAATGCGATTTACCTGCCTAACAAAAAACTGAGCATAAGTCTCTTGATGGTTAGCTGGGTATGTTTCATGCATTATGGAATACATCAAACCTTCCTGCCGCTCTGCACTCCAGTACATTGACATTATTGCCTTCTCATATTCCATAAATGTTTGCGGTTGTATAGATAGAGTCTTCCACCAGTCTCTGGCAGATTCTTTTAAATGATGACTGGAGATCGCTACTTTTTCTTGTTCAGTCATATTCTGGAACTTGAAAAACATCTTTAAACTATCAAGGTGGTGTCTAGGGTTTCCACCCGGTTCCCCTCTAAAACCTTGTATATGTACGAATTTTGCCACCGGAGACGTTACCGGATTGATTATTATAGGCGTAAGGATTTGGTTACCTTGTTGCGCCTTGATTGGATTGATCTGTTGATGAATGTTCATTTCCTTTTTATCCACATCCATCTGTCCATTGTCTTCTCCCTCCTGTATTTGATGCTTGACCGACGTGTCCCAGGCATACATATCCTTCTCTACTTCATTATCGATCAATGATTTAGGTTGTGTATCATCTTGTTTCTGTTGCCATTTTAACTGAGTATCCTCATCTGGCCATACTTTTGTTCTGGTATGTTGTTGCTGGAGACCCATGTTTTCCTCCAAACGGTTTAGTCGTTGTGATGTCACATTCATGAATTCTTGAAACATGTTCATCATCATTTCCCTTTCATGTCTCACTTCTTTGATGAAAGCATCAAAGTTATACTCTTCATTATGAGTACCTGTTGGCCTCTTGGGAATATTGAGTACTACCTCCTCCTCGCTGTCATAATGTGCGTCCGTCTGTTGGTCCATTTTTTTTTTTTTTTTTTTTGCTATTTTGCTACAGAAAGTCACAATTTATTTCTAAACGTATTTTAATACAATCTATATAAGTATATTGTATTATGTATATCTAGGAGCTATATCCTGTATGTGCAGAAAAAATTTTAGTTCTATATAAAAAAATAAGCCAATATTCTAAATTCTTTATTTATGTTTTCAGAAATTAACTTTGCCTACCTCACGAGGTCCTATTTTAACCCTATGCCTATATGTATCTGTTTATACATGAAAATATAAAAAATCCTGCCGTGTCTGTCTTTAATAACTATACCACATATTATTCTCCTCACTTTACTTTATTTATATTTCATTAAAATATCATTGCTATGTTAATATAACTGAAATAATCCACTTACAGCTTGACCTGGCTTTCTCTGACACCTGAAACAACTAAAAAATGCATTTACATTAATACAAGTATATATATATATATAAAGAAATATGTGAGCAAAATATACATGTCATGTTTAAAATTATTTTGGCTCACTAAGCATACATTGTTATTTTGATCATCTACTATAATTTAGTTTATTTGATATCCGATATGAGAAATTGCACTTGCCGACAAATTTATTTGAAAAGGGAGCCAGTCGACAAGACAATGGCCATATCAAATATACATATTAATGGATAATGATCCAAGCACACATTTATAAGGGTTTATAAAATTTCAATGCAATTAAAATTTTACTTTGCGTTTCCGTTCACTTTAAAAAAAATTTAATTTGATTCTGCTGAACGAAAAAAAATAATCTCTGCATGAATAAGTAAATGCTATTCTAAATGACACAATATTATTTAAATCTAAGACATATAACAACTAAGTACGGTAATTTGTCTGACCTGGGATCGAAACCAGTTACCATTATGGTCATGACACACAAAAAAAATTTAAACAGCCTAAAGTACGATTAACAAAATAAAATATATACACAAAAAAAAATTAAAAATAGAAGTAAAATCCCATGATAACTGCCACTCCGAATTATGAACCTGGGATCGAAACCAACTACCATTTTGGTCACAACCCGAAATAGATGAACAATTATCAAGCAATTTTACAGAATCACGCATTGAGATCAAAAACTGTTTAAAAAACATTTATATAAAAATGGGTTTTACCAAACTATAACGAAGTGTATACCATATACACCCATATATATGAATATGTACACACCAAATAAGCATATATATGACTACATATAAATATACAAACAGATATACCTATACAAATATTTCTTTTATTATTATGTACATGGCTTTATTAGAAAAAAAATGTCATATTGCAAACCGCATACTCCTATTATTTCAGGCAAGTAACGCTGGTCACAACTATGACACGGAAACAACAATTGCAGACATAGACCTATTATTTCAGGCTACTCAGCAATTCTGGACTCTAAAGTGTAAGGGGTCTTCACCTAAACGGTTACTCAAGGAATCTTCATAAACGATCACTAAAAAAAACAAGGGCTTCACCTAACGGTTACTCAAAAGGTCTTCACCTAACGGTTACTCAATAAATGATTCAATAGCATAATCCGAAATGGAGAAAAAAAAAATCTTAACTAAAGGGTGGCTGGCATATATGTTATCCAAAAATATAAATTAAAACGACATACGCATTTACTCTTTATTAAGTTGAAAATTAAGTTTGCTATTTTATTAACAAAACTTATATATATTTGGTAGGACACGTAATTACAAAATATTTAACAGTGAACGAGAATTTTGCATGATTATAGCATTCATTTTATATAAAAACGAAATGCAGAGAAAGTGAAAAAAAATGTTTGTTAACACCATACACTGACACGTGTAATTTTGACTTATCAAAGCTTTCAATCTATGAAAAAAAATTCTATTAACGAAAAAAAAGGTTATCTAAGATATTTACAAAAATTTATCCAAACGGAAATAAAAATCTATTATGTAACTGTACTTTTTTTTTACTCAACATATTAACACTACCGTTTATACTATATCTCGAGAAAAACATTATTATTCCAAACTTTTTCATATTTGAGCGATACTAAAAACAATCTAAAGTACGAAAGCTAATTTAAGGGAGGGCGGGTGGGTATATATTTGACACTTCCGCCTTATCGAAGCTATCTACTTTATACGACAAAAAATATGGCGCACTGGCCATGACGGAACTACTCATTAGGGAAAAAAAATTACTTTAACTCTGAAATCTTCTTTTCTAATCACACACAAAAAAAAAAACAACTGACGGCGTGTTAACTTTTTAAATATAAAATATTCATTTCATATATCAAACTCGGAAAAAAAAATGTTTAGCTTATGGCACATTTAACTTCTTAATTAATTAAAAAAAATGACATTTAGCTCACGTTAGGAAACCAACTTGAAAAAAATTATACATATATTATTTTATATAAATACATTAAACTAAAACTAGCTTCTCAGGGTACTGTTAAAAAAATTTTTTTTTTTTTTTTTTGAAGAAAAGAAAAAAAATGACACTCGTCCACGCTGCCAGCGTCAGAATCGGAAAAAAAAATTATACGTCTACCCATATTTTCCTTAATTTAAAACAGAAAAAAGAAAAACATTCTACAGACATACGAATGTTATACAGGGCATTGCAGGGTATGGAAAATTTCGAATAGCCACACGATGGGCGTCCAGAATGCGGAGAAAAAAAAAATCTACTGTGACAGTCAGATGATGTATGTTGATTTAACCCAGTTCGAATACTAGGCGAAAGTACCTCAAGGCCAACCATACGCGAGATATAAATCAAGAATACATATGACCTCTGCCCATTCGCCTGTTCTCGAGGCCTGATCACAAACAAACAACACTATCTGAGCCATGCATAAATTATTTTTCAACCGGCCACAAAGCTTAGCAACAGCGGTAGAGACATGGACGGGAAATCCTAAAGAGCTAAAAGCTAAATGTGTAAAGTACTTAAAAATATGTGTTGGTGTTTTGCGTTATGCGTGCCTGGATCATTGAAAAGTAAAAATAAAGCATTTAATATAACTATGAAACTCAAGCTTTTGATAGTTAAATAATATGTTTAATTAATGGCTTTAAAATAAGAATAAGGCTTTAATGGCCTCCGCTATTCCCCTAAATTACTGACAAACTAATTAGACAATAAAAAAACAAGTTAATAGGTTTGCGGTCAAACTCTTTCCTCCCAATTTTATTAAAAATTTCCAACTCGATCTTCTCGATAAAGTACGATAGATAAAAAAAAACCTTTCGCATAGCATTTCTTATGGCTTTGCGCTAAAAACCGTGTTTAAAATTGACTTAGAACGTATATAGCTAAATCAAATATACGTGACAAGCTAATGGCGGACAAAAGAGGTGTTATCAAAGAGATCAAGTTGGCACACAAAAGAAACTGACTTGGATTTAATTAACAAACATAAATAAAATTGGAAAGAGATTTCAAATGACAAAAAATTAACTATTAAATTTAACCGCAACGAAATACTAAATATCTACACTGGTTAGTAAGAAAGAATAGCGAAGGTAAAAAGGTTACATATAGCTAGATGATCCCAAAATATATTTAAGGTTAATTCATAAAATGTTTACATAGCAAATACATATAATTCAATACAACAATAAAACAATATGAATCAAAAGTAGCATACGAGATAGTTCACTAGAGGAGATACGATACCGTCCTTTTTCCGTGATGTTCCCTACGGCGTCCGTGGCTTGATCCGACCGACGATAGGTGTTTGTCCGGACAATGAAAATATGAAGTATGGCTTCCATGAAAAGTTCTCCAGACACGGCACAGAGTTCAGATGGCTATTGATTGGATGTTAAGGCATTTTGGATGGTATTTAGGAACCTCGGCGATAGGCAAAGCTATGATTTGCCTAGCCAAGCATATCCATTTTCCTCAAAATACGGTTGGTTTTAACTTGAGCCGGTTCCAACTTCTCCATTGTTTGAAAATGACAGCTGTATAACTTTTTTTTAAAGCACCAGCTAAATGTGAAGCAAAATCTAAAGGATTTCTCCCAAAAGAAATCTGAATGTACTCTCCAGAAAACTTGGAATAAAACAGCAAGAAAAATCTTAATAAATCGCCTTCACAAGCAAAATCAGAATCAACTGACTCATTCAAAAAGAAAAGTCTGAATAATCATCTCTTTTGTTCTCCCTACTATTTATACTTTCTCTGCCAGCTACCTTCCATTGTTTGTATGATCTGAGATCTTGATAAGCCCCCCCTTGCTGCTTTGTTTTAAAACAACACGTTCTAAAAATAACTTCAATTTTTTTACTCTAACTTTCTTACTTTAAAGTTGGAATTCTATTAATTAAAAAGCAAGAAAGAAAACGCCATCTTTAATTAGACTTGAACGGCTCACTAATTAAAATATACATTCTTTCAGAAATGTTGGTGGGCTTATCTCAAAATCAAATCATACTAAATATTTTAATAAAATTTGAACAACAATATATTATTATTTTACAATAGAATAAGCATTTTATTTCAGCAGAATTTTGCATTAACTCATATATATACGCTAGATGTATATATATGTTTGACTAATAGGTTAAGCAATTTTTATCAATAGAATGAAATTTATTTAAAATAAAATATTTAACTGTAATACACATTTAATAAGCATAACTATTTTTAACTCTAATGCAAAACCCTGCTGATATTGAACTATAAACTTAATTTAGATCTACAATACTAATTAAGTTTATAGGAAGATGTGAAGCATGGATCGGGCTTCGGATCCATTGCTTCAATATATATATATATATATATATATATATATATATATATAATATTTGAAATATCTGATAGCTATATATATATATTGAACCATTTTTCATACATATAGTTTAAATATATTGGCATTTTATCATATTTTTAAAAAAAGGCTAAAAAAAAATGTAAATTTAAAAATCGTTTAAAAGACACAATTTAGTTTTTTTTAGTTAGTATAATTTATTGTTTTAGGTAATCTACAGTGAAAGTTATTTTTGTTTCAAATTATTTATTTAATTAAAAAAAATAAAAGTTAAAATTGGAGGGGAAAAAACATGCAAATTACTAATCCAGATAAACAAAAAGAAAGAAATTCCAAATGTAAAAAATTATGATCAAAGAAGATCCTTCTAATGGTAATTAAAGATGGTAGAAATAATTCATAAAAAAATAAACTTTGTACTGTATATCAAAAATAAGAAAGAATGTACAAGATTACTAATATGTATTTTGTTAACAAAACATAAGGTAACATATATGCAGAAGTCTAAAAACTGATCCAAGGCTACAGAAGGTCAGAAAAGTTCAAACTTAGTCTTCTCTGTTTTTTCTTTTGGCTGGGATCACAAAAGATCATGGACCAATCTATGCTGAAATAATTTGTCATGTAGAAGTGGACTGGATTTTTTGCCGACATCAATCATTATGAAGACATTAACCCCAAAAAACTTTCATGATTAGTCTTAGGATGGACCAAGAACAATTTAAAACTTATGGCCACAAGCTCATTCATCTCCAATACATGTATGCTATGTGGATCTATACTTACTGGTAAGAGATTATTCATTCCTGATTTGTGACTAAATTGTTTGCAAACTAACCTAAATTATAAGCTTATAATTTACTACTAATAGAGACATTTGCAGATTTATTAGAAGAAATCCAAGTAGAGTGTAATAAGAACTATTTTAATTATTTTACATAACTATCTGGATTGCATGTATGTGTTTTTTCACTTTTATTTAATAATTCATCATTCAAATATTTTAATTTGTAATTAATAAAATATTTACCTTTAATGTTAACTTCATTGTACCTTATTACTATTAGTTTATTATGTATAGATTACCTTTGTTAATATGGTTATTGCTTAGTTAAGCCCCAGAGAAACATTAATACAATGTTTATTGCTTAGTTAAGCCCCAGAGAAACATTAATACAATGTTAAATGACTAGAAACATTCCCGTCTGACTTTATTATTTGTTTCTTAATTTACAATGTGCAACATAACAGATATCAGTGAATTCTTGTATGAATTCTGGCACTCTTGTTTAAATAAATAAAAACTAATTCTACCTGCAATATAAATTGTAATATTAGGCCAAATTAATCAGAAAATATAACTATGTTTTTAGAAATATGAAAGAAATTTCTTCTTCTTAGCTTGATTAACTCATGCATTCTAGTTGAAATAGAAGACCTAACCAAACGTGAAAAAAAAAAATATATATATATAATTTTGACTGTGAATATAGTTATACTTTAAAAACAAACAAGTCACATTTATAACTCATAGCTGTAAATGTCAGACTACAGTTTTATATTAAAAAAATAAAAATAGATGTTCAAATATTTGGTTTGTCTAATAGATTGCAGTCTGAAATGTATGTATATGTAATGTGAATATTGGTGTCCGAATATTTATGCTGAATGACACAAGATAATAATTTTAGCTATATTTATGGTTAGTCTATAACATCATAAATTTGATTATATATATATAAATCATAAATTTGTTTATGTGTATAAAATCCAATCTTGACTAATGAAATGTTAAATTTCTGATAATTTTAATATCTGATAAATATAAAAAAATACATTAAATCCTAATAAAATTATTAATCAAAAAACATTAACCTTTTATCACGTAATATATATATATACCATAATGAAATTTCTAAAATATGATTTTATTAGCGTATATTTGAAACATTTATTTGCTTATATATAGCCAACATTTGTTAGACAGATTTGATTTCAATTTAAAACCTAGTTTTATTTATTTTACAAAATTAAACTGGAGAGATTTCTATGTATTTTATGCATCAGTGCTTTTACTATATAGAAATTGAATGTCAAATTTAAAAGTACATCTCTTGATAACTTGCATCAAGCAATGTCTGATATCTCCTTAGAAGTGCATCCTATTAAAAATAAAAATACAGATTTGATACATTATTAATTCAGGGAAATTAATACCGATCTTTTAGAGTATTTTCATAAAAAAAATCTATATTCAACAATTTTTATTTTTAATTATCCATCTATTATAATGTCTAAAGATCTAAAAAAATCTATGCAATGTTTTTTTTGATAAAGAAAAGACTATGTCCTCAGAATATCATAAAATAATAGCCAAAACAACTTTTATCTGGTCACTAAATCAACAAAATGCAAATGTAGTGACAGTAGAGCAAAATGTCACTTGTGAAGAAAAGTCTGAATAATCGAACTCTATGAGAAAAAGAAAGAAAATGTAAATAGATTGGAATCAAAACAATAAAGTTATATTTTTTGTTTGTCAGTACAAAATATTAATATATTGATTGCTTGGCAATTCTGATAAACTCGCTTGATTTTATTCTTACACATTCTTTTGCTATCAATATGCCCTATCTATGAATTTGGACAGCACTAAAAAAAATAAAAGAACCCTAGAGAGCAGGGACCTTTTCTTTTAAATGGTTTTCAAACACAAAACAATAGTAAATTTTTTTAAAATAAAATCACCATTATTCTCCAAGTTTTTATGCAGATTCTCTGATCCATAGCTTCTCTTCTCCATGTTTTATTTCTAAGTCATTTACAATTTCCTGGTATTAAGTTTAAGAATAAACTCTTCATCTATTATCATCTCTTCTATATAGGTTTATTTAACTCTCTTGATTCATTTATTGATATCAATAAGAAGTGTTTTTTTAGCCACACATATATTTTACTTTTGATGTTTCCATATTATTACTAACATGCAACCCTCCATTTTTTACTGAATCCTCTGAAGTCTCTTTATTGCTCTTTTGTTAAGTGTTGAAGTCTCAAATCCACAAGCAATAACTGGTAAAACATATAAAAGCCCTTGTTTTCAAATGCAGAACTATATTATTATTTCTTAATTAAATTGAGAGACTACAAACCTCTCGTGCTTATTACTATTCAGCAGCTAATCAGATCGTAAATACAAGACAGAGAATTTAACAAGAATAGGGCGGTCCACCCTCTTCTTTACTTGTCTTTCTATATATCCAAGCCAGTCTGAAGTATTTAGATCTTAAGGTGTAAAGCTTTAAATATCTTTACATTTAACTCACTGAGTCTATATTACAAACATACAGCGTGAAATTTTTTGATTTACTACATAGTAGTTTTTAGATGTTATAACTTGCAGTAATGTATGTAAATAATATTTATTTTACAAAGCACAAACAGTATTAAAATTAAATTGAGAGACTGCAAACCTCTCGCACTTATTACTATTCAACAGCCAATCAGATTGTAAATACAAGACAGAGAATTTAACAAGAAGAAGGCGTAGACGTTATAACTTGCAGTAATGTATGTAAATAATAATTATTTTACAAAGCACAAACAGTATTGAAATTAAATTGAGAGACTGCAAACCTCTCATGCTTTTTACTATTCAACAGCCAATCAGATTGTAACTACAAGACAGAGAATTTAACAAGAAGAGGGAGGTCCAACCTCTTCTTTACTTGTAATATAGACTCAGTGAGTGAAATGTGAAGATATTTAAAGCTTCACACCTTAAGATCTAAATACTTCAGACTGGATATAGAAAGACAAGTAAAGAAGAGGGTGGACTGCCCTCTTCTTGTTAAATTCTCTGTCTTGTAGTTACATTCTGATTGGCTGTTGAATAGTAATAAGTGCGAGAGGTTTGTAGTCTCTCAATTTACTTTCAGTACATATTATTTACATATGTTACTGCAAGTTATAACATCTAAAAACTACTGCATAGTAAATCATAGGATTTCATGCTGTATGTTTGTAATATAGACTCAGTGAGTTAAATGTAAAGATATTTAAAGCTTTACACCTTAATATCTAAATACTTCTTCTGATTGGCTGTTGAATAGTAATAAGCATGAGAGGTTTGCAGTCGCTCAATTTAATTTCAATACTGTTTGCACTTTATAAAAAAAAAAAATATTTCTACAACACTCCAAGATTAATTCTATGATTAATTTTATCCAGCAGATTTCCCCACTTAAATTGGTACAAAGTATGTATAATTGTTAACTTTTAATTCATGATTATAAAGCATTATTTTTTTCTTAAAATAAAATCAATTGAACAGTACTTTAGTTTTTTTCTCTGTTATGAACATTTATTCATAAAAAAACAGATGCAGATACTAGAAAAAGTTTTACAAGAGTGATTATATAATAAATTGAAATTTCAGGAGCAACATTGTAAGAGGGGGATACATGTGAAAAAGAAATGGGAAGTAGAAAGGGGAAATAGTGTGTAATCCAGGCCAGTCTGAAATGCAAGTCTTTGTGATTGAGTCCTATGTCAGAGGCTGAGAGGATGGGAGTTGGAGGATTGCCTAAGGGTCTGTGAGGAGTGGAGGTGGGGCTAGTTTGGTATCTCTGGTTGTGAGAGAGCAAATTAGGTCCAAGAGCTTTTGATTCACTGAACGTACTCTCTGGTCAAAGATAATGGAACATCGGAGCAACCAGAAAGCATAGATGAGGAAAACTGGTAGTCTAATAGCTCCTGTTTCTATAGATTCTTGGAGGTTGAAGATGGTGTTCCTGTGCGAAGAAAGGCAGGAGTTGATGACGTTTCTCATTAGAAAGTGCTGGAGGGTTTCATTGCCAGTTTTACAGAGCTGGTGAAACCTTTATGGTTGACCAAAAATTGATTTGTGGGAAGGGAGTGAAGATTGATTTTGAGGAGGAAATCAAGAAATTTGCCTCAAGAGACCAACTACCTTTTGAATTTGTGGATTAACTGAGCAGTGGTAAGTTTGAAGAATGTAGGGAACACAATGGAGAAGTCTGCAGTCTGATTGAAAACCTCCCAGTACTTTAGTTTGCTGCTGATGGATGGTATAACAAAACCAACCTTTTGTAGGATGTTGGCAATGTATAAGATCCATGACCTGGGCTTGCCACTGGGAGGAGGAGTGCTTGCCACTGGGAAGAGGAGTGTCAGTAGGTATGATAATGATATACACAAAATTGGCAAAAAAGTGACTTAGGAGTATGAGAATAATGTGAGATCTCTGGATCAGAAGAGTGTCAATGGAGTGCAGGCCCAACTCATTGAGGTTTTTAGAAAAACAAGTTCTTTTTAGGTTGGTGGACATCACCTTTCTGCCCCAAAGAAAATGGGTGCAAAGGGATTTTGGATAGAAAGGAATGTATAGGTAGAACAATGGGGAGGTAATATGCTATTTTAGGAAACACTAGAAGATTGAAGAGGGTGACTTTCCCATAAAGGGAGAGGTAGATGCCTGTGATAGCACTGAGGGTGGATGATATGCTTTGATAGAGTTTGGTTTGGACCCATACCCTCATGTTCCTAGGTGACAGCATGAGGGGGAATCCGAGGAAGTTGTGTGGCTTGGCATTGAAGATGGAAGAGCTTTGTTTACCAGTTGATAGTTTCCAGGCTGCTGATTTATCACTGATAAATTCCAGCCTGTATGATTTGGTATACCAGGTGAGGATCTGTTGAAGCCTGGGAATGAGATCAACTGAGGGAGGGAAGACAACCACATCATCTATATAAGTAAGGCATTTGATGCTTTTGGTCAGTGCAGAAATGAAGATGCCAGGGAGGTCATCTTCTAGTCTGAGCAAAAAGGGATTCAGAAATGTGGTGAACAAAGTGCTCAGCAGAGAGACCTGAGAGTTGGATATGTTATGTGTGAAGCCAGGGACAATGTTCCCATCCAGGGTAACTAGGATTTTTCTGTTGGACAGGAGAATGGGAAGGATGAACAGAAGGACCTCTGGGATATTCAGATTATTGAGGACACCAAGGAGCAGGTTGAGCCTAACAGAGTTGAAGGCTGTGTGGATGTGTAGTTGGACAGTGATGGGCCTGAAATTTCAAGACCATCTAACATGTTCAGTGGTCATCCTAAAAAGTGTGGCAGCCCCAAGATTGGAGTGTCCTTTACAAGAAAACTGTGAGGCAGAAAGGGCAGGGAGTATGAATTGGCCTAGTGACTCTTTAATGTTAAACTCAATAAGTTTTATCAGCAGAGGTGTCATCAAAATGGGCTTAAAAATCTTGAGCTCAGTAGGTGGCCGATCTTTCTTAAGGAAAGGGATTAATGTTACCAGATAGAGACCCTCAATAATGTAAGTACCTGAGGCCAGCTTGTTGATCATGTTGAGAGTAATAGGGATGGTGAACTGACTTAGGTGAAGAAGGATAAACTTGGGGATAGCATTAGGACCAGGGTGGACATGGTCAGGAAAGCTTTTCAGTTTGTTAAGTAGCATGGCCTGGGTGATGCCAGGATCAGAGCTGACATTTAAGGTTGATGACATAGTGAAAGGAGGGATGTCAGCTTTGAGAAGCATGTGCTTGTAATGGTTTCTCAAATGAAGGAACAATTCCTGATTTATGTAGGATTTGTTGCTAACCATGATGGATGAGGGGGGTCCAGCAATGCTGATTCTCCCATGTACCTCTGAGTGTGTTTTACTAAGATGTACTCGGACAAGGCCTTTTTAGTATCACAGTATTGAAGTTTCAGTTGGATGATGTGCTAATGTCTAATGGCCCACTCTTATGATCATTCAGTTGCTCTGAAATTTTGTCCATGGAAGCCAGCAACTTGAGTGACCCTCAGGAATTCCAGGTGTATTTGTGGATGGAAGCTTGAAGGATTTCCACAAATAGAACCATGCAGATATGGGCTTATTTGAAGGATATTGATTTTATAAAGGTATATATAAATTTCTGAAAGCAATGCTATTGGTGTATTTTGTTTGTTGAGGAAACATATTGTTCTTCTGAGAAAAAATTACTGGAGGGCCAGAGTTAATGTCAAGGGAGAGGTGTAATGCCTTGTGATCTGAAAAAGATATGATGTGGAGTTGGGCGAATTCAATCATGAAATGGAGATGAGGAAGTAGAATGTTAAATCAATGAGGGTCTGATTCTTGTGGGTGTGGAAAGAGTAGACATGGTCTGAAAAAAAGCCCTGGCCACACATTAAGCTCATGGTGAAGAGATGTAGATATTTGTTTGTGAAGGACTGGTAGCCCATATTGAAGTCACCCAAAAGAAGAATGGATGGGAGGTGGTAGTTGTGATGTTGTTGATTCAATAAATAATAGACTTAATGAGAGTAATCACTGTCATTGGAGGGCAGATATAAATAAATCACAAAACTTCTGAAGCACCCAAATTGCACCTCCAAGATAATAGAATGAGTGTCAATATGTATGATGAAAAAGGTGGAGGGAGGGGCATGTTTATTAATGAGGATGGCAACTCCTCCAGCAGAAGTCAAGGCAGTAGAATAGTTGAAAAGACCAAAGGTAGACAAAGTGGAGTAAATCACGTAGTTGAAATGGGTGGAGAGTTTAGTTTTGGCAAGGAAGAGGATGTTTGGAGAGTTGAGTTCAAACCAATGTTTGAGAGTGAAGAGCCTATGGATTAAATTAAGGCCCTGAATATTTAAACCAACAACAGAAAGAAGCATATGTGACCTCAAGATATGGACATAAGGAATGGAGAAACAGTAGGAATTCGGAAATTTTTATGGTAAGTGGGGATGAACTGAGCTGGAAGATTTAAGGAGTACAGTTTTTTTTTCTCCTGCCAGAATTACACAATGATTCATTTCTTGATATCACTTGATGAACCACTGTCCAAAAAAAAATTCAGCAGAGGAAGGTGAGACAGTGCGAAGGGAGGAGGCTGATGAGGGCCAGGTTGAAGCCAGAGAATTCTTCACTGAAAAAAATATTTTTTTCCTTGTATGTTCTGTATGTCTGAGACTTACCCTAGGTTCCAGAAGAGGATCCATTATGGTTTCACTGGGAAGGTCAAGGATGAAAATCTGCCTGTCATAGTTGGTGTTACTATCTGATGGATTAGGGTGTGCACACTTCCGATGTTTGTTGTTAGTGGTGGAAGGGCCAGAGTTGGTAGACTCAGGCAGAACAATTTCTGAGTTTGAAATGGACATGTCCATCAAGGAAAAAGGATTCTGTGGTGGAGCTGTAACTGAGAGTGGTGGGCTGTGAGTGAAATCAAAATTATGTGGCTTAAAGGAAGCTGGAGTCTTACTGGAAAGTAAGATGGTTGCCGAATGCTGAAAGGTTGAATTGGTATCAGATGAAGGTGAGAGGTTAGCTGAAGAAGGAAGTTCATATCTATTGGAGTGTGTGGAGCACAGATGTGGTTTAGGCCCTTTTTTTCTGGCAAAAGTTGCATTTTTAGGGCAGTCCCGAATGAGGTGGCTGCGGTCTTTGCAGGTGAAACATTGTGGCCTCATCCCCTTAATCGAGATGATCCAAGATGATAGATCAGCTGCTGTTATTGTGAGAATGCTTTCAGGAGAGAGACCTTTTTTAAGGATGAATTGAAATGAGACTGTTGTTGAAGGTGAGACCATTGGTGAGAGGATCCCTAAGGTACTCAAATGAGGTAACTTGTACAAATGCTTCGAGATATTTCTGTAGGTGCTGCCTCTCATCTCTATGTGACAGTTTTTGATAAACCTCTTAAGTATGGATGGTCTATTGGTGTCTATTGCAACCAAAAGCATATTGTGTAAAAATTTAAATCTGTTTTTGAAGGCTTGTCTTTGTATTGTGTTGTGAAACTCTAGTCTTTTAAGCATTTGCATTATGATCTAATCTGTTATATTTAATTTATAATTTTTGTAACATTTCCTGAAGCAAGCATTAATAGCAAAACAAAACAACAACAGCAAAAAAAAATATTTGTGAAATTTATGTTAGTTATATAATCTCCGTAAATTTGTATTCCCTTAACTTTCTATTTTATTTCCCAAAATATTTTTATAAAATTGTTATAAAAAGTTTTAGAGATATGAAATTATCCTGTTTTACAACTTTATTAATATTAATCTTCTTGATGTCATTGTGTAATCTAATCACTGCTGTTGCATTTTGATAAATATTCAATACCACAATAAACTAAATATATATCTTTAAAACTCAAAATTTTAATTACTGTGAAAATGCTTTTAAAATAAAGTGTATTTTTATATTCTACAAATCCAAATCATAACCGCAATTTATATTCATTATTTTTTTCTATAATTTTTCTCAATACTTGAATGGGATCTACTGTTTTAAAATCACTTTCAAATCCAGTTTTTTTTTTTTTTTTGATTAGCTTGAGAATTTGGCCTTATTTTTGCTTATTTAGAAACTTTTCCATTGTATCCCAAGATATTTAAGCTATGCTGATCTTATTTCTTTATTTGGAATACATTTAAATGCAACCTATAATATTGTAAATATTGAAACTTATTAATCACTTAAAGGCTTTGACTCATTGTAATTGGATTCTTAATGCTATTATGGATGGTTTTTTTTTACTTTGCAATCATTTAAATGTATTATTTAGATAATAGCTGTTTGTATAATCTTTTCTGAAGTCTAAAAAAAAAAACGCTTTATAATAGTCAAGCTCTATTGATAAGAAAATATTTGATGCTTAAACGATTGCTCAAGGGTACTTCTTTAACAATCACAATGTTTCTAATTAGATAAAAGTTAGACAAGATCAAACTATAGATTAATTGCAAAACATTATTGAATCCAAAATGAAGTCTCCAGTTCTCCGAGAAAAGCTTTTGAACTCATTAAATACTACAATTTGTTTATATTCCAGTTGAAGCTTAATTCTTGCATAAAAAATGTATTATTATAGTAAAATATTTGACTTTACCAAAGTTTATAAAAGCCCTATTCCAAAGCCAGCATGCTTTATTAAAATATTCAAAGCAAATTTGACTTGGTTCATTTTATGCAGCAATCCATAAGTTTCAATCAAAATTTTACCTTTCGTTTTAGAAGCTTTAAAAAACTAAGATTTTAAAAGACAGAAAGCTGTCTTAAAAGCCAGCAGAATCATAAAAGTTTTTGATTTATTTTCCTGAGTAATATGAAGATAATATGGAAGTCTTTACAATCCTTAGACTGAATTCTATTCAATTATTCTAAATGTAAATTTAAGATGAGACTATCAATACTGAATTATTTAAAACTCTAAAAACAATCAGAATCGTTTAGTCTGTGATATCCATACCTACATTTTTTTAAAGCATCTGAATTATATAATACTCTCAATATTGTATCTACTAAAAGTTAGTTTAATGCATGATGTACAATTCTACTCTTGCTTTAACCAATCTATGATTCATTCCAGTTGAAGATAAAGTGAGTATAATATTAAAACAAATGTACAATTTCTCATCAACATATGCATTGAAGATTATTCAATTATCTTACATTAAAATATTTTATTTATTATAGTTTAGTTATGTTCAAATAATTTAAAAAAATTTAAGGTACTTGTGTATAATTCAACCGATGACGTTTTTGACTTACCGATTTCCCTTCCGGTAGACATCGACGTATGTTGCATAACAACATTGTCATGGTAACCAAGTGACTGGCATGATTAATCCATCAGAGAGTCAATTTTTTTTTTCACCCGCGAGATTTAAAATTCCTAGAGAGGTTTGGGAAATTTTTTGATTTTTCTGTCTATTGTGATTTTGCTATCCACGGCATCACAGTTACTTTTTTGAGCTGTTAATTCGGGTAAAGTGTTTTATTTATCTGTTTATTTTGAATTTACAAATATTTTTTGTTAATATTTCTACAATTGAATTATGTTTTAATTTCATTTTTAATTTCTGAATTGTATCATACAGAAAATTATTTTTCGTAATTTATTCCGGTAAACTGTTTTTTATTTATCTGTTTATTTTAAATTTACAAAATCTTTTTGTTAATATTTCTACAATTCTCAAATTATTTTTCATAAATTCATCGTCAATTATAAAAATTACAGGGTGCGATGCCATTAATACCAGATTTGCATTAAATGATGCCATTAATACCAGATTTGCATTAAATCGCGTCTTTTTAATTTAGCTGTTTATTTAAAATTTACAAAATTTTTTTGTTAATATTTCTACAATTGAATTACGTTTTAATTTAATTTTTAATTTCTGAATTGTATCATACAGAAAATTATTTTTTGTAAATTCATCGGCAATTTTTAATTTCTGAATTATATCATACAGACAATTATTTTTTGTAAATTCATGGGCAATTATAAAAATTACAGCTATGAGAGTAATACAAGGTATAGGTGTACGCCAAGCCTAACGGCTTGTCAAAAACACAAAGGCCCCCCCCGCCAACTCCAGCGCTACGCTCTGTTTTTTATAATTGAGCATAATATAGGGTTGTTTTATAAATTAGAATAATAGTTTTTTCTAAATTATTTTGACACATGCATGTACCTTTTTATTTTTATTTTTTTACTATTTGCCTGACCTGCGTCAGATTTTTGCCTTTTTTTTTTATCATGTGACCTGTTTTTTTTACTATTTGCCTGACCTGCGTCAGATTTTTGCCTTTTTTTTTTGTTTGTTATCACGTGATCTGCGTCACATTTTTTTTCTTTTTTTTATGTTTAATTTTTTTTAAAATTTTTATATTTTTGCCATGTTTTTTTGTTTTTTACCACATGATCAACCGATGACGTATTACCCTGAAGGCATATCGGTCTAATGTTGCGTTTTTTAATGTGCCATGTTCACGTGATCTGCAGACACATTTTAGTGACTAAATGTGTCTACAGATCACTTGGAGACGTTATCTTAAAAATCGCAACTTTAGACCGATGTGCCTTCAGGATAATACGTCATCGGTTGAATTATACACAAGTACCAAATTTAAAAACTGTTGGAAAGTCAGACAACACAATTACATTTGTAATAGCTAGTTCTGATATAAAAGAAATCAATGGGATGTTAAAAAAATAATTTGTCCTAGCAATCTCTAAAATATGAAATATTAACACTCAAAAGTGAATATTTCTTTCCCAAAACAGTTGAATTCAATATTGAATTTTTCAAATCTTAGAAACATTTCCACTGTTCATTAAAAAATATATGATACATTTGTAATTGCTACTAATATTTCAGATATTTCACATAGTGTTTGTTGTATTTGTTTAATTAATCATTTTTATTTCCAACTATCTAAAAAGCAATCTAATTAACTTCATTGTAAGCAAGAAAAAAGACTTGATAAACAATAGTGCAATCCAAATTGCTAGGAAAAATGATGCTTTAATGATTTATTTACTTAAAAAAGTACAATATTTTTATTCATAAAAAGCCAGTCAATCCCAAAATCATGAAAAACCAAGAATTTCAAACTGTTGTCAAGATAACCTCTTTTTAACAATAAAAGTGGAATCCCAATATTCTTATTGGATCAACAAGAACTTTTTATGCAACAAGTACTGAAAGCTACCCTTGATGCTAAAACGTCTTTCTGGACTGTCCACAAATTAAAATACCACAATCAATCCCCAACTCAAAATGCATTGGGGTTTTCCAACAAAGCCTTGATCCAGAAGCTGAATCACTGGTATGTTGAATCCAAACACATCGACTTCTCAAACTCAATCTGGCTTCTCTTCCTATCAGTTGCTTTCTGTTTGGCCAGGAGGGTTTCCCAAAGATTGACCCCAGTGCCAGCTCTGCCACTCAGCTGATGAGATCATAGCCCACCTACTATACATGTGCTTCACCTTGTCTTCTACCAGGAACTTCATCATTAACAAAGTTTTACTATATATCAGAGATGTCCTATCAATTCAAAACATGATCAAACAGGGAATCTATGCATCCATCAGACTGTCCATCTTCTTGACCTTCACCTTATGGCTAACCAGATGCAAATTAATGTTTGGACATTCTAATAACACTCCATTTCAGATTTACATCAAGCTACTCACACAAGCTAAGGTCAGAGACTCAGCCTTTGCACCTCAACTGTTACACAGAGACAATTGGGAAAAGATTGAGTTTCCAAATGAATAACCCACCATGAAATATTGATGGCTCCTATTTGAACTTAATGACATAAATTTAAAATAAATAGATGCCCCAATTTCATCATGCAACCTGCATTGAGATTATGCCCCCAAAAGCCCAAAAATGGAATCATACTTCAACAAGAAATGGAACAACCTATGTCACATCATACTGAACTCCTTTAAACTAGAGGTCGCTTTAGGATGTAATGCATCTACCTAGAAACTAAATGACTAAACAGATACATAGCATCTCACTGATGGACTCATCGCTGATTAAAGACTGTTGATCCTTATAATCAGGACTGTGCAGTATGTGTTCCTTTTTTTTTTAGTCTGTATGCTTTAAATACAATGTAAACTTTTTCAGTGTACAAAGAATATTTAAAAAAAAAGTACTGAAAGCTATAATATTAAAACTTCAGTCGATGATAAATAAAAAGCATGTATGTATAAATCAAAGCAAAGACAAAGCAAGAAGATGATGAATATTTATAATAAAATAATCATTACGATTGAAAATGAAAAAAAAAAGTTATAACAAATAATATGTTAAACAACTTTTTAAATAATATTTATTAAAGAAATCATCCTAGAAATCCAAATTCAAATAATATGAACATAGAAGCATTATGTAAAATTATGCTACATTGTTAGTGCTGTTTAGAAAAAGTTTTGCGTGATGCATATATTTTTTTTAAAGACAAGGAATAAGATTTGCAGAAGTAAAAGATAAAAAAAATTCGTCTTAGTGTCACCTGAAAAAATCTTACCTGAAGTTAAAATTAGAAAATTTCTTATTACTATAAAAATTCTGCATCAGCCAAATATGAAATTATTTATGTTTCTAAAAAAAAGCGTATTTTATTAGTAAAAAAATGTTCTATGCATGTTTACTATAACGATAAATATATATAAAATTTCATTTGCTAGGCATCAACAAGGAATGAATCCCATGATTTAAATTCTTTTACATAAAAGGGGAGCAGCTATATGAAATTAGTACTATTGAATTTTTTGATTATCTAAATCATCTTAAAAAATTGATAATATCTTCATTAAGTAGTTAGTCACTGACTAGCATTTTATCAATCTGTATAGAGAATTAATATATGTAATTAGAAACTTTAGAGCCATTTAAATATAATCATTAAACTTTTATAGTAAAATATATAAACACTCAGGTTTATATATTTTTCATATTGTTGTAAGCAATAAAATGGACCACATCCATGCAAACATGTTGTTTATCAAAATTTCTCTGTAAGTAGAACATTCATATTTATATACTGAGATCAAACAATAAGAGTGTAAGAAACAAAGCTTTGATATAGTCTGAAACATGAAGTCCCTGGATGTCAAGTATGATGAATCAAAAGACCTTTGTAAAAGGAATTGATTTGTTGTTTTTATATATCAACATATTTTATGACTACAATTTGGCAGGCCATCACTCTATCAAAAATGAAGCTAAAATATAAACAACTATTCTTAAGCCAATAAACATCACATGATCACAATTTCTTATGCTTGCTCCTAACTATTATTAAAACAGGCAAAACTCTCTATACGTATTGCCACTGAGTGGAAGCCAGAGTAATCAATGGATGCCAGAAGGCTTGTGCATAAAATCCCCATCCTAAACATCCAATATGCCTGACTAGTGGCTGTTGGGGGGTTGCATTAGATTCTAAGATCTAGGTGCAGTGCTCACAGATCCAAGGCTCCTCACTGATGAAGGAGTGGAGAGCTATGGGAACTTAAAAATCTGAGTTCAACTCCCTTCTAATTAATTACGTTCAATATAGACAATATTTAAATACATATTTTTGATTTTTATCAGTCCACTCCTTATCTCATTGCAAACATCTTCCAATGCAGAGACTCAGATCACCCCTTTATATGTAGGCATTTTAATCAACATTTGTTCAAAGTTGAGATATTAAATGATTGAATCTCAAGAATTGTGAAGGCAGTGTGATACTTTTTATTATACTATTCTTACAAGGCAGTAGATTATTTATTCTTATAGAAGAGTATGTTATTATTCTGTTGCAGAGATATTTTCAATTTTTTAATTTTTTATCAGGACTTCCCTCATTTCAACTCCTTTATATAATGTCCATCCACTAGCAATGAAACTCAAATACCTTTTCTCACCAATCTTGCATTTTATGAACAGTTTTTGCTCATAATATCTTTGATGACGCAATGTTATTCTGCGCCTGCATTGCTTTAATAAATAGAAATCCATCTATTTATTGTTTATTTAAAAAGATGTTATTGTTACATATATTTTTAAAGAAAGTCTGATATTATTATGAGGGTTAATGATTCAAAATATGAGTAATACATACAGCATATAAAATGCGAAATTAAAATAAAAAGGATATGCCCAGGAATTATGTGATATGAAATCACTCAAGTGGCAGAATGAACATCGAATTGAGATTAAAAAAAAAAAAAAATTCGGTTAAAAGATATGGAAAAATAAGTTTAAAAGTAATAAGGCAAAAAATATATATCTAATAATACAAAAGTCATAGAAAAAGAATAAAAAGAATTATTAAAACTTGCTATTTGTTTCTAGATGGTGATAATTCTAGTATTACTTCATCTTCTTACTGTTTGTTCTTAATTATTTTATTAAAATAACAGTATTCAATAATAAAAATATATGATTGAACAAAAGATAATTCACCGTAACTTAATTCTGTAATAATAATTAGTAAAGTTTTAATTGCTATAATTATTTTTATCATACCCTACATTACATATATATAGCCACAGGTATATAACAAACCTGTGTTTCAGTTATTACATACTAGTAAGTAATATTATTTCTGGATTATATAATATTTAATTAGGCTGTGATACTGTAAAACAAATAACAATATATTTATAATTGTTTTGTGCTCATTAATGCATTTGGATTAGTTTGTCAATAGGTATTATGCATTAAAAATTAAACAATGAATATAGTCCTTTCATGATTTTAAAAATCATTTAATTCTGATTGTTATATCACGAATAAAAAATACTAAATCAGTTCTCAAATTTTCTTCTCAATGCAATGCACACACACACGTTAATGCACACAACTCTTTTTGACGATAATCCTGAACCAATCACTTCCATTCCTCATTCAGAGGTGGCTTATAAGAATCAATCTATATTTTATAAAACCTTATTTGACTGTATTAGATCATATTGACATTAACGATGCTGATCAAACTGTCAGCCAGTTATATTTTCCGACTATTTTACAGTAAAATAATATTCAGAAGTAAAGCAAAAAGTTCTTGTGTCTTAAAAGCATTTTTATAGGGTACATATTTCTACTGCTACTTTTATTGCTGAAAGAATGCTTTAGTAACCTATTCTTTGGCAACATCATTCTGAGATCAGTATCTTTTTTTTAACTGCTCAGCAAAACGTAGTTTTCTCATAAGTGTGACCAAATATTTATATTAAGATATTTGTAATGAGCCCAAAAGAGAAGACAACTAGGTTTGAAAAACAACATATTTAAAAAGTATTTACAAGTATTATCTTTATTTCAATAAATACTATATAAAAAAACTAATATACACATAGCGTTGGTAGCTGAGAGATCAGCGCAGCAGCCTTACAAGCAGTTGCTTGCAGACGGTTGTTGTTGCGGGTTCGCTTCCCGGCCGATATTTGGATATGGAAAAAAAAATACAATATATGTAATAAAGAAAGGTCTGTATAAATTTGACTGAATTTTTTCCAAGAGCCCTTATATGTTTATGTGAATGATTCATTCACATTTTCAAGTAATTATTATAAATAAAAAAGCATAGTAAACACAATAACAATATTAAATATATAGAAATGATAAAGTTTAAAGATCCTTTACCTAAATAAAAATTAAATTTTACCAGATGTATTCAGAATACTGATCCCCCCCCCTTCAAACAATTGACTAAAATAGTTAGAAGCTTTGGTCTTATTTTAGTTACTAATCATATACAAAGTTAGATTCATTATCTAGTTGATTTTACCATGGTTGTACTTATAGATTGCATGTCCATAGTGGATAGAGTGATAAAAGTCACAATAGAAAGGATAGACAACAGATTACTCTTCATAAATCATCTTAGACTCTAATAGAAGCAACTTATTTTTAAAACTGGGAAAAGGATACATGGCTTCAGGTTTTAAATAGTGTACTAATAATGACTCTATCCTATCGTGGGGAATTCTTCGATCACAGTATGACTTGTTATGGTAATTTAATGAAAAAACAGTCTCTTAAACTGTTAAAATGTACCAGTGTTGATTCTTTCTGGCTTGTATTATTATTCTGTTTATTTTATATTTGCTTCCTTTTCTCAGCTCTCATCTGTTTCAACTTCAAAAAACCTTTTCCAGTTCCACTGACCCAATTAATGACAAACTATCCACAACTACCATTATCCCATTTTAGTCTTTTAACTAATTATACATTTTTAACAACAAAATGACATTTCTTTATTTTGCAAAAACCAAAAAAAAGGGAACATTTTTTGCCTTTTTAAAAACTTTTTTAAATTTATTCCTTTTTTGTTTTACAAAAAAATATGAGATGTAAAGTAAATTCTTTCTAAACTATCATGATTAAAAAATATTCTCAACCAGTAAAGTATATAAATTAGATTAACCATAATATCAAATAATATTAAATGACTATTGCATTAATTTTAAAAGTATTTCTAACTCAAAATATAGAAAATAAAAAAAAAAGATCCAAAGTTAAATAAAAATATAACTAATTAATTCCTTCTTTGATAAAATAAAAATATAATTAATTAATCCACACTTTTGTTTATTAAGTTCATATCTTTACTAATTTGTCATTTTTGATGGAATATATAAATTAACCATCAAATTTTTTTTACAATTTTTTTTACAATAACAGTATTTATATTTTCCTGTTCTTCCATTAAAACTGGTTTTTATAGACACTTTTTAAATGCATCGAAATGCTATTAAGCTGCTAATTCAATGCCTTGTCATACTTTAATTTTAATACAAGTATGAAATTAATTTAACTGACTCACTATTTTCTTTCTCTCTTTTCTTGCCCTTCTGCTTCACGTATAACTTTTATAGAGTGACCTGGAAGTTTATCCTATTCTGTGGAAGAAATGAGATGATGAAAATGAGATAAAAATGTGCATATTGGACATTACCTATAATATTATTATGTAGTGTTTCCTTTTTATCTTATACATGACATAACAATAATTCATATTCATGTATGATTGGTCAATCCTTTTTTTAGGATTAGTATTACATCATGAAGAGAATGAATATTGACTCATCATTCTGGGATGTATAAGAACTCTACCACTGGCACCAACATAAACAATGCAGGCATAAATAACAATATAACTATCTTGATTTTGACACAAATGCAACACTTTTAAAAAAGTAAATCAAGTTAAAAAATTTACTCTTGAGCAATCTCAGAAAATAAATGACTAAAAGTTGAAGATCTATCACACACTTGAGCCTTGTTTTAGAGGCTAATCATTATTTGTGAAATATTAGCATCTATTACAGATTATGCCTTAATCTTTTAATATAGGAACTTAGAAGCAAATAATATGAAATTGGTCCAGTTTCAGAGATAAAACTCAACATAAAATAACATGACAACATTGAATCCTGAAATTGATGTCATATCCCATCTCATCACTAGCTAAGAAAAACATAACTAACAAACTTCCAAGTGTAAAGCTACATCTTCTTCTTAAAAAAGTAACAGTATTAATACTAAAAAAAATAAACTTTTATTTCTTATACTACAATATGTATAAACACTTAAAGAACACCATAATTATAGAACTTGATCTACAGCATTTGACCAAATTCAACAAACTCATATTGTAAGTTTCTTTTACTTCTTGTCCAGTGTCTATCTAGAAATAATCATTCCTCATCTGTCACAGTAAAAGAGTTTTCATACAAATCTAAATTTTTTTAAAAGTAAACCTTTTGGGGTTGCTTATGTAAGTTTTTACCATAACATGATCACCCATTTTAAACTGATATGCAGAAACTTTTCATTTCTATTTTTAATCTTGCATATTTGAATTAGTTTTTTATTAGTTTTGATGCAGGCTGACAATCTATCAATATAAGAAAAGTATTTCTTAACAGTCATGGGTTATTTTTGCCTAATTGCAGGTAAACAGTGCATAGCTAGTGTACTTATTTACTGACCAGTTGATGTAATTAACTATTTTGCATCTGCTTTACCCAACTTCAATGATTAGTAGTTAAATAGATTTGAAAGAAATATCCCAGTTTTGTTTAATCTGTTCACTGGGTTTGAATGAGGATTTATAATAGAGGTCAGCACATGCTTAACATTCATTTTTTAATATATCTATTCCATTCTACAGATATGTTGGATTCTTGGTTGGAAATAACAACTTTGAGTTTATCCAATAATGGAAAATTCTGGATTTCAAGTATTTTTATTAATAGTATGACAGATGGTATCTTGAGGTCCAAGATATGCTGCTATGCACTTTGGAAACAAATTATACACTATGACTAGCTACTTCATCTTTTTTAGAACAATGACAATGAACCATAAGAATCAACTGCCATTATATCACTAGATTTTAAAGGTATAATAGAATTCATTAGAATAAAATCTTTTATTGGCTGCTTTGGCTTGCTGATATATTTCATAATGATTTAATATTGAGATATTGTGTATATTTGGCCAATAGAATGAGCATTTTCTTAGTTGTTGTTTTATGGGTGCAATAATGCCTATACAAAGTGTATAATTAATAAGAGGCTTTCTCATAAGTCATGAAGTGACAACTCCCCACTCATTCTTCCTATTCTGCATTTGATATTTTAACACTGAGTCTTCCAACCTACATAGAAACCTTTTGTTTATCTTGACACCATTTTCTACATTTGATAAATTAGCATGTTTCTTTAGATTGTTGATGATTGACTTTAACTGAACACCCTATTTTTTTCTGTAGATTCATCAATGCCTAATCCAATATTTGCAATAACATTATTTTTAGCATTCAAGTGTTATGGAACTAACTGAATTGGGTTGTGGTTAAAGATATAAGCTACAATATTCTTGGACCACTTACAATATTGGATGGTATAATTAAATTCCTGTAATAATAGATTCCAATAAACTACACAACTACTTATTAGATAAATCTGATTCAAGAATTTGTGACTTTTGTAGTCAGTTATCACAATCAATTCTGACCCAAATAAAAGTTGTCTAAATTTCTAAAATACCCATACTATATCTAGGGACAGTGTAATTAATATCCAGATGTTTTATAAGATGGTTAATGAAATAGAGGAATCTGTTTGGCCATTTTTCTAGACTTGGTGAAATGTAACACCCAGTCCAAATTCACTACTATCCATTTTAATAAAAAAATATTATCCAAAATCAGAAATGAGAGCATTAGTTTCTGTAGAGAGTCTATTTTAATTTTTTCAAAAGTGTCTTTTTTTGCTTCAGAGTCTATTTCCAAGATACATTCTTTTGCAACAATCATTAAGTGATTCTGCAAATTTTTTATGAAATTTATTTTAGAAGTTGCAAAGCCTTTCAAAGAGTAAACTTGTTTTTCTGAAGATTTGTGGTGATGGTATTTTAGTTCTATTTATATATTGGACTATTTATATCAACTAATGTAAGTATTGAATATCCTTAAAAAAATTAAACTTTATTTAAATTTTCCAAATACATTCAACTGTTAATAATAGCACACAGGTTAGTATATGCACAATAAGAGATATTATTCTCCTCTTTTTTCAGGTGTTGCTGGCCTGACCGGTGACAGTTCTAGCATGGGAATAGAACCTGGACTCCTAGATTCTTGAATATTGAATTTTAAAGTACTGTTTCAACCAGTTGAGCCAGCAACACCTGTAAAAGAGGGGAGAATAATACCTCTTCAAATATTGTGCATATATTACTATCAGTTGAATGTATTTGGAATATTTAAACAATGTTAATTTTTTTTAAAGACATTTAATACTTATATTAGATGATAAAAATAGTGCAATATATAAATACAACTAAAATATCAGCATCACAAACTTTCAGAAAAATACTAAGTATCCAGTATTGACTTGATACTATATCAAACTTTAGATATTATGAAAAATTATTTCTAAAGCAGCCTAAAATAGCAAACCATTAAATTTTCTTATGTAAATTTAAATCTGAAGGAATAGATTCCAAATGTTTGCAACTAAAACCTCCAATTCACACTTAGAGAACTGAGAAAATTTATCAGAAAGCAAGTGAAGCTCTGTTAAGAGAAAGAATAAATGCTCAAAGGTTTTCCAAGTACCAAATCTTGCATTCCATTAGTAATGTGAATGATTTCTAAAAAATAAACATACTGATGAAGACTTCACAAGAGATTCTCAAGCAGTAAAAAAGTCATATTCTACATTACATGAAAAAGTAAAGGAATATTAAAAGAAAATTTTGCAAACCTACATGGCCATATCAAAAATCATATTGTACCAATCAGTGTAACAGTTTCAACTGTTAAAAATCTCAGTTCTAAATATCTAACAGATGCTGAAAATTCTGTTATCAAAAAAGAATTAAATTTTGCCATAACACTGCCTAATATTTTTTTATTAGATATAATGGCAGCCACTGAGTAAGTCATTCAAAAATTATTTTTAGAAGAAGCAGCAGAAAATATGCTGGAGAATAAACAGAACACTTGACAAGTAATAAAAATTGAAGTCAAACACATCCTATAATGAGAGGAAAGCAATTAAATCTCTCAAAGTTGATAAATCTGTAATTATTTTTCCTGATGGCAAAGACAATGCAACAGTTGTAATGGATTCACTTGATTATGACAACAAAATACAAGAATTTCTCACAACAGGCAATCCAGAAAAGTTGCAAAAAAACTGATACCAAGTATAAAAACTAAGTTACAAGCATTATTCAAAAAGCATTGCAAGTACTTCAATGATTCAGAAAAAACAAACTAACATCATATTTCAGCACAATTCTTCATCTTCATGGTCTATCTAAAGTCCATAAGGCTCGTGTTCCATTAAGACCTATTGTTAGTTTTAAAAATTCACCGTGCTAAAATTTGTCAAAATTTTTTCTCAAAGTTTTTAGTCATTTGACACACAAGACCCAATCCTTTGTCAAGGTTTCTAGACACTTCATGGAATTATTCAAGAACAAGAAAATTGAAAAAACTGACATACTAGTAAGCTTTGATGTGGAAAGCTTATTCATAAATGTACCATGTGAAGAAGCATTGTCTATTGTAAGAAAAAGATTAAATGATGATAATAGTCTACAAACCAGAACAACTTTTCCTATTGATAGTATAAAGGAATTGTTAACATTCTATATAACAACAATCTACTTTCAATACAACACAGAAATGGAATGACTATGAGTTCAATATGACCACCCCTGACTAGTAATATTTATATGGAAACTTGAAACTGCAGTTATAGAAACTATTTCATATCCACCTAAAGTTTGGTTTTATTATGTTGATGATACATTTATTATATGGCCACATTGGAAAGCACTACTAAAACTTTCTGGAAACACATCAACATATCCCCTTCAATTAAATTCCCAATAGAATCAAACAAAAAAATAAGTGGCATTCTTAGACATTCTTATGACAAGACTCCCTCATAGCAAAATCATAACTACTGTTCACACAAAACCCACACATACAAGAAAATACTTAGCATATAATTCCAATCTTATCAGAAACACATAACATGGACTTCTACTATCAGTATGGAAAGGAGCAAAAGAAGTTTGTTCAGAAACCAATGATTTGGAAAAAAATGATTATATTGAACAAATTCTTATGAAAATTGGGTAACCATCAGTTGTTATTAAGAAAATCTTAAATTGACACCAAAATGAACCATCATAAGAAAAAAATATTTATAGGTATAGTAGTGTATCCATATTTACCAAAAATAAACAAATTTAGGAAAATCTGCAATCAATATAGCATCAGAATAGATTTCCAGATCCATACACACATGATAATTTCTATCATCTATAAAGCCCAAACTTGAAATGGTGAAAAGCAAAAACTGCATCTATGAAATTTTATATGAATGTGGAAGAACATATATTGTTTGAGACCAGTTATGCCATTAAAAAGTGATTGCAAGAACACAAACTGCTAATGAAAAGATAGAAAACTGATGTATTTAAAATAGCAGACCATGTATGTACCAATGACATATGTTCAATTGGGAAAATACAAAAATATTAGACAAAAAAGAAAAGTTACAAATAAGAAAATTTAAAGAAGCTGCTCACATGACAATGATGAACAACTTCATAAATAAACCTAATGTGACTATACATAATTTATGTAAACTATTAATCAAGTTTGCTCTTAGAAAAAAGTGGAGAAATCAGAAGGAACCTCATAGATAAGTATATGAATTTTCTACTGACTGTTACCTTTGGCAGGATGGCTTAGTTAGTTAGAACATTATCTAGAAATTCAATATTCAAGAATGTAAGGGTATAGGTTTGATCCCCTTGCTAGTATTGTCATTGGTTAGGCCAACAACATGTGAAGAAGAGAGGAGAATAGTACTTTTTAAATTATGCATACATTAGCTTGTGTTATTACTAACAGTTTAATATATTTGGAATATTTAAATAAAGTTAAATTTTTTTTCAAGATATTAAATGCTTTATGGGAAATTTTTGTATAGCACTAAATTTATCAGCATAAAGTCTAATACCTTTACTTTCAATAATATGACAGGAAAACAAACTCATCTATCACTAATGTATTTTTTTTTAAAAAAAAAAAATTAAATATTTTTTTCCTGCATTCCACAAAATAATTTTTTAGATGCTAGAGATATTCATGCAAAGTGAATCATCAACATACATAAATTGCCATCTATTTTATCTCAGTGGATAGATATTCATCTAAACATTTTTATAAAGCATTATCAGTATTTATTAAGCTGAATTGCACCAAACTACATTGATATGAATTATCTTTATATATGAATGGAGTTTATTGATGATCTTCAGAATGAAGTTTGATTTGGAGGTTAAATAAAAGGTAGATAAAATATTTTAACATGTAAACCATATCAACAATTTATGGATGGAGATGAGATATTATAGTGCATTTAAGCATAACTTATGTTATCCATCCTTCTGTTTCATTATTACAATGGAAATAATAGATAGGAAAAAGCATTTCTCCATTTGCTCACCATTTTTTATATTGATGTGGCACTGACAAAGACCTTGTTTAGGCTGGGTGGTTTGAACTTATTGAAATATCTGAAAAAAAAAAACAATATTAAATATTATATAAAACAGACTCCAACCTTTTTCACCAATCATCTTTGATTAATGTTGACTCATTTATCTTCTTAATATTAATTGTGTATGGAATTATCTCTTCCTTATATTACAATTTAATAGATTTACACAAAGCTGAGATAACAATTCTATCATTTTTCTATTACACAAAATCCGACCTTCTGCATAATTTAACATTACACAACTAATTTTATGTAGGAAATCAGATTCCAAAACTACATTACAAATGTGTTATTTCAATATCAAAAATACATGGGATATGACTTTTTCTTCAATTTATAATGTAATCCAAATTTGTTTATTGGTTACCTTCAATTTGTGACAGTTTGATTGCCAGAATCCAGCAATACTTTTTCAACTTTTGGGAAGTACTTTTTATCACATCAGGATATATTATTCTTACATATGCAAGCTAACTTTATTATTTGGTTGGTCCTCTTATCACATTTAGAGCCTCAAAGTGAAGAAGGATATATTGAGGTCTGTTTCCATTTTTTGAGTTCTACCATCTACCTCTTTTAGAAGTTTGACTTCTGATATGCACAGGTGATGGAGTTCTAGTAATTTTTCCAGGGATGCCTGATTTAGGTTTTTCTTTTTTTATTCTCACTAAATCAGGTTTTATGTGTACAGAGAATCAATGCCTTACTTTTTTTTTCCAATTCTTAATATGGTTATTTTTATTTTTTCCTACTTCTATTGCAATGATGTAATCTGATTCTTTTGATTTATTATATAATCTATGTGGTTGGTTTTTCTGATGTATTTGTATAATATTAACAACTCTCTGCTATCTATTATTTTCAATTTTCCTTTCTTCTATTACATTGATATAATCTGCCTCTTTTTAATTATCATTTAACCTACTTGTTTGGTTTTCCTTATGCATGTTTATATGGCATTAAAGATTCTCTGTCACCTGTTTTATAAACTGTCACATGTGTCAAACATCCTTAATTTGGCCACTCATTTATGAAAAATTGTGAATAGGTTTAGTTCACTTCATATATTAAATTAATCTTGCATCATTGAAAAAAACAACAACCTCCTGATGTTCATTAGTTTAGATGTTTTTTAATCAAATTCTTTTTATATTTTTGAAAGGTGATAGATGTTTAAATAATAAGTTACACCATGTTGAGCATGACTTTGTAAGTGATTGATAACTATAAACAATTTATTTTCTTCCAACATCAAGTTAAGATTAAAATAACATTCTAAACTGTTAAGATTATCTATGAGTGGAGAACCAGGCAGCCCTTTAAATATATTTATTTTTAAAATTGATTTACATACATTATGCTGGATTCCACTATGCCTAGAAATATTAGAATTTAAAAATTTATCTGTCATTAATTTTGTTATACCCAGCTCTTGTGATATTGTTTCTATCTAACTCATTCTGCTGGCATTTTTTGTCTTTCTGAACAGCTTCAATTTTGTCTAGCCTCTGTATCATAATTGCTTTAAACTCTTTAATTTCTAGGCAATAATCTTTCAGTGTTTTCTGTTCAATATTTTCTTTGCCTTTATCATTTATCTTGAATTCCTTCAGTCTTATTGTTAGTTTATTCATACTTTTTCTCCAATCTCTCATGTTTTTTCTATTTATTTATTACATCTCATCACTTTGACTTCTATCATCGCCAATCTTTCTTCTTGATTATAATGTTTTTGTTTCAACACATTCAAATCCTCTTTCCATTTTTTGAGTTTTTTTATTATATTTTGATTCTCTACTTTTAACTCCTTTCTCCTTCATTTATTCTCATCATCATCATTTTTTCATTTTCTTTTATTGCTTTTACCATTGCTCCTAGCTCTGCCACAAATTTCTGTTGGCTTTCATATAAATTTTATGTCCATGATCTGATGCATCTCTTGGAATTTTTTAATCTATTTTATTACAATTGCTATAGGTTTCTCCATGATTTCTTTAGACTTTAATTCTCTCAGTTGTCCTACCTCTTGCACCATCAGTTTCTACATATCTAATTTTTATTCCATTCTTTTCAATTTTTATCATGTTATCATTAATTACATGAAATTGTTTTTTTTACTTGATCTTCTATTCTTATCTATTAATTCTAGTAATTAATAATATTCAATACTTTCTTTTTTTCTTGTAAAGAATAAACAAATATATTTTGCTTTAAAGTGTAAGAAGAGTGGAATGTTGTTATTATATGCTATAATTAATAATATAAAATTAGTATGCCACTTTATATCTTTACAATATATCACTCCTAACTGTAATCCTAAATCTCTGTGCCTACCACTACCTTATTTAATTAATTTGTTGATTATACATCCCTTTGCCTTATAATCTTATATTTATACTATCTTTGCATCTCATATTCTATTTTATTCAGTTTACTAGTGATAATCTTATTTCATTCTGATAACTACACTCATTATTATTATTATTGCTTATTTATACTTATCAATATATCAGGCTTTACATTGTGGCTTCATAGGTATACCAAGTTCTTTTTTGATGATAGTGATGGTCCTGAACTATTCACTTTCATCACACATTTAGGCTTGATTCAAAAGAATTAATGTATATTTTATCAAAACTCTTTGGCTATAATAGATGATATTGACATTGGTTAGGATAAAACCATTAGTCAATTATATTTCTTGCTCATTATCACCCTAAAACAATACTCAGAGGCAAAAGGAGAAATATTTTGAGTCTCAAAAGCATTTAATAGGGTATAAATCTTTAAATAACATTTTCATTGCTGAAATAATGCTTTAATGTAATCTCTGCTCTAGAAAATTCGTCCTCAGATCAGTATTTTTCTCTAACTGCTCAGATAAACATTTTTTTTCAAGGATATAACCAAATATTTATATTTATAAAAGAAAACAGACATTTAAGTTTGAAAATATATATAAGGAAACAAAAAAATATTTAGAATATTTACAGTTATTACAATTTACCCTTATTTCATTTAATTAAAGGCCAGTATAAATTTGACTGAATTTAATCCCACAAACTCTGAAATGTTTACAAGAATACTTAATTCGTATTATTAAAAGGATTACATAAACATAATAACAATAAATATTAAGAATCAATCAATCAATAAATAAATCTTAAAGTATGTGAAATAATAATTAAAGGCCTTTTATTTAGTTAAAAATTGAATCTTACCAAATATATTCAGAATTTAGATGACCCCCTACAAATTGATCAAAATCAAAGTCTAGTTTATATTCTGGTTGATCTTTTAGCATACATTATAAACAAGGATAATAGTTGTACCTATAGATTGCATGTCTACCTTGAAAAGGTCTATAAAAATTGGACTAGAGATAAGTAAGCAATAGATTTTTCTTCTTACACTAGTCGTGGACACTGGCAGAAACAATTCACTCTTTAAGCTGGTAGCAGACTTCATTGCTTCAGGTTTCAACTAGGGTTGTAATAAGGATTTTACCCACCATGGAGAAATCTTCCACAATGTTTTATTGTAATAATTTAATGAAATTTTACAATATTGTGACTTTTTGAACGATAGAAAATGTCATTCAGTCTAGCTAATTATTTCTAAATATAGTTAAGTTTCTTAAACTATTAAAATTTGCCAGTATTAATTCTTCTCTCTTATCTTTTTAGCTCTCATCTACTTCAGCCTACAAAGTGTTATATTGATTGCATATTTTCAATTTGTCTGTTATATCTGGCATGTATGGATACCTACAGTACCACCAATTGTTTTTCCATTTTTATTGTCTGTTAAAGATTTTTTTGATGACAATTGATAGATAATAATTCTTGATGAGAGTTTGTTCTATGTAGATCTTATTTTAAAATCACTGGTTTGCAAACAAACTTCATTTGCCCTGTTTCATAGTGAAGCAATGGATCCGGAAGTCAGATCCATGCTTCACAGCCTGCTATAAACTCACCGGTATTGTAAACCTGGGTTAAGTTTATATTCAAGTATCAACAGAGTTTTGCATTAAATAGAAAATTAAAGTGTTTTGTTTTGTATATTCAACTATCATGAAATGAACTATTTGGTTAAAAATATTTCATTTAAAGTAAATTTGATCAAAAATTAAATCGTTCATAAAAATTTGTTTTTCAAAATTTATTAAAAAAACATATATGTATGGCAAACGTATATATATATATATATGATTAAATGCAAAATTCTGTTGAAACTAAAACTCCATTTTGTTAAAAGAAATAATAATATATTTTTCATTTAATTTGTTTAAAAATATATGTCGTATGATTTTATTTTAAGATAAGCCTGCCAATATTCCTAAACTAATTACATTATCAATTAGAGTTTCATTCAGGACAAATTAAAGATGGCCTTTTTAATAAATAAAATTATGGAATTAAAACAAAATTTGATAATAAAACCTTAAAGTTTATTTTTAGCCAAAAAGTTACTTTGAAAGAAAAGAGTGTGGGGCCTTATCAAGATCTATAATCATATGAAAAACAATAGAAAAATATCGCTGAAAAGGTATAAAAGGTGGGAAGAACAAAGAACTGGATTATTCTATGATTCTTCTTAGATTATTCTGATTCTTAGATTAATTCTTAGATGATTATTATTCCCAAGATTAATTATGAAATTATTTCTGAAAATATGTGGAAATTATTCTGAAATTGTTCCTGAAGTTATTCTGAGAATGTTATTAACTGCTGCTTGTCAGCTCATTTGATAGAGTTTTCTAGTTACTTACTTCTGCTACAGTGACCACTTCATAACTCTCCGAGGTTTTGCTGAAAATTATTGCTGAAACTCATTGTGTCCTAGGTCTTGCAGAAATTCTCATGAAGAATTCCTTTTTGATTTAAAAATGTGACACTTTAATAATTATATTAACCTGGTGGATGTGACCATGTATGGCAGCTAAGCCCATCAGCTTTGCCTGCCATTGGGGTCCTAATCCATCAAAATGCTATAAGAGTGTTGAGTATATATAATGAAACCGAACTGTGAGCTGTATGTGCACTCTATGTGTCAAATGCTTCCAATCATAATATCCTTGTCTGGACAAATGAATCCATGAATGTCAATCAAGCCAGCATGTCGAGGGAAATGAACAAAACTAAAAATCCTGTACTGGTAACTTTTCATCATCCCATGAACTATATTACTTTTCTTGTTTTAACCCTATACCTTTCTAAATGTTCTCATTTAAAGTATTATCTTTTTTCATGTACTTATCCCAAGGTTAATATTATATTTATATTAAATTGATCATCTCTTAAATAATTTCCTCCTTCGCTATTCCTCATTCTATAAAGTCAAATCAGTATGACATATATATTTTAGTTTCCTTATGCGGTGTAAGTTATTTTTTTATTTGAAAATATTTCCAATTTAAAATGACTATTTATAATTGAATACTAATTTAAGTTTCCTTTTGTTTTTACCAATTCGATTTCCTTGATAACGCGTATTTTGTTCTTACTTATTTTAAAGATAAAAGTTAGTTATTAAAAGAAATCTTCAATATTTTAAATTATTTGCATAGCACAAAGCAATGATAATGCTTTGTAAAATATTTATTTAAACCTTGCTTTATTGAGAGGATATGAGTTGTTAAACTGAATTAAATTGGAAAAGCAATACCCGTGCCGCAGATTCATATGTAATTTAAACTGCTTCATTTTTAAAATTATTCATTAGGTGTTACTTGGGGAATAGTGGAGATATTTAAAACCTTAATAATACTTTATTATTTCATTTATTAAAGTATATCATTCAATGTAAAGCATTAGTCTTATAATTTTTCTTTCAACCTTTCATTTTATTAATCTGTTAGGTTAATAGACAATGATCCAAGCATAACTATTACTACTACTTCTACTACTACTACTACTACTACTACTGCTACTGCTACTGCTACTTCTACTGCTATCACTACTGCTACTGCTGCTACTACTGCTACTCCTCATCCTCCTACTACTACTACTGCTACTGCTACTATTATTATTATTATTATTATTATTATTATTATTATTATTATTATTATTATTATTATGTTTCAAAAAAGGAAGTTTATTAATCAAAGAAATACAGAGTTTTTTACATTGATTTTACATTGATTTTTTACAGTGACTTTTCCATTGTTTTTATATACAAGCATTTTTATAGTCTTCGGTTACATGTTTTCAATAAAAAGTTATCTAATTTTTACATAAAAATTATTTATTGTAGAGAGAGGGGAAAAATGTTTTTTATTTCCATATTTATTGTTATTGAGTTTTCAGTGTTCTTGAATTTTTGGCACTTATAGCATTGATTGTTGTTTGATAAGAGACCATGTAGCTGCATAAATATGGGGATTTGCTATTGTCTTGTCTCTAATCCGTATTTGGTTTAGTTTGTTGTAGAAGGTGGATGGATGCCTTCTGGGCTTGTTACCCATTAGATAGGTACACCTGGTACACCAAAAAGTATATAGTACAAAGGTTGCTGCCCTAATGCTGGGTATTGATCTGCCTTGAAAAACCTTAATTATTTGACAAATGGTCATGTTTTGTTGGTGGTATATTGCACCCATCATTGTTCTTACATTGTGTAATGCAGTACATTAATACAATAGGTGTTGTAGGGTCTCTTCAGCCTTGTGGCATAGTCCACAAAAAGGGTCTATTGAAACATACATCCTCTTATGGTGTAAGAAGTATGTTGTTGGCATTGCGATGAGATTTACTTTTAGAATGAAATCAAAAAATTTGGGTTCTAGTGACCACTTTTTGTATTCATGTAGTAATTTTCTGTTGTTTATTCCGAGTATTGTGTTATCGTTGTTTAGGTCTCTTTCCTGTTGAATTTGTTTGTGAATGTTCCAATATGAATATTTGTGTGTATATTGCTCTGTTCTGTTAAAAGTTGTTTTATATTGATGGATGATTGATGATATATATAGACCTGTTGGGGGTGGTTTGTCAGTTGGAGTAATTTGAATTAAGCATTTAAGTTTTGGAAATTGATTCATAATGGAAATTACTAGATTACTTAATTTTTGTGTATAAAAATGTCAATATTGTGCAAACCTAGACCATTTTTAATAAGGGGTTGATTTAGTCTTTTTGTTGATATTGCAACCACTTTTCTTGACCATAGAAGTTGGTTACAGATGGTTTTAATCTTTGCTTTGAAAGCTTTTGAGAATTTTATTATTGGTAAATAATATGTTATTTTTGTCATTATAAGTTGATTTATTAGCTGGACCTTAGAATATATAGAGAGATATGTTTTTGATAGGGAGGTGACAATGCATTGTGCTTCTTCTTTTAATCTATTTTGGATTAAACACCTCATTCCGGTTATTCCCAGATGAAACGGGAATCCTAAAAAATGTGTTGGTTTTGCTTTGTAAATGGACGTGCATGGTTTTCCAGTAAACATAGACCAAGCAGTAGTCTTTTCTGGATTAAACTTCAATTTGTATTGTTGCATATATTCTTTAAGAATTTTTTGTAATTGTGGTAATTGTTTTTTTGAATTATTATTATTATTATTATTATTATTATTATTATTATTATTATTATTATTATTATTATTATTATTATTATTATTATTATTATTATTATTATTATTATTATTATTATTATTATTATTATTATTATTATTATTATTATTATTATTATTATGATGATGATGATGATGATGATGATGATGATGATGATGATGATGATGATGATGATGGTGTTTCAAAGAAAAACTTTATTGAGTCTAAAAGATTACAGAGTCACATCTAGTAATATATTGATTTTTACAATTGCAAAAGAAATTACAACTATTATAGAGACCAATTAAGACATATTTTCAGTACATAAGTCTATCATTTTTGCATACTATTTTTGTTTGTTTTAGAATCTGTTTTTCTATTTAGTTCAATTTATGTTTGCATCACTTTAAAGTTGAAAACTGCTAATATTGTGTCACCATCTATATCATATTGGACTTATGTTTCATAGACTGGATCTTGGTTTCAAGTATGACCACATGGTTGCAAACACATCTGGATGAGCTAGGATGCTGTCTCTTTTTGAACAGTTCAAATTTTATTGACTATGTTGCAGGATGGGGTCAAGGGAGCAAAAGTGCATCTGGTACACCAGTAGGCATATATATGCTGTATGTTGCTGCACGAATAGCAGGGATGTTGCCTTTTTGAAAATGTATTTATTATTTCATCAAGTTAGCCTTTCTGTATGTGGTAAACATTGTTTTATAAGTATATACTATTATCTCATTACTAGCAATCACCTGTCAAATAAAACTTTCTTACTAATAAATATTATTTTATTTTGTTTGTATAATCAATCACTAATTCTAAACTAAGTCATTTTTTAAAAATAAACTTATACTACTTACAGCGCTTTTAATAAACAACAACAAAAGAATGCTCTACCCTCATTTTAATACGTTGAACGAGAAACAACCATTCATTATTTTTATAAAATTAGAATATATCAAATATTTTTCAATTAATATACGATCTAAATTAAATTTTTATTCCCAATAGACGGACAGTTGAAATCATAAACTGGAGTCCAAGAGATTGTAAAAGCCCTACAAAAAGACTATAAGGGAGATGGATGGATAAAATAAAAAAAAATGTGTGTGAGGGATGTGAAGAAGAGAGACTAGAAATAAGATAGATGGATTAAACTTGGAGAGATCTTCAACCTGCAGTGAATTGATAATGGTTGGAAATGATGATGTCTTTTTATAATATGCAAAACTAAAGCATAATTACAATTCATATTTATTCTTTCTATAACTTTTCTAAATTTTTATTCATTAATTTAAAACAACTTTTAAATCTAGCTTATTTTTTTGATTGGTTTTAATGCAGTATTTCTATACTCAAATTACAATTATTTTGATAAAAATTTTGTATAGAAATGACAGAAAAAACGGTAATTCTTTACATTGTAATATCTTTTTCATCACCTTTCTTAAATATTAGTATTAATATTGAATCCTTCCAATTATCTCAAACATCTTTATTATTTAGACATTTGGCATATAGTTTTGCCAACAATGTTTATATTTATTTTCCTTATAATTTTAATATATCCATAATTGAACACAGACTTCCAAGATTCTTTCACATCTCATACCACAAACACACATGACCACCCTTATGAAAAATATAAATGATCTTCAATATACATATTTTGTGCTGATTCAGCATTCATCACTTGGTCTGGTTCATCATTTTCCTCACATATATATGTAATCAGTGCTTGGTTTATATTAGGATAGCAAATCTTCAAATTTTAATGGACAGACTTAAATCTATTCCACCCTCCAACTCTTCAGCCATTCATACCATTGAAACTCTGATGATGGAATGCCTAAATCATTAGAGTTTATAGATGATTGAAGAGTTGGAGGTTGGAGTAAATTGATATCTGTTGATTAAAGTTTGCTATGTTAATATAAACCAAGCACTGATTATATATATATATGTGATGGAGATAATATTCTGGACCAATTGCTATGTTAATATATATAAGCACTGATTATATATATATATGTGATGGAGATAATATTCTGGACCAACTGATGACTACTAGTTCAGCATGAAATATATATTGTTAGAGATCATTTATATTTTTAGCATGTTTGTGGTCATGTGTATTGGTTGTATGAGATAGAGTGGATAGTTGAGGAGAGCTTGAAGCTTGTGTTTAAACATATTATATAATTATATCTAAAACTTCAAGTATATAAATTATACTTGTATTCAATCAAATAACAATAATAGTATCATCATTTTCTGAATTTTTTTTTTTCAAAAATGTAATTGTATGCCCCACCTCTTCATTTAAAATGCTTGGCTATTTAGAAGTTATAAATAGTATAATGACTATTTGTTTTGTATATATCATATAAACAATGGGAATTAAGACATATAATATCAATGTTAATGGAGATAAATCTTATCTTTAATGTTGCCAAGAAATCACCATTTACTAATTGACAGTTCTAAGGTTATTATAATATATATAGTAGTACTTTTTGCCTTAAGTTTAAATGAAATAAAAAGAGATCTTCTTTTACTTCAAATCCAAGTTCTTCTATCATCTTTACTGCTATTTTTATAACTATGACAATGCATAAGACTATAATATCCTTTCTTGATATCTTAAAAGAAATAGTTCAACTTTCCAGAGAGTTATGTATGCTAAATTAAATAGCTTTATGAATTTTAATCTTACATAAACAATGAAAATTACGGTATTATATTCATGTAAACAGAGATAAATTTTATCTTTGATGTTGCAAGAAATCATCAATCATTACTCAACAGACTGAAGGTTAAACATGTCTTCTCTATTAAGGTGTGTAATAACTCTTTTGTTCTAGGTTTAGAAGTAAAAACAGTTCTACTTCTACTTTAAGCTCATGTTGTTATATAAAAATAATTAATTTAATGTATATAATCTCTGGAGAAAATGAATTATTATCTGTAATATGTCAAAGGAAGATATTAGGCTGTTTCATTCTCATACCTGTAAAAATAGCTGTCTGAGTTTAAATCCAAATTATAAGCTGGATTTGAAGTAAATGATTTTTTGTTTCTTCTAAATGTAAGATAAAATAGTTACTATATAGGTTAATAAAAAATTGATTTTTAACCATAGGACTGGCAATTAATAATGATAGTTTTATGATAATATCAATAGTAAAAGTTATCTTTGTTTACATAAATATAATTTGTTAATTTCCATTGTTTATATATTTTTATAATCCATGAAAATACTTAGTTTAACATATATAACAATATAGAGAAGGTGTATTATTATTTAAAGGATGCCAAAACAAGATATCAGTCTTTTGTAATCTCATAGTTATAAAAATAGTTATCTGGATGTAAGTCTAATCTCATAGTTATAAAAATAGTTATCTGGATGTAAGTCTAATCTCATAGTTATAAAAATAGTTATCTGGATGTAAGTCTACATAATAACTTGGGTTTGAAATACAAGAGGATATTCTTTTATTTCATGTAAACCTAAGACAAAAAAAAACTATTATATAGGTTAATAAACAATAGTTGTTTAGTCTCAGGACTGTCAATTAGTAATTAATGCTTTTCTGTCTATGTCAAAACTAAATGTTGTCCATGATTATAAAAATATAAACTGTTAATTTTTTATTATTTGTTATTATGTTAAAATCCATGGAAATATTAAATTTATCACAGAATTTTACACATATGTATACACACACACACATATATATATATATCAAAACAAAGATTTTCATAAGTTAAAATATAAACATATTTTAAATTTATCCATGTATATATAGATGCTTAATTTTGCCAACATCTGTGATGACATCTGATAGACATCTTTAAAACTGATGTTGCAAAAACATTTAAAATTAGAACTTTTATTATGATTGCAAAATTATCTTAAATGACTTGTGTTGCACAGATTATAGCAGATGTGATCTCATCAATACAGCTTGTAAGACATTGATATTAACAACAAGAAATTACATATAGAAGGCTAAACATAAAATCATGAAAACTATTTACAAGTTAAAAATTAGTATTATCCAGAATAAATACTATTGAAATACCAATTGACTAGCAAAAATTCCATTATAATAATACTATAGATAGTTCTTAAAATTTTTATCATCTTAATTAGCAAACAAATTTTTCCCAAAAATACCTAATATTTTTATTTTAGCTTTACTCATCACAATTTACCTAACCAAATTTAATGTAAAAATCTATTTATAATCAATGATATGCTTCTAAAATTTATGTTTTCATGGTTTAATGATTTATTCATAAGATTGTGTAGAATATCTAGAGAATAAACTAAGTAATTTCTTTCTTTTACAAATCAATTTAAATATGCCAGACAAATACTTTATTCAATAAATAAAACAAAGTGAAACAAAAACACCTTTGCAATTAGTAACATAGCATAAAACTCTGATTTAACTTTTTTCTTTAAAACATGAAGAATTTTAGTTTGATTGTGGTGATGCAGTTGCTTGATTTAAAGTTTCTCAATTATGGTTGTCTGTAACATTTATTTGCCACTATTGTCATTATTTGATAGCAAAAACTTGAACTAAAGTAAATATTAATTAATAATTTTGATTAATATCTTAAGATGTCAGTTTCATATGAGAAAAGTTTAACAAAAGCAGAGTGTGGAATTTCAAAGCCGTGGGCCTTGCTTCAGATGATATTTACATAAAAGATTATTTAAAAATATTTTATAAACAGCCAATTTATGTGCAATCTATACATTTGAATTAGGGTGGGCCTTGCTTCAGATGATATTTACATAAAAGATTATTTAAAAATATTTTATAAACAGCCAATTTATGTGCAATCTATACATTTGAATTAGGAGTAATAAACCTTTAGCACTCAATAGGTTCACAGATATTTGAAATATAATTTTATTGTTATTCTTATAATATTAATTCAAATAATAAATAAAACTTAGATCATCTCAATCATTATATGTCTAATTTAGAAAAATAAATATACTGGTGCTGATATAGTATGTGCTTGATGCCATTTTGAATTTTATAACTTATCCCAAATCCCAGTTGAAATATTCAAGTGATAAATGATATCAATTATCAACAACATGTGGTTTAAAAAAAAACAAAACAGCTACAAAATCGCAAATTCCATCATTAATTAAAAAATCAAAATGCAAAATTTGCAATTGTCATCAAGTATTTAAAAATCAAAATCCTAACTTTGATCAATATTTAATATTTAATAAAAAATCAAAATCAAATAATGTGAGTAAATACTTTACATTAACCTACATTATCACAATTTACATAAATCTTCAAAAATCAAAATGCAATTTACGTTTGTTATAAGCCTATGAAAATAAGTCAAAAGGCAACTTTTGTTTTGTAGTTTAAAAAAAAAAACCTAATTAACATACTTTTCATTAATATGCCAAAAGATTATAACTTATAAAATATGAAATACAGCATATTATTTTTACAAATAATAGGATTTTAGTTTTTTCTTATCAGAAATTCTCTGTTCGCTACTGTTAACCTCTTGAAGGGTTTTTTTAAAAAAAGTGATATAAACTCCATAATCTTATTAATATTGCTTGTAGTAGTTAGCTAATACATATTTAAGTGTTATATGCACTTGTGTTGAATGAAAACTAGTTAAATTTTTTTTTTCAATGCTTTGTTTCTTAACTAGAAAATGAAGAACATGGATTAATTTAAATTAAGTTAGATGATTACAAATACATTAAATTTAAAAATAAAATGCAATTGTTCAAATACAGTTTCCAATTGCCATGAGGAATGGTTTGTCTATTCTAAGCTTTAGTCGATGCAGATTTTTTTTATGGCGTTGGTTTGCGGAATTTGAGAATATCTCTTTTTCACAGGTGAGTTATATAAAGTGACTTTTAATTAAAAAATAACTTTTCTTTTTTTTTCTAATTCAATATTTACAGATAATTCATACGTTTACATTTATCCTTAATGGCACCCACCATTAAAGTCTCCACAGTCAAGAAAATCAAAGGCAAAAATCAATATAAATCTAAACCTCAACAAAAAAATTCAAAAGTTAAACAAAAACAATTTAGTTTTGATCCAAATAAGATCAAACCCATGGAAATTTTCCAATTTATTAGTCCCAATGCTCAAAGTAATACAATTCAATCCAAAATGAAAAATTCTAATAGTAAAACTAAACAGGAAGTCACCATAAATCTTATTAAAAGTAACATGGAGATAGATTCAAAAATTAATACTTTTCCACATGGGCCTGGAGGACAAGACAGGCAACTTGTTTGAAAGGGCTTGACTTTCCCTGCAAAACAATACCTAGACCATCAAGATTGCCCACTCCTATGGGAAGTTATGTATGAAAAGATACTGAAAATCTAATTTTATTCCTGATTTTGGAAGTTGACATATGCGGGAAAATCTGGCAGACAGAAAAAGTGGGTTCTCAGAGTAATTCAAACTCCAGATTTTTTTCTGATAATATAGATTCTGTGTTGACCTACATCCCAAACCAAGAACTGAAATTTTCAGAGGTCAGGAACAGGAGATATGGGGCAAAAGCAGGATGTGGCACCATCCAAAATTAAAATTTTTTTAAAAAATGGATAAAAACTATAACAAAAGGCATAGAGAAGCTAATTTACTCACCACACCATACAAAACTGCCTCAAGCAATAGAGACCATTCCCCTGCAGCTGAATATAACCTTGATTTCCCTGTTATCAATGGGTTACAAAATATACCAGTTTGCTCCCAAAAAGTTACAAAAACACCCAACAATCTCCATCTGCACAACCCACCTGCATCAATGAAAGAACCTTTGAATAAACCAGCCAATAGCCCTGCCTCAATTCCTTTAAATAACAATACCCAATTAAAAGTCAATAATATTGATCAACTTCCAACCCTTCCCAACCTCTACACAACCATAAGGGTCCTAGTATAAATCCAGTGGGCAGCACCACAAGAATTCCCCCAACATCTTATGGCCACATGGTTGCCAGAAACATCCTGGGACTTCGACCCAAAACTACTGACTTCCCAGTTGCTTTCCACCCACAAACTGATGAAAGCATCAGAATCTATGGTAGAGCCCTTCAAATAATGGGAGAAGACCAACACTCAGAGATGTGGGGGAGGAAAGACCTGCCCACAAAAACCCTAACATCTACAAGTGTGATCTAGCAAATCATTCTACAATAAGTTACAGATTCAATCAGTCAGTGCTGCCCCTCCTTAAGAAATTGTTCAACATATTTAAGGATGAGAAGACAGAAAGTAATCCTGGCTGTCACAGATGATAATGTTCACTTATACAGTTTCCTGGTACAGTCTCTTTTTGAACTATTCATTACAAATGGCCTATGGGGCTCTGTCTATAAAGTTATTTAATCCAAATGATCAATATGTGGTGGTCCAATTCAACAATATCTTTGCCAAGGAGGCATTTCGAACTAATCATAAAAGTCTCATTGGCTGGTACTTGATCACTATAGACCCAAATGGACCCAGATTCATCAATGGCTATGTTAAGAACTGTGGCATCAATTTCAACAAAGCAGACCTCCAGAAAGCCTTGGTTCATTTTGGGAACATTATTGCTTTCCAATATAGGATCATACGTTATGCTGAGATTGAGTTTCTCACCAACATAGCTGACTTTCAGATCATGTTACACAAAGGTGTTTTCCCACTCAAAATCCCTGGTCTGATAGAATTTCTTGATGTTCCACTCACCATCATTCTTTGGGGGATTCCTGCCAGTGCTTCCATTGTAGGCATAGAGGACACATTATGAGGGTCTGCAGGGAGCACCCTTTCAAAGCCAGTACCTCATCCGGTTCTCTCGATCATGTTAAAGCTGTGTCAGAGGACTGGCTGGCCAATCCACTCATAGACATAACTTGTTGATCCTCAGCCTTTGTTTGCCAATTTTCTGGATACTGATGGATTTTGCAGAGCCTTTTAAAAGAAAGAAAAGAAGAAACAATCAAAAAATTCTCTCAGGCCTTGACTAGTTGCTCGTCCTTGTGCTCTGAATCCCCTGCTGTTGATGACTTTCTGGACCCAAATGTACCTGTAAGTAAACTAGTCTCCTCCTCAGGAAAAGAAAATGAAGCATTTTTCTACTTCACTTCTGGGACCTCCATCCATGGAAAACCCTACTGCAATTGATGAGACTCCTGTCATAAAATCCCCAATTCTTGTTGCCGGCGAAGAAAATATTGTTCAGGTGGACTTTTTCCCTTCCCATACAGGTGCTGATAGTGATGGCTGTTCTGATTCTGACTCTGACTCATCATTCTTGGGGACCCACCTGATAATTGAAGATTCCACCCAGAAATGCTTTGGTTTCACCCAAGGCTCCAGTTTCAGTGAATCCCCCAGAATCTATTGATCCACTCCTTAGACAATTATGTTAAAAATCTTTTCTGTTAATAAAAGAGGCATGAACTCTCAGGATAGGGCTTATGCCCTGTAATACTGTCCCAGATGCAGGCTACAGATGTTCTGTGTTTATCAGAAACAAAGTTGCATCTCCAGTTGGACATACATGTTATCCAACTAATCTTCACTGCTGCATTGGAATGTGTGGCTCTCATTATCAACAAGAAATCTCCAATAACATTTTTCCAAAATCTTGTACATCAACTCTCATTGCCTCATAGTGATCATCCAATTTCAAAGATGGTTGCTCAACTCTCATTGCCTCATAGTGATCATCCAATTTCAAAGATGGTTGCTCAACCTGATTAATCTTTACCAACCAAGAAAGCCTGAGAATTGGAAAAATCCATTCCATCAATGCAACTCTCAGGATAAGCCCACTTTTCATTGTAATTACTGGTGACTTCAACCTATCATACAATTCTTTTAAATCCAATTACCTGAAACTCCTTAATCTGCATATGGTAAGTGGGGGAGGCCTCTTCCCTGAGATAGCATTTTTGTTTTATATGAGGCACACATGATCCCTAATAGACTTGGTATTTTTCTCCTTCATTAATGGGATCTGTTGAAGCCCACGACTGGCCTATGGCCTTATCTGATCATTTGGCATTGGAAATCAAGCTCAAGCTCAAAAATATCACAGTCCCAATGATCCAATTCCCTTACACAAATTAGGATGCTTACAAGGCTGAATATCATCACCCAGCTGGTCGCTGAGGCCTACATTGCCTTCCACTGGCTGTCTTTTCCTGCAGTGGAGGTGTGGTTGGCCTTTGTCAACTCATTGAGCTACTTAATTAAGCAGTGTACACTTAAGACAAAATGCTCCATCCTGCTGATGGCAGAGCTTGATGGAATTGCAAAAGACCTGCATGACATGCCTTTTGAGGCACAGAACATCCCTTACATATTTCATCTTTAAAACAAAATATAAAACAGCACAGGGTGCCCTTGCAGAGTACCTGGCTATCAAGAGGGCCTGGCAATACCTACATTATCAGAACTGCTGGACCAGGGGTTACCTTTATTGGGCACTTGGCTTGGCTAAAAAAATACAGACTTCTAGATCGATAGAGGTGCAGAGGAGCTGCTACATGGGTGCTTCTATGCTGGCTAGGATCAGAGAATTTTATTCTCATAAGTTCCAGCCTGTGGGGATAACTAACACTCATAAAAGGTTTTCCTCAACTGACTCCACCCCCCACAACATCATTGAGGGGTGAGTTCTGTGGAGATTAAAGTCCCTCTGAGACAGAATTCATTCTGGCCTCTGTGAAATTCAAAAATTTCTCTTGATTCTTACACAAGTCCCAATTATAGAATAGATGATCACCTTTCTTGCTGATGTCACCCGGGAGGCCCTGGGTATTTGTCCTATCACCATGGTGCCTCTAGTCAACAAACCTGAGAGCCCACGAATCTTGAACAACCTCTGTCCAATCTCCATGGTGGCACTTTTGATTAAGGTGATTGAGGGTCTCATAAAAGAGGATATCCAAGGCAACATCATTGGACACCTCTCACATTACCAATTCACAAGGAAATATTAATCAACAGCTGATGCTGTTAGTCGATTTTGCTTTATCGTTGACTATGTGTACAGTAGAAGGAAATCCCAGCTGGTCGCCATACTGCTTGAATTTGTTAGAGCCTTCAACTCATCAGAACTGACATACTGCTTGGTGTACTAGAGCAGCTTAAACTGCCCACAGCATACCTCCATCTCATAGAGAACCTCCTCCATAATTGGGAAGTTTTTCTCTTGTTGGATGGTCAAGTAGCTCTGGGATTTAGGCCCTGTATTTCTATCCTGCAGGGCTCACCACTAAGTGCTCTCCTCTTCTTGGCCTATGTGAACCTGTTGCTTCTAAGCATTAATCCTTCCTTCTCAGGGATAGCCATTCCTTTGCTTGGAGAAAGCATTCATCACATCATCTATATGGATGATATGGTGATGTTCCTCTTCTTTGGCAATGAGCTCGCAGGACTTGAGAAGCTCCTAGACCAAATTTCTTGCAAGTTTGGTCTGAGGGTCAATGAGGGCAAATTGGCAATATGGTCCATCTTGACAGGGAAGTAAATCCCAGGCAGATTCAAAGTGGTTCCCCAGAGCTTCCTTGGATTGCATCTTGTCTCTCCCCCCTCAGTCATGAGGAGAAACTTAGAAAATACACTTATCTCCAAAATAGAAACACATCACCTCACTTTCAAAGATATACCTTTCCCTATTGGGCAAGGTCACCCTGCTTAATTCAATTGTGCTCCCAAAAATAATTTATTATCTGGCCGGCTTTGCCACAACCAACAGCTTTGTCAAGAAGTTTGAGACTCTTTGTAGGAGACTGTGTTGGGAGAAAGGTTCTCTGTCATCAGCCTGAACATACTGCAAAAGCCAACCCTTGAACATATTGGCCCTACATGCCATTAGGATATTCCAAGTTTAAAGAACAACTTTTGAACACACAATCTGATATTGAATGCCCCCTTAACAGAGAAGGTTGAGCCTATGTACAGACCCCCACCCAGATGCAGAAGCTTCTGGCTTCAGCAGCAGATAACTACCACCCTGACAAACATTGGGGCTTCTGGTTCACTATTTGCATTGAAATTGACTTACTGAGACACATACCAGATGATGTTGGAAGAAACCCCCCCATCCTGCTTTTAGTATCAATTTCAAGGCTTATTAAATGGACAAGGTTCCTCAGACTCAAGCCCAAGTATGTAGACTTCCTGCTCAAGGTCAACCCTAAGGCCCTCCTTACAAGGTCTTTCCTGTTCAATCAAAGAGGCTTTAATATTAAGACCTTATGCCTAATGTGTAGCAAGCAGGAGGAGACCATGACCACATCTCACTCAGTTGTGAGTCATGGTCACACCTTTGGGACCTGATTCCAGGGAGATTATCCATCCTCAATCTTGCTAGGGTAATGCTTTCCCAGACCTTTGAACAAGGGCTTTTTGCTAACATACAGCTTGCCACCTACATCAACTATGGGATCTGGACAACACAATACAAGGTATTGTTTGAGAAGGGAACAGATTTTTGTCCAGAAGATCTCCTGATAAAATACATCAAGAAAGCCAGACAAATTGATAAAGAACTTGTCCTGACCAACTGGAAGAACAAACATGGAGTCAATTGAAAATGTAGCAGAAATACATAACTTAATTCAGATTATAACTGATTATGGACTTTCCATCCTTACCACAAAACTTTAATCTGTTCAATTTACCTTCAGTGGCAATGATATTATCCAGGGTTTCTATTATGTAACACATGAAACCCTCAATATATAATACATGCAACCATCAGAAGTCACCCTCTTTTGTATTCTTAGTTTTTTACAATATGCTATAAATAAAGTTTTCTTTTTGAAATGTAAAATACAATTGTTATATAAAATGACCTTCATGGTTAGTAAGCTTGTTGATAATGTCATTTATCAACTGAATGTGTCAGCATGATTTTGGTTATTGAACTCGTACTATATCGACACCCATACATTTACCAATATATTTATTTACAATGATATAACTAACAATTTTTAGCAATATAAAATTAATAGTCAACTTGACAAGTAGATTAATCATAGTCTTTGGAAAAATTATATCAGTCTTTAAAATTATAAGGAATAGAGTATGTCGCAGGAGATATTAGATTTTGAAATATATATTGTGTTATCTTCATTTAATTTTATTACACATATAAAGGCGATAATCATATATGTATGCACTGATATATTCAAACTATATAGATTTATAAATAGAAATAATTCTTAAAAATTATTGATTATTATTTGGTTAAAAACAAATATATATCTAAGTTCAGGCATTCATATTGAGAAATTATTATTATTTATTTGATAAAAATTTAATCCTTGCATTTGAGTTTGTAAAAAATGAATTAACGATTGTCTGTGAGAATCAATATCAGCTGTTATTTGTTGTAATACTTTATTGGAAAAGAAATTAAAAAAAAAGTATAATAGTATTAAATGATATAATGAATGAAGATCCATATGTTTTTCTCATAGGTACACCTAAATGTATCAAATGTTTTCTAGATATAGTAAGTGGAATAAAGGGATTAAATTGTTTCTATAATAATAATTTATATTATACATTTAATGTTATACAGAAATAATGAGAAAACTAAATGGAAATATTTGTGAAACCATTAAATATTAGAAATTTTATTAGGTTTAATTCAGATATATCTTTACCATTAACACGTAATTTATTTCATTTTAGAATGTTTTTATTTAGAAATATGATTTTATGTAAATATAAATGAATCCCATGTTTAGTATTGTATTGGTTGCAATATATATATATATATATATATATGTTTGTATGTATATATATGTAAAATAAATAAAATGTCTGTTAATTAAAAACAAAATTGTAATTATAAATAAATAACAAATCCTTAAGGATTGTTTGTAATAGTTTGTAAACCGTTAAATTTTTTATTTATATATATATTGATACACTTCGCCGGGTTTCAAAATAGATATATAAGGTTGCAAATATCAGTCAGTTCAATAAAAGGTAAAATTGTAATTAATATGTATTTTTATTAAACTCTTATATTAGTTAGTGCATTGTAATGTATATAATGCACACACACATGAATATGTAGCATTCTGTAATGCAAGTTAATTTTAGTTAAAAACAAAAAAAAAAAAAAATTTTTAAAGAGACAAATATCTTTGTATAAGACTATTTTTCCTACAATGTGGTGCAAGGAATATTCTTTTATTGCTTTAGTTAAAAAGATAAATAATTTTCTTACAATGGGCATTGTTGAAGTAAAATTTCACAAAGTATAATTGGGTATTGATTAGAAATGCTGGTTTATCTGGAGTTATCTGATTAATGCCTGGTTCTAGAAGTTTCTAAAAACAAACAAACAAAGGGACTGTAACCTTGTGAAAGCCACCAAATTCATTATAAAACTTGCTTAATTACTTACTTATTTACTTATGAGGACATTCTTTCAAGTTATTGTTGTATGCTTTCAACTACCTCACCATTTATCAATATTCAACTCATTCAAAATAATAATTTGCAGTAGTCCTCCACAATCATAGTGTAAAATGCAGCTATTTAACAGAACCAATCATTATAAATGAAAGAATCAACTGCTTCAGTAATTGTACCTGTTAATATATGTGGTTAAGGCATTCACCCAATGACGGACTCCGATCTCCAATCACAATTTCATTCATGAGCATGAAATAAGCATCTAATAAAACTAACCTTATGATATTGCCGATGATCAACCCCAATACTAAAACATCTCTTTTACCCTTACCGCCAATGAAAAGAAATAAACAACATGGATCTTCAAATAAATATATGTACTCATTCAACTGGACCACTAAATACAAAAGTCTGCAGCACAAAAGATTTATGGTAATATACAAGAATTTTAATTATATTCAGTAAGCCAGGCATTATATTTATACTTAGAGACATGTATGCCGATTATAAAATAATTATTTTTAGATTTAAGTATTAGATGACTTTTTGATATTGATATAATTTAACATTTATATGTGTATAATTAATTTTTTTATATGAAAAAGTTAAGATTTTTTTTATCATATCTCAGGAGTACAAGTATATCAGTCTTTGATTAAGTTGACAATTGAATGTTATTGTTATAAAACAAGTTTATGTTTGTTAGTGTAGGATTTAGTGATTTTCATTGTCACTATAGATAATTTTCTTTTCGGATTATTAATATAGTTAAAAGGTAAATCATTATTTTTTTTTATATAAATTCATTTATAAATTACCTTTAAATTTAAAGAAGAAAAACTTTAATTACTTTATTTATCTGTGTGTGCAATAGGTTTAACTCTACTAAAGTATCTGGAACCAAGTCATATTATTCTGCTATATAATATAATAAAGGCACATCATTGTTGACATATTTGTATGTGAAGTGTGGATAATGTAAACATTTCATTCTTTAAAAATATCATGAGCTATTAAAGCCTTCGTTACATCAAATCTTTGACAGCGACGTTTATGTCCAAATCATTTTTTTATATTATTTAATTTGTGTATTTTTTTTATTTCTTAATAATGGGCTTGGTTAACTTAGCTTTGGTACAGCTTTCAGGACATTTTATTTCATGACCTCTATATATAAATAATTAGTAAAACATTCAGATCCTCTGTCAGCAAAATCTCTGTCAAGTTCTTCATTAAATATTAGCCTATATCTAGGTCCCTTAATGCGAGAAGTGTGGTCTGTATTATTACTATGAGACAAGACTTAGGAATGACATTTTTGGCATTTCTTTAGTTTATAGTTGTTTATAAGATTCAGAATGTTTTGTGATATGGTTTTACAAACATGTATCTAAGTTAATATTTAAATGAGGATACAATATCTAAATACTTTAAGGTTATTAAAGAATTATTCATTTCAACAAAAATTTTATTAACAATTAATAGTGATTACATACTAATAAAGGATAGATAAATGAATAAATTGTACAATAATATGATTGTATAATGTTTTATTTGTCATCTGGCTAGATTTTGTTATGAGAGTACAATTGTTATACTCTTATGTGGTTAGGTATAGTGAAGAGATTCTAAGAACTTGTTCAATGGAATAAGCATTTTTATATAAGCATGAATATTTTCTTTTAGAATTTCCTATTCTATAATGCTGGGTAAGTGGGAGTTGATAATCAGGAAAAGGAAAGAGCAGTTAAAGACCAGGTGTCATCAAAGACTTTACTGGAGACCAGGAGCTGGTCACGTTTCTTGATTTTTTTGAGCGTTTGATAAAACAATGGTATGATTTGTGGCAGGGGTAATTCCATGAGAGTTTTGCATCTCACTATCCATATGGAATAAAGGACAAAGGTAGAAAATCATATCAGGTCTTATGTTGGAATTGATTATAATTATATCTTTCAGTGTTTTAAGTCTTGGGCACCGGTGTATAATATGGTCTATGGTTTCATCTTCATGAGCACACAGACCACATATAGGGTCAATGCTGGTAAAACCTCTTTGGTGATAAAGGAACCAATTCGTGGGAAGCACATTAAGATTTATTTTAATGATGAAGTCAAGGAATTTGGGTTCCAGACTCCATCTTTTGAAGTGTGTAATGAGTCTTTGGTTGGTTACTTTTAGGCTGGTTTTAATGGGTTGTTGATTATAGTTGATTATATTGAATGCTTCCCATAAGGTGATTTTTTTGTTAAGGTTAAAGGGCATTATTGGGTTATAAATTGTAGGTGGTCTATTAGGGAGGCTATCCATGAACTGGCAGAGGGCGGAGGATGATCTGTTGGTGTAATTTTTTTTAATAATGTTGGAGTTTCCACAGGAGAGGATCAGATTATGTAGAGTGTTGTGGGTTTTCTGTAAAATGATTGCTTGTATTGAGTGGAATGAAAGTCCATTTAACCTGCGTGGTCGTTGGATGCCTCGTAAGCTAATAGCAACTGTCCTTCCTCTCCAGAGAAGTTTAGTACATAATCGGTTGATTTTATTTTGAAACTGTTTAGACATTTTTACGAATGGAAGATAATATGAGATTTTTGGCATTATGATCATGTTGAGGAGGCCAAACTTTCCATATAATGAAAGGTATACTCTAGAGAGTGACGTGGTGATGGCTTCAGTTGAATGGACGATTGAATCTTGAATCTCTCTTGCCATTGCAGTTGGAGTTTTGAAGATTGGGAAACCTAGGTATCTTTGGGGTTTTTCAGAAAAGGGAGAGTTGATTTGTTTACCAGACATAATCTTCCAGATGGAAGATTTGTTAAAGTCTATTTGTAGGCCAAGTTTCGCTGTATTTCTGTTTAAGATGTTCATGAGATGGGGAAGGTATTTAATGGTGGGAAGAACAACCATGATGTCATCTATATATGCAAATACATTGAAGTTTTTATTGAGAGAGGGAAGGAAAATTCCAGGGAGGTTTTTTTCTATATCCATCAGAAGAGGGTTGGTGTATGCTGTGAAGAAAAGGGCACTGAGCGGGGATCCTTGAGAGATCGACTTGTGTGGCTTGAAACCTGGTGTGATCTTGCCATCAAGAGAGAGAAAAATCTTTGTTGTTGAGCAGATTGCTGATCATCTGTATAATCCCAGCTGGAATGTCGCATTCCAACAGAATATCCAGGAGGATATTTATCTGGACTGAATCAAATGCTGCCGCAACATCCAGCTGGACAGCAATAGGTTTTGATTTGCGATGTCCTCTGATGTAATTGAATAGTGCAGTTACATTGGACATAGCATGTGAGGTTGATGATCCCTTTTTTCCATATTGGTTTGATGAGATATGGCTAAGGAGTTGAGTTTGGACTTGATCTTTAATGGCTGACTCAATTATCTTGATAAGCAATGGGGTCATGGAAATTGGCCGGATATTGTTAACGTCATTTAGTGGTTTTGCTTTTTTAATAAAAGGCACGAGTGCCACTGGGTAAAGATCTGTTAGGTTTCTGTTGCCGGAGGCTAGGTGATCAATCATTTTTTTAATAATTGGCACAGTGAATTGACTGAGGTGTTTGAGAAGGAAATTTGGGATGCCATGAAGGCCAGGATGAACGCCGTCAGAGAGAGATGTTATCTTCTTTTTGATTTGGATATTTGTGATGCCATGTTCGCCGGGGTCACCAGCATCCAACCAGCTGTTTATAGGAGGAGCTCCATTTTTTTGCATTAATTGGCAGAATTGTTTGCTGATGTGCTGCATCATTGGAAAGCCAACGAGATTGGTTCCATTAGAATTAATGGATAAGGGAGTGATTTGTTTTTTATTGTACCCCAGTGCCCATCTAAGGTAGTCTCTCATCCAGCAGTGTTGTTGTGCTAAGAAACATTTGGCTCTTCTGATCGATATATATTCTGCAAGGAACTTTTGCTTGATTTTGTAGAGATTTTTAAGGAAGATGATTTTTTCTGTATTTGTGAAATTTTGCTGTAAAGCTTGAAGTTGTATATTAATGTCTGTTAGATCATTTAGATGGCCATTAGGTCCTTTGATTTTCCTGGCATGGTGATTTAATATGGATTGTAGTATTCCGATGAAGGAAAACCAGCCCTCCTCAGCAGGAAGGGAAAGGATGTTTATTTTCTGGAAAAGGATGTATGCCTCAGATACTATCGCTTCGGTCATATTTGATTGGGTGATCATGTGCATGGTTTTACCAGGTCCATCAATAGGTGCAGGGATTGAAATAGGTGTAAGTTGTAAGATTAGAGCCATATGATCAGAGAAAGCAACAGGGGCCAAAGCTGCATCAAGGTTGAAATGGAGGTCTGGGGTGTAGTAAACCAAATCAATCAGGGACTTTTTAGTTTTAGTATAGAAAGAGTAGGCTTTGGGAGAGAAGAAGCCATCTCCACACATTAATCTGTGATTTATTAGATGCAAAAATCTCTTGTTGAAGTCATTGTATGTGGTGTTAAAGTCTCCCAGAAGAAAAGTAGGGGAGTCTCTGTTAGCGTTGATGGCATTTAGGATGTGGATTATTTTTAGATATTGAAAGGTGTCTTTGGCTGTATATATATAAGCTATGATGATCGTATAACCCCAATAGTCTATTTCTATGATAATAATATTGGCATCTAGAAATAGAATGCTAAAACTGTTTGGTGGTGTTGACTTGTTGAGAAGAATACCGACTCCACCTGAAGCAGAATGGCCTATGGAAAATCTAGTAAATCCGAGAGTTGAGAGAAGAGATAGTATTTTATGATTGGTCTTATGGTGATATTTAGTTTCACCCATAAGAAGTATGTGAGGGGAGCAGAGTGAGAGCCAGTTTTTAATAGCTAGAACTCTATCAATTGAGTTGATGCCGTGAATATTAATGCCAGCAATTTTGCAGAACATGATAGATTAATCCAAACCGTCCTCAGCAAAGTGTACCAAGTGAATGTGGGACACCTCCATGTTAATGAGGTCTGATGTTGTTTGGCAATCAGCGTCTTGTGATTGAATTTGTGGATGGATTGGTGATATAGTTGTTGGTTGAGAAAATGCATCCATGAATTCTTCAGTGTCTGATGAAGTAGTGTAATCTGTCTGAGATTCGTCAGATGGATCAATGGTATCAATGGTTGTAGGATCCATGGTTTTCCTCTTTTTTTCTATGGATTTGCGTGGCTTTGTGCTTGATATATCTGAAATTTGTTTGTTAGAGGGTGGAGGTGAGTAATGTATCAGATGGGCGCTATCATCATCAGAGCTTGATTTATCTGAATGAATTGATTTTCTTTTAATTTTCTTATTTGTATTTTGGGTATTTGTTGTGTCGGTTTTTTGAGGGTTTTGAAGTTTAATAGTGTTTTTTTCATTTTCCTGTTCTTTTGATAAAAGTGTTTTTTTATTGTTATAGGAATTTGTTTTAAATTTTAGACCTGAGTCATTTTCGGTTTGCTGTAACTGTTGGGAAACATTAACTATGCTGACTTTCGGGTTGAGTGTTTGATAAGTCTTTTCATCACGATGGTTAATTATTGCAGGAGTTGAAGAATTGAGGGCAGTTTGTGGATCACTTTGTTTAGGTTTACTGGACTTAACTGACCCAAATGAAGATGTATCAATGGTTTTAAACTGGGTGGGAGTTGTTATGGATGGATTGTTTTGAAATTTTTTGAGTGTATTTTTTTCATCACCTGTGTTTTCCTTGCTCTCATCAGGTGGTTTGGTCATATTTCCTTCTTTTGTAGCAAGAGTTTGGCCTAGTATTGTTTCTCGGGGATTAGTATAATATGTATCGTATGTATGATCTTTAGTCTTATTGGTTTGAGTGATTGGTTTAGGTGCAGTATATGTAATTGCTTGGATCTCTGATTCACTACTATTAGTGTAGAGGTTGTCGTTTGTTCTTTCTTGAATATTTTCATTTTGAAAGATAGGTTTGGATGTGAAAGGGTGTGTTGGAGGATTTATTTGAATCAGGTTGTCTGGGTTTGTGAGGTTGCTGATTGAATTAGGCCCATGTGGTGATTGTCTATTTAAGGATGTGAAAGCCATGTTAGTAGGTCTACCAGGACATCTGTGAACTTTATTCTTTTTAATACCACAGTGTGTACATATTCTTGCTGCACAATCTTTAATGAGGTGTGTTCTTTGAAGGCAGAAGAAACATTGTGGATGTACTCCCCTGAACGTCAAAACCATAGGAGAGCCTCTTGCAGTAATAATAGTGGGTATGTCAGTGGGTATAATGTTTTTCTTCAATGTAAGTGTGAAGATAACTGTATTGGACAGGATTTGATCTTCACAGTGAAGGTTTAATAGGTGTTTAAATTTGCTAAGTGAACCATAATTAATAAGGATGTCTTGTAGTTCTTGTTCTTTCAAGTGGGCAAGGCAGTTTTGGATTCTGCCGGATAGTGTAACAGGACGGTTCATATCTATGGAGCATAGTATAAAATTTCCTAAAGATCTGTATTTATTTTTAAAGTTCATACAGTCCACCCACATTTTAAACTCAATGATAACATAGCGACCATTGGGATGATTAAGAATCATATGAATGCCTCTGCCTAATTGTTTTTGATTGATTAGACTGTATAGCTGTTCTAGAGGGAACTTATATAGAGCACATTATTGATTTGTTATGGCTAAGATTAACGACTTATCGCTGTAGTAGTTAGCAAACGATTTATATAGGCTATTGGGAATCGTTTTGTTGAACTCATTATTTATTTTTAGGAACATGTCGTCATTAAGATCATTTATATTAAATGAGACATTTTCCAAAGTGTTTGATTCTTGTTCTATGTCTAATTCTGAGATATTCAAATATAGTTCATTGAAATTATCGGCCATAATATTTTCGGAGATGCTCTCAGAATTTTTAGACCTTACAATATTTGCGTACGTAGAGGAAGGAATTTTTCAATATTGGTATTGAAGAAATTGGATTAGATTGTAAGTTGGCTGAAGTAGCAATTGATTGTTCTGCGCTATAATCTTTGTTTGTTCTGGAATGTGATTTATCGGTTTTAAAATTTATTTCTTCTTTTTGATTTTTAAATTTACTGTTGACAAACTGTAATGTGACAGCACTGGTTTTGTCGACCTCTGGTGGAAAAGTTTTTACTTTAAAAAAATTCGCCGAAATCATCTTGTCGGTAATTTTGTCTATTATTTTCAGATATGGTTTCCAGGGTATTATTGGGCAAAGGAAATTGCTCATTAGAGTCTTCTGAGGGTGCGTAAAGTCTTCGGAGAGGTGATGATTGGTTTTTGCTTGTATTTTTAAGAATTTCAATAGTTTCGCTTGATGAGATATTAATGCTATTGCTTATATTAGGGGTAAGTTGAATATTTTCTAAACTTTTGTTGATATTTGTGATGCTGTTTTCTTTTGAAATATTGGTTTGTGGGTTTTTATTTGTTGTATAAGTTATTTTGGATAAATTTAGATTAGATCTAAGGCTATAAGATTTACGACCGATGACTGCATTGCTAGATTGAATGCTGAGATCGGGGCTAACCTTAATTTGTGAGTTATTGATTATATTATCACTTTCCATAATATATAATGATTAAAACCAACTTACTTTGAATAAGAAACGTAAAGGTAAGGGGACAATCGTCCCTATCTTCCTGAAATTGAATCGCTAAGGGACGCTTTTTGTAAGACCAGTTGCAAAGATGGCTGCCAAAAGCGGAAGTATTAAAGAATTATTAATTAAAGTAATTGCACATATTTCATAAAAAATATTTATTATCAGAAGAGTAAAGCTGTTTTTTTCTCAGTGATGAAAGTTTATTCATAAAAAAAAAAAACAGGTAAAAATACAGTTAAAAAAGATTTACAAAGAAGTGATTACATGGTAAAATGAAATTTAGGAACAACATGGTGAAAAGAGGAAGGATCCATAAAAGAGGGAAAGGAGTGTGGAAATGGTGTGTAATCCAGGCTAAAATAGCCTTTGGTTGCAAGTCCAAGACACACATCCTCATTGAGTTAGTGACCGCACAGGTCGCAAGCATTCATTTAGATGAATCCTGTAACAGAGGTTGAGTGAGTGGGAGTTGGAGAGTTTCCCAGGTATCTGTGAGGAGTGGAGGTAGGGCTAGTTTGTTATCTCTGTTTTTGAGAGAACAAGTTAGGTCCAATAGTTTTTGAATCGCTGAGGTACTCTCTGGTCAAAAATAATAGTTAAAATGATCAAGAATAAACTATCTCGATTAGTTATTTAATTCATTTTAAATTTACATATTTTATTATATGTGTTGTCATTTAGTATTTAATAAATGTTGTTGTGATTATTTAAATTTGCCTAGTGTTTGTTTGCTATTCTCTGTCTTTTAATTGTTTATTAAAAAAAGAATGTCTTTCTGTAAGCTGAGGTAGTCTATGATTAATTAAAAAAAAAGTCAGAACAGTCATCATTAACATTATCCAGGCACAAAAATAAATTATCCATTTTATATGAAAGTAATATATATATATGAAAAACAAAAACAAGTTATTCACGTGACTTGCTATTACTTGTTATTAATGATCACTAGATGGCGTTTTACCAAAACCACCGAAACAAGTGTAAAATTTGTTTACATAAACAACAATAGAGTCAGAATTAACTATCTCTTTCATTTTCTGACCCTCAGATCAGCTGATTACAAGCTATTTGCTATCATCAGTGAAAGATACAGTTGGAAACTAGATCTAAACACTGACTCCAAGTGTTTACGCAAAACATTTCTATCAGTTTGCAAGCATGAATTTTTTAGACGGTAAAGTCTTCAAACTCAGCTTAACAAGCCAGATATCTATATGGGTGGTTTTGGTAAAATGCCATCTATTGATCATAAATAACAAGTGATAGCAAGTTACGTGAATAACTTGTTTTTGTTTTTCATAAATGTACTTTTAAAGTTTTTTTGCAATGATATATATTGCAGAGACTTTGACTATATGGTGAAACTGAACTGAGATCAGACCCATATAGATATCTGGCTTGTTAAGCTGAGTTTGAAGACTTTACCAGTCTAAAAAATTCACGCTTGCAAACTGATAGAAACGTTTTGCGTAAACACTTGGAGTCAGTGTTTCGATCTAGTTTCTAACTCTATACTTCACTGATGATAGCAAATAGCTTGAAATCAGCTGATCTGAGGGTGAGCAAATGAAAGTGATAGTTAATTCTGACTCTTTTGTCATTTATGTAAACAAATTTTACACTTGTTTTGGTGGTTTTGGTAAAACACCATCTATTGATCATATATATATATATTAAATAAGTATAATTATAATTAGATGCATATAAAAGATAAAAAATAATAATATTGCATATCATTAAGATTATTTCAACTGCATATATGTTGTTTCAGAACATTGAAAAATAGCCCTAAACATAGAAAGATTACTGTTTAATAGTAAAGATTTTGTATAAAAAAGTAATCAAAGTAATATTATGTATGAATGAACCTAATTCTGTTTTTTAAAAAGAGTACATAATTTGAATTATGCAAAATTAAAAAATAAAGGAATTTAATTGATCTATTCAAATGAATTTTTGTATATCATACTAATATTCATGTTTTTTGTTTTTTTTTAGAGAAAATTTTTGTTTTACATGTTTAAATTGATTTTCAAGAAAAGAATTAAGCAGACCTATTTTATTGATAATTTTTATTAGACATTCTTTAGACTAGAGATTATAATAATTATATTTATAAAATGCATACTCATTACTTAAGTAATATTTATTAAGGCTAAAACCTTAAGAATATGCACCTGGTATTATCCAATAGATATTTCATATAATTTGTTACTAAACAATTTGTAAGAATTTACATCCATTAGATATTTGATATAATTTGTTAGTAAACAATTTGTAAGAATTTACATAAATTTTGAAATCTTGGTATTTTCATGAATAAATTGAAACAATTTATTACTGATATGAATTACAAAAAGTCACATTGAAAAAAAATGTAGAAAATTTTATTTTCTTTTTACAGTGGTTAAATTACTAAGATCTAAATAATGTATTACAATTTAATCTATATTATTCATTTGGCATTTTATAAATATTTATTATGGATGGTTTCTATTTTTAATTATAGCATATAGTTTTTAAATACTTCATTTTCAAGCACAGCTTATTTCAAACAACACATTTTTATTAAACATCTTTATTATCTTTAAAATTATTGCAGTTTTTTTAATTCCAGTTACAGAATTTAAATCCATTAAAATCAAATATATCTATTACCCTTTATAAATTAATATGAGAATTATAGATTTTTTTCTAATTGTTTAAAACAAAGCATTGGAAAAATATATAAATGCCTTCTAAATCCTCATCAGATAAGCTTTTCATCTTAATTCTTTCCATTAGTCATATATCATACTATGTATTTACCTACATAAAATGTGTTAAGCTAATATACAAACTTGTAAAATCATTGGATAAAATCAGTATAATTCTAAAACAGATTTACAAATTTTGATAAATATATTTGATCTTTAGTATGCTTTAAGGTTTAGATTTGGGATTTTAGAAATTGTTATAACTTTTAAGTTTAATAAAAATATTTTACTTGTAATTTTATTGAAATAGTGTTGTGTGAATTATGTTTTAATAGAAAAATAGTATTTATAAATTAAATTCATATAATTAACATAGAGATACATAGTCCAATGTAAAACTATTTGCAAGGATTGTAGTAATCAGCCCTAGTCGTCAAGATATGTTCAGTATTAAAAGTATATATTGAAGCTACTTTCATATCTTTTCCAATGTCTAATAACCATATATTTGAGGTAAAACATGTAAATAAATAAAAAAAGCTATAACAATACACGCACACACACACGCACGCGCGCGCGCACACACACACACATATATATATATCAATGTTCCCATACAACAAAATATAATAGAAATAATAATGATGATGAAAACTATAAAAATGAAAAAAAAATTGTAAAGATATTTTTTTGGATTATATTAATCTTTAAATTTTTGAATATGATATTCATCAGTGGTTGTGTCTGGTTTAGTTTGCCAATTTTATAGATTTTATGGTAAATCTTTTTAATTTTTTTTATTATTTCAAAATTATTGATAATAATTGTATTACTGAATGTGATACTGTATTAAAATTTAGACAAATTTCTATTTTTTTAAAAAATATTGTTTTAAAATATTTTGTAATGCTAATGTAGTTATCATTACTCGGGGAATCATATTTATAAAGAATGCTTTTGGGATCTAAGGTGTTACAGAAATATTAAAGTTTATTTTTTTCAAAATATTAATGCCATTTATGATTGGAATATGTATTTTTTGTTATATTTTTTAATTGATAATTATCAAATTTTTTCCTTATGCAAGAGGACATCTAAGGAAATGGAGAGAATTAATGAGCAAAAATTGTATTTGTTATTCAATACGTTAAAAATGAAATATATAAATATATTTTAATTATCAAACTTTTTAATAATGGTTATGGAACAGTTAGAAAAATGGAAAAAATTAGTGAGGGGAAAATTGATTTAGAAAGTAAAATTAAAAATATTATGCTGCTCAGAATATAACCTTATATATTAATAATCAATTGCAATATATTCTTTTATTTTTATTATTATTCTACTAAGTCATGAAAGCCATGTTTTATCATTGTTCACGTTGATAAAATAAAACATTGTAATATTATTGAAAATTAAAATATATTTAAAGAATACATACATGAAATAATAATAAATAAATTATCAATAGTAGTTAAAAATGATCTAGAGTAGTGTTTATAAAAATGCATTACAATAATTATTTTTATCTGCTGCTGATATCTTTTGAATTATTATTTCATATAAATATTATTTAAATATACTTTAATTATCATCTACGTTATATTTATTTAATCTAATAATGTGTCCAAAACCATGGGTATAGCTAGGATGTGCACATATTGTACCGGTCGGTTTTGTATGTTCACATAAGAAGATCTAGCATCTAGGCAAAAGTACCTCGAATCCAATCATGCGCAAGATACATTAGTCAGGAACACTCATGAATTCTGCCCTATTTGCCTATTTTCCAGATCTACCAACTTATGAGCAACAATCCCGATGATATCGATCTAATTTCATCTCTCACCGCCGGCATTGCACATCAAAGACACAAAAAGACTCTAATTTAAGTTTAATGGTGGGATATTTAGCATGAACACAATTTAGAAGTAATTAAAGATCGTAATCTATCATATTAATTATATATTAGCAGAGGTCATCTAGTCAGTATATTAACTTAAATAAAAGAAAATACAATGATTCGGACATGTTATAATATATATATTTAAGGTTTATTATTTTAACAAAACATACATAAACGCATGTCATCATTGATTGATCATTGGCCTCGTTAAGATTACATAACAATAGATCATAGAGAAATAATATTACGTTTGGTTGATACATTAAGAATTACATTTAATAGATGACTTTATTTATAATTGTGGCTATGCCAATAATATGTACTATAATGATGAATATGATATTTAGCGCTCTTAGGAAATATAATATTAAAATGCCACTACACCCCCAGAAAGAACAAAATAGCATTTAACCGACTTGGAAGATAATCATAATTTGATAATGAAACATTATATTTGTACAAAATTATAGTTATTAATTTGGTTTATAAAGTGGCAGACGTGTGTGGGATAGCTAATAAATATATATTAATAATAATAAGATTGTCGCAATGATGCGCAATTTAAATAGTGGACATAAATATCTGTTTAGCAAAAATCACAACATTACAACTTATGGATGTTCATGGGTTTACTAGTAATATAACAAAAGGTGGTATGTACATGGTGGCATATTTGATGTGATCCAGTCACGGATCCGAACATGTGCTTCACGGAATTCATTTTGAAGAGAAAATACCGATATAACTCTGCATACGCTGGCAGGATCGGTTTATAACGAAGAACGGTCAGCTATGCATTATTGGGCTGTTTTTTTTTCAGAGTGATCCCCATATAAAGCACGCATTAGCAACCAAATGAGTCCTCAGTGGGATTTAAGCTTGGTTCTTGGACATTGAGAACGATGATGGGGCTTATCTTTGTGATACCTCCATAGGAAAGAGAGGCACGAATATATATAATCTAGGAACAAATGTGCCAATATGCATGTAAGACTTGGGATAATGAAATATAGCTTTAAAGACTATTTTAATTATTTAATACCCATAAATTATAGAATACCCTGCGTAATGGTATGATCTAGTCGCTAAACAGGCATGGATGATTTAAATTAATTAAATTACATAAATGTAAGACATAAAGATTCCCCCTTCCCTTTACTTTAAATTATTAATAACTTCCCACACCGTTTAATAAATACAAATTTCGGTTTAAAATAATGCTATTATTAGAAATAAATATGTTTATATGGAAACAAATGGGGTGGTGGAAATAACTGGGATAATAATTAGATTTTACATATATAATATATATTTACGGTTGGGATTAGCACATTTAAAAGATAAAAACATTTTTAAAAAACAGATGTTGATCTGTTTTCCTACAACAATTTATAGGATAATTACTTTGTTTTTCCAAACTTGTGAGCATTTGCATAAGTCGAATAGGACTTGTTTTTAATAAAATATGTTTTAATTACCCTGTAAGTGATGGGTTGGAAAACTAGAAAGGAATTACATGCTAGCGAGTTTGAAATATTACTGGCATTTTAAAACACAAAAATATGTAATAATGAAATAAAATATGATTGCCACATGGAAATAAAAAAAAAGGAAAACATATTAAATAGAGGCTCAATGATAGGGTGGATTAAGTTATATAGAGTTATAGTGAAATAAAGTTACATAAGATATAAATATTTTACATACAATATTATACGAGAGCATCAGGATTATTTGCTATTATAGAGAAGGCTGAATTTAATAGAATCATAGAGTGGCTAAAGTTCTTTTTACCTTTTGTAAATAGTAGCAGTCCTTGATGTTTGAAGTGTTCATCAGCATTAATATATTAGATCTAGTTTAGGAATAAGGCACCACAGGTAGCATTTTTAAAGATTAATTATTAGACATTTGAAAGTTCATAGACACAGGATCCAGAGCTTTTCTTATGGGAATGAGCATTTTGAAACAGAGGGGAAAGTGAAGTTTCCCCTACTCACAGCACATTGGATGAAGATTAAAATTGCATGGATTCTGTTGACCATTGTTAATTTATGGTTGTCTCCTCCTTTTTGGATTCAAATTCAGCAGTATTTATACTTCTTTTTTGGTGATGTAGCATAGCAATTAACTGCTGAACCTGAGGCAATTTGTGCACTTTAGCCAAGCAAAAATCTGCTGACTGGATCTCTTTTGTCTTGTAAGACTTTTGAAACAATGCAATTCTGTTACAAGTTTCTCGAACGATTGTTTTAAAATAAGTCTTATGATTTTAAAATAAGTTGGCATGGACAAAATTTCCACTAATGGATTTATTTTACTATTACAAATTGTAATCTTTTACTTTTAACTAATGGGCTACTTTTAACTAATGGGCTTTTCCGGGTAATTGTTTTTGAGAAACTTTTTAAAAGAATTGCATCATTTTCTGACTGCTAAATTAAATATAAAAATAATAAATTTCATATATGACTTTTAAATACATGAATAATATAATTATTAATATAAGTCATAATCAATCTCTCCACACTGAAAATATATATATTTATCCATTACACATGCATACACATTAAAATAATATTAAATATTTATTAATTAAATTATTTTACATTAAGATATATAAATATCTACGTCAGTTATATTTGCATGTTTAAGCAAAGGAAAATATATGTTAGTGAATATGTATACACATGTAAGGATGGGTTTAAACATGGTTTGGTGGTGGGAGACTGTGAGTGGGCTGTGAAGCACGATCTGAGCATCAGGTAGTCTGCTTCAATATATGTAATATCATGTGAAATTTACCAATTCTCTTTTAAAATAATAATTGAACTGATCTCTAACTGCCATGTCCAATAACTTTTTGCACTAAGAAAATGGACCACTTCTCACCATATTTGAGATATTTTTGTTTAGAATTATCTAAAATAATAACAGCCAGAGAGCAAATTTAAAACAGTTTATACATTTTAATGTAAACTGATTTCTAAATAACTGATAATATATAGGGTATATGAGTACAGACTTTCACACAACCCATCATTCTATCTTATAACACTGATACACTTGAACACATATGTGTTGAAAAAATAATCACCAATATATGTCTTTCATGCTAAAACAGGGCTAAAACAGCAATCATCATTTGGTCCAGATTATCATCTCCACACATAAATGCAATAAACGCTCAGATATATATCAAGATATCTAATCTTTCTACTTTAATGGACAGGCTTCAACCCACTCCATATTCCAACTCTTTAGTCATTCATCTAATTAAAAATCTGATGATGGAATGCTCAAAGGCCACCCTGAGGCTGATATTCTCATCACACCCATGCTGACCTAAAGTCAATCTAAGCCCTTATGTACAGGACATAATCTATTTAATAAATATACAAGGGATGGGCAGACATCTCTACTATATAATAACTGAAATACAAGCTTATTATATATCTGTATCAATATATATATATATATATATATATATATTGATACAGATATATAATAAGCTATGTAATAAGCTATGTATATATAGTATATGAGCACAGACTTTCACATGATCTACCACTCACCACCCTTCTTATAACACTGATACCCTTGAATACATATATGTCAAAAAGATAAATAATCACTAGTATACGTATTACATGTTAAATCAGCAATCATCAGTTTATGGAGTGGAGATATTTTATTCACTTCTAAAACTCTATAATAAATAAACACACGTTATATATGTAATGATAAAGATTTAAAATACAGTAAGAAGTGGTCCATTTTTTTTCTATAAAAATTATTACCTATGTCAGCTAGAGAGCAGTTCAATTAAAATTAAAACATAGAATTGATATATTTTACATGACATTATATATACACAATATTAAAAGATTTTATCACTATATATGTATAAAATAATACTCATACAGAGTTTAAATATAAAATTTTAATATTTTTTTACCGTGTATACTTTTGACCTTTTCACATTATATTCATGGTCAGTCAGCTGAGGATCAGCAAAAATAAATAAATAATAATGTTCTCAGCAGACTGACCATGAATATGATGTAAAAATGTCCAAAAGTATACTTGATACAATTATTTTATTAAAATTTTATATTTAAACTCTGTATAAGTATTATTTTACATTAATATCTAGAATGGCAGAATATGGAAATGTAATTATATATATATATATGTATGTGTGTGTGTGTTAAAATGTGTGTACACTTTCATAAACAATATGTATTCTATTATAATTGAAGCATATTAACAAAATATGGTTTTTATATATGGATACATAATGTACCAAAGGTAAACCTGTAACAAAGTGTAGTGAACGTTATGCTCCACTGCATATATCTACAAATAAGTTGAGTTTATTATACATTATGTAGTGACTAAGATTCAAAAGTTTCTATTTAATAAGATCATGTCTTACAATATTTATTATTTTTGTCTATAGAATCTATTAATATATTGCAACTTTTATTTATATTTAAATATGTCATTCCTATCATAAAGTTAATATTTTTGACTATATAATTAAGAATATCAACTGCTTGGACCAGTTGTTGATTCATGATAAAAACCTGTAACAAAGTGTAGTGAACGTTGTGCTCCACTGCATATATCTATAAATAAGTTGAGTTTATTATACATTATATAATGACTAAGATTCAAAAGTTTCTATTTAATAAGATCATGTCTTACAATATTTATTATTTTTGTCTATAGAATCTATTAATATATTGCAATTTTTATTTATATTTAAATATGTCATTCCTATCATAAAGTTAATATTTCTGACTATATAATTAAGAATATCAACTGCTTGGACCAGTTGTTGATTCATGATAATGATGATAGTGAATTATATTTATTCTTGGGATGCATTTTTATAAATTAAACAAATTATATTAATGACTTAAAGTATTTGCATTATTTTAGTATTTGGGACTCAATTTTCCTATCAGTTTTCATCATACCATCTTCCATAATTTTGTGAAGCCATATTATTTTTTACTGATGTTTATTTTTCCTTTGCTATTGATATGTAATAAGGCTAAAATTTCACATGAATAGTAAAATTGTTCCATTTGGCCACACTCTATTTTTCACATTTTCACCAGAGGTTCCATCTGTTGGAAACATTCCTAGAGATGCACTTGCTAATATAAAGAGAAGTTGTGTTTAGCCATTACTGTAGCTTTTGTAGGACTGATGTCAGGCACATCTGATCTGGTTATGAGGTAGGTGTAATAACTCTAATTACATAAAAATATGGATAAATTTTTAATTAGGCACAAACAATCATCAAATGATTGTGAAGCATCAACAAGAACACAGAAGTGTGGCATTCAAAAATAAGTCAAGAAAATGTTCTGATGAATATTTAAATTTTGGATTCACAAAAACTAAAGTAAGTAATGAGAAAAGAATGGTGTATGGGTTATTTCTATAAAACTTTTGTTGGCAGACTGCTAAACTAAATATGTATAAAAACAAATATATGCTTTTAAAAAAGTCTTGTCTATTAATGAAAAAGCTCTTCTAGCTTCCTACAAGTTACATATTAAATAATCAGATTCAAAAAGCTTCACATCATTGAGAAAGAACTCATTTCCCCAGATTTAATTTAAATCATAGAAATTATGCTTGAAATTAAATTTTCCAAACAACTGGAGATATATAATTTTTTTTATACAAACTGTGTGATAGATTTTTGACAATTCAATTTGATGAGGCAACAGATAATAACAACAATTGCCATTTAATTGTTTATATTTGATTTTGCAATGGAATATCAGCAGTTGAGGAGCTGTTGTTTTGTAAGCCCAAAGAAAACAGAACTACAGCTCATGCAATATTCAATATATTGGATAATTTTTTAAATGATGTAATCATAAGATGGGTAAACTGTGTTGAAATACACATAGATGGTGCTCAAGAAATGTCTGGAAGATTTCAGAGCACAAAAACATTTGTAAAACAAAATATCAGACACATTGCATGGTTCAAAGAAAAGCCTCACTGCCAATGAAATAAATTCTGCTTTGAATATTTTGTTTACAACAGTTATAACTGTCATGAGTTATATAAAAATTAGGCTTTTTAAGACAAGACTTTTTATTGCATTTTGTAAACGGATATATGCAGAACATTCTACATTATTTTTTTTATTGCAAAATGAAAAGGTTATAATGCAGAAAATATTTACATGTTTATGAATTAAGAGATGAAATTGCAATATTTTTGGAAGAGAAAACCCATCAGAAAGCACAGTTATTTCAAAATCACTTATGTATAATAAAATGGAGTTATCTGGTCAATATATTTGAGAAACCAACTTTATTAAAATTTTAACTTCAAGGAACAAGTAAATATATATTTAAAATGAGTGACTAAATAAATGCTTTTTGTAGAAAACTGGAATTATGAAACCCAAACACAAAACAAAAAAACTTAGAAATGTTTACAAATATGAACAAACTTTTTAATATCTATTCAGTTCTTGAAAAAAAAAAAGTAAAGTTTTTTTTAGCAAATATTAAAAATCATTTAACAATGTTAACTTAAAACTTTGGAAGACATTTTATAATTGAAAACTTAATAGTAAGATATGTGTGAAGCAGAGAACCATTTCAAAATATTCTTGAAGAACTATCATTTGCAGAAAAAGAACTATGACAAATGGGAAATCAAAAGACAATTCAATAATAAGCAATTGTTTAAATTTGGGCTTGACTGAATGATCAATTTTCTCCACTGAAAGAAAGGACATTTTGTATACTTCTACCTTTTTCATCTTATCTTTGCAAAATAATTTTTTGAATTGGACAGTCTGAATGAGAAAATTAAAAACTTCGATGATCAGGTTCACAACATTGACTACTTACTTGAACTAAAAGCTTCATAGAGATCGAAACAGTCAGCAGTAGCAGAGATAATAGCTACAAAAAATGCAAAGAATTTCTTGCCAGCTCAACATTGCTGGACCTGGGGATATCTCAGGTGGGCTCTGGGGGCCAGAAAGAAACAGGAGATTTCTACTTCATTGCTCATCAGTGGTGGCTGCATTACTGGTGCGAATATGATTCTACACATAGAGAGCCACTATCAAAACCTGCTCTTAGGTCACCAGACAAATCCTGCCATGGAGTGGGTGGGCACAACTGGGGAGGCAGATCATGGGATTACACTCCAGGTCATCAGCAGTAGGTTGCAGGGTCTCCCTTATAGCGTTCATCCTGGGATTCATGCTATCCCAAAGTTTGTGTTCACTCACTTAAATTTTTTTACTGCGAGGATTATATTAAACATGTTAAACTACCTCACCATTGAAAGGAGAGTAATTCCTAACCTATATCCAATTTCCATGGTCCCATTTATAAAAAAGAACCAGGATTCTACTTCTCTTAGCAGTATCAGGCTGATATTGATGACACCAATTTTGTTCAAAGTCATGGATGGCATAGTAAAAGAAAAAATTCAGGATGCCATTCTACAGGATATATCGGCCTCTCAATATGCAAGGAAGGGATCATCAGTGCTGACTGCAATTGGTGAAGTGAAAATTCTGCTTGATCACATTAGATCTAACAGAAAATCCCAGCCTGTGTCAGTTCAGTTGTACGTGTCCAATGCTTTTGATACCATAGATGTCAACATTCTTCTTGAATTGCTATCTCAGTTGGACATATCAAAGCAGATAATTCAGATATTGGACAATCTCCTGAATAATAGGCACATTCATATTTCCATAAATGGACATTACTCAGACAGATTTATTCCTTCAAGATCCATACCACAAGGATCACCATTAAGTAGTCTATTGTTCATAAAGTACATTGACCCTCTGATTAAAGAGCTATATCAGCTTCCAGGGATATATGTGCCCTGGCTTAAAAAAACATCAAGGTTTTCACATACATGGATGACATATTTGTGATTCTTCCATCCCGTAAACATCTGAAGACACTTCATTTCATCATTACCAATTATACTAAAAATTATAAGTTATCCATCAATCCTCACAAGTCATCATCCTGGTGCATCAACACTGGTAGAAAAATACTATCCAATTTTTTAGTGGAACCTCAGTGTTTCTGGGGTTCCCTATCTTCAAGACACAGACTGCTATGTCTGTTTGCCTATCTGCCTACAAAAATCCATCATAAACAATGCTACTAAGGTGGTTCAATTGCTGTCAAGGACATACCTGTCCCTACAAGGGAAGATTGCTCTGATTAATATGAAGATCATGGTGAGCATGAATTACTACTTGCCAATAAAGACAGTTACCAAATCATTCAGCTTACAAATTCAGAGGCTCTGTGGTCAGCTCTTATGGAGAGGATGGACTACTGCAATTAGTATCTGCAGACTTCAGTTTCACAGTAGACAGAACGGTATGGGTCTCCATTCAATACAGACAATCAATTTTCAAAAAGGGCATTCACTTTTAGTAAACCTCGGAAAAAATACTCTCTATCAGATATTATAGATACTGTAATACCTACTGACAGACCCCCCACCCCTGCAGTAAAGACACATGGCTTGACACCATTATTAAGCAACAATTTCTATACATCGGGCACTCAACAGCAGAGTTTAATAATAAAGTCAACATCTGGCAGGCACATCGCTGGCTGAATCCTGAAAATACAGCTATATATACTCACCTAGGGTGCAGCAATCATAAAATCACCACAATATTTAAATATCTGCTACTGGAACCCAAACTTTTGGATTTTCTGATCAAGATGAATATGGCTCCATGCCAACTAATACATTCTTACACTTCGAGCGGTTTCTAAATAAAATAGACCCAATTTGTCATGCCTGCTCTAGAGAAGAGGAGACCTTTAATCATCTGCTAAATATATGTCCAGGCTATAACAGTATTAGAAGTGTCATCTCTCAACACTGCATTATAGCAGTGGATAAAATCCTGGACATCAGGGGTTGTCTCTTCTCTGGAGACTTTACAGTTATCAGGTTATCTATTTTCCTGACATATGCTTTTTGGTACACAAGATGCAGGACAAAGTTTACACAACTGACACCAGATCTTTTATGTTACTTATACATATATGTATTTACCTATTTTTAAAAATGACATTTTATTTTTATAGTAACAAAATGAATTTTTTTTAATTTTGCTTGTAATAATTAGTAGATATTAAAAAAGATTTTTTGTCTATTTTTCATGTCTTTGCACCCAGTCTTTATTTTGTTTTCTTCTCCCTAGAGGCTACCCCACAAGTTAATCATTACAGAGAATATTAGTGTGCTATTAAGAACAAGGAAAGTGAAAAAGTTATTAATACTAAATGGGAAAAATACTTAAAAAAAGAAGTTGGCTAAAATAGATAATTATAGAGAGAGAATGAAATTGAATTGTAAATGGTTGGAGGATATTAATAAAAGTGGAAGAGATGGGAGTAAAACATTTTGGAATTACATTAAAAGGAAAAATGTAGAGGAGAGATAGTATTACTAGATGATGAGAGAATACAGTGTAACTCTAGAGAAGACTTAGAGAAAATCTTAAATAGATATGTAATGGATATAGAAAAGACATTAGATGTGAATGACAGAGTGATAGAAAACATGAAAACATATAGTAATGGGAATATTAAGTTTACAAAAAATGAACTTAATGAGGTAGGAAAGAAATTGAAAAGTGGAAAGGCAAGAGGTTTAGATAGATGGGCAGCAGAGATGGTAATGAATTTAGAATATAGCAAAGTAAAGCTATTATTCTGTTTTAATAAGATGGCACAAAAGAGAGTTTTTCCAGGTAGTTGGAGTAATACAAGAGTAGGATTATTATTTAAAAGAAAGGGTAAGAATAATAGAAAGTTAAACAATTGTAGACCGACAGTGATAACATCAGTTTTATATAAAGTTTTCACATATATGGTGGCTGGAAGAGTTGCAAAATTAATGGAAGGGAATAATGTAGTGGGGGAAATTCAAGAAAGCTATTAGATCAGATAGGCATATAGGAGATAGTTTATTTGTAGTTACACAACTTATGGATTTGAGTAGAAATTCAGGTAGACAGTTATATATGAGTTTTATAGATATAGAGAAGGCATATGATAGAGTAAATAAAAATAGATTATGGGTAAGTTTAGCAAACTTGTGAATGGATGAAGCTTTAGTGGATATTCTTAAGAAATTATATGAAAATAATTACTATACATATCAATTAGGGACTATAGAATCAGTTAAAGTTAAAATTGGGGTGGGACTAAGGCAAAAATGCCCTATGCCATCTATTTTGTTTTTGTTATATTTGAGTGAAATGGAGAGAGCAATAGAAAGATTAGGAACAGGGATAGAAATTCCATTAATAGGTTTGTCAGGTTTTTTTTGCAGATGATGTCTTTTTGTGTGCAGAAAAAATAGAAGATATGGAAGTTATGCTGAGGACATGTGCAAGTATGAGTAAAGAGATGGGGATTAAATTTAGTGAAGAAAAATCAAATATAATAATGGTTAATACTGGGGAAAGAGAAGATGTAGAATTTTTATTGGGGGAATTGCTTGGATAAATGGGAGAAAAAATTGATAAATGAAGTAAAGAAAAGAAAGGGATTGATAAAGAAATTAACAGTGTTTTCATATAATAAATATAATGTAGCTAGAATTGTATGGAAGGGAGTTGCAGTAGCAGAATTAACATATGGTAATGATGTGTTATGTGTTAGTAGAGTGTTATTAGATTATTTAGAAAAAGTACAAAGAGAAGTAGGAACACATGCATTGGATGCAGATGTGTGGACAGCAAGGGAGGCAATTCAAAAAGAATTGGGATAGTCAAGTTTTTATAAGAAAGATGCAAAAAGTAAAATGAAAATTTTTGATAGGTAGCAGTTTATGATAATAAAAAAATAGCTAAAATAATATTTAGTTGAATTACGAGTAAAGGGCAAGCAACAAGATGGGGGAGAAAGGTAATGCAGTATGCAAAAGACTTGGATAAAGAATTTATATCAGTATACTTGTACAAAAGGTGGGATGATTGTGTTAGGAGGATTGTTGAGTGTTATAGTGGTAAGGAATGGGATAAAAGAATAGATGCATTAATAAAAATAGGGAGTTAGAGAGATGGAAAACTAGTATGGATTGTAAAAAGATATAGAAGTAAATGGAATATTGGGTGTGAGTTAATTTATGATAATAGCAAGAAAAGTAGTTTATTGTTTAAGTTTGAAATGAGATCTTTAGCAACAAGAGAATATACATATAAATAGAAAAATATGAGTGATTTAGTCTGCAAATTGTGTAAGCAAGGCATAGAAAATATTAGGCATTTGTTAATTGTATGTAAATGCTTGAAAGCAGAAAGGGTACAAATAATGAAGTCATGGAAGAATAAATATGAACAAAGTGATTATACAGAAAGTGGGTTATTGGTTTTTATGCTGGGTTTGGGAAATGATAAGGGGGATTTTAGATGTAAAGGCCATAGAGTTGACAAAGATTATGTTGTGGAAATGGGGATGGAACAGATTATGGAAAAATGTAGAGTGGGGAATGGAAAAGGAAAGTAAAGTGGTTAACAGGTTTCTCTGGACATAGTTGTTGAGAGATTCCTGACTCCATTTAAGGAGAAGTCACAGTGTATCACATCACATCACATACATTACTTTTAAAAGGAAAATGATTGACTGTGATTTTATATTTATAAAATACATTGGGTTATTATAAAAACAAAGACACCATTTTTTTTCTTTTAACTAATAAAACTATTTGGCTGTTTAATATGTTTTAATGATTTATGTAACTAAATAAGTATAAAGTAAAAAAATTTTTTAAAAAAAGTTAATATTTATAACTGAAAATAAATAGATATATTCATTTATTTTAATATAGACATATTAAATGTTTAATAATATTTATTTACAAAAAAATTAGGAATTTTTACAAGAAAAGTTTTGATGATTAACATTATGTAAAAAACAAAAGATCAAATTAGATTTAAAATAAATTATAAAAGAAAAAAAAGTGCACAATTAAAATTAACCATATTTCATATTAAAACTATTATTAAAAAGATTAAAATATACAATTAAAATAAAAAATATTTAATAATAAAAATTTATTACCAATAGGTTAATGTTATTTATAAATAAACATTAGAGTTATATAAATTATCATTAGCTTGGTAATTTTAAACATTAATTGCTTTTGAAATTTTATGTTTCAGATTTATTCATCTGATTTATAAAAATGAATTTTTATGGTTGAATAAAAAAAATATCTTTTGACAGATTCCCCATCATTTATTAAAAGAATTCTTTACTTTGAATGTGTTTTATATCGTATGAATAATTTTTATTTTATTTACATAGTGAATTAAAACGTTTATATTAGTAGTTTATTTTGTTGATACATTTATTATATTATGTCTCTTTAACTTTTTTTTGGATATTCTGAACATTGTTTAAGGCTTACTTTGATTTAATATTTAGAGATAACTTTTATTTTTATCATTGACTGATTTCATAAAATTATCAGAAATTATTATAAAAATGGCATTTTACCTAATATAACAAAGTCAAAATTTTGGAATATTTGAAAAAAAATTTTTCCCAAAGTTTTATTGATGAGAGAGTTCTCAATTAAAATCCAAACATATTTCTTTTTTCCATATTTTTGTTTTTCTATAGAAACTCTGACAATGTTTTCAAGCTGTTTATGAAGTATTGTTTACATAGTTTTCTTGCCTTTTCTTTTCTTCCAATTTCCAAATAATAATTTTCTCTGCCATTCTATTTTTATTCATTTTAACATTAAAAAATCTCTCTTCAATCACTGCTATTATATTTATTTTATTACAAACACTTCTCTGACAATTTCATTAATTCTTTTTTCTAATCTTAATTTTTTCACTAATATTCTTTAATAATATATTTTTATTGCCAATAATCTCTATTTATTTCCTTTTTTTCTTTTTCATGTTTTCATTCTATATAATAGTATATTTTGTCCCAAAATATTACATATAAATCTTTTCATTTTTATCAATATATTACTACATTATAAAAGTAACAATTCTTTTTATTGCCTACCTTGTTTTAGCATTTTTACAGATCTATCTTTTTAATGAAATATTTTTCCTATGAATAATCTCAATTAGTGAAAGCTTTTTACTTTCATGGTTTTTTCATCAGTGGTCAGTATGTTATTTTCTTCATCCCCAAAGCTTTTATCTTCCCAAAATTAATTTTTATACTTCTCTTGGTATATTTATTCTCAAGTTTTCTAATTCATTCACTATCCTTCACTATGTTACAAACTTCTGGTTATCTGCAAATAACAAATTGAATAAATACTATTACAAATTCTTATGCCCATAATCAATTATAACTTTCAAACCACAATTATAACTTTCAAATTGCACTCCAACCACATATTACTTAAATAATAAAGCTAATAATGATCAAGGTTAGATAGGTGTTTAATGTAAGTACATACAAACAATCAACCCTTAAACAATACCAATATGATTAACAATCAACAATATTGTCTCAGGCATTTTATTTGTCAATTTTCAGCCACCTTTGGATATAAATTTATCACTTGCAAGCTTTGGGCCGGTTGTTAATGGTATCACAGCATTGCCTGGTGATCGAGCACATCCGCCACAACTATATATATATATATATATATATATATATATATAGTACAGAATTGGTGTCACATAACTTTCTCACAATAGAATTTTCCTGTTATTAATTTTTTTGAAAATAATTGGTTTATGTTCATTTTTATTCATATATTCTCCTAATTGCATTAAGTAATGAGTTATCAGTCTCTGCAATTTTCACTAGTTCCCAGAGTAATTTCTAAAAGAACCATTTGTAAGCTTTCTCAAAATTGTTAAAAAATCAAATATAATTTTTTTATATCTATAATCCTCTAATTTCATATATATATAAATAAAATATCCGTTAATTAAAAAGAATATTGTAATTATAATTGAAATAATATTTTTAACGGTTTACAAATAATCTTTAAATCCGCAGAAGTACTTTCGGTTACTTTCTAACCTGCCTCAACCTGTAAACCGTTAAAAATATTATTTCAATTATAATATATATATATATATATGTTAATTCTAATATTTTCACAGATAAAAGATGTCATATTATTATTACTATTTGCGGCATATTCCGTGTAGTGAAAAAGCTAAATGCTGATGTTTCAGTACAATATCAAGTACCTTCCTCAGAGCGTCCTCTTTCTCAAATCATAAGAATGCACGTATGGTTAAAAGATGTCATATTATTATTACTATTTGCGGGATATTCCGTGTAGTGAAAAAGCTAAATGCTGACATTTCAGTACAATATCAAGTACCTTCCTCAGAGCGTCCTCTTTCTCAAATCATAAGAATGCACTTATGATTTGAGAAAGAGGACGCTCTGAGGAAGGTACTTGATATTGTACTGAAATGTCAGCATTTAGCTTTTTCACTACACGGAATATCCCACAAATAGTAATAATAATATGACATATATATATATATATATAATTCATGAATACATGATTTTTTTATTGTAAAACTGCTCTACATTTTAGTATTTCAACTTTTTCTCCAAATAATTTCTTAACAATTCTTTCCAACAATTTCATTATAACATTGGTAATTCTTATTCATTTATGATATAAACATCTCCTGTTATATATTTTATTCTATAAAAATGTTTTTATTAATCTATTAATTAGTTTATCATTTTTGCTTCTATTACATTATATCAGCTTCACATTAGTTCTTCATAATCTAGAACTCTTATTTTTTATATTATCATTATTCCAATGCTGTTTCTTCCACAACTTCAAATTCTGTGGTATTCAATTTCTGTCTTTCATAATCCTTAAAGTTATTTTTTTGTTAGAGTACTTTATGATATCTTATAATCAGGGTAATCTTTATCCAATTACTTTTTTTCTCAAGTCAATCTTCAGAATTCTGTGATATCTGAAATTTTAACTTTACTCCAATCTTATCACATTTCACATGCTAGGTATTGTTATAATTTCCCCTCCCCCTTATTTTTGATGGAATTCTTTATTACATGTCATTTCTTTTTCATTATGATCCAAAATACACAATCATTGTTAAATAATGGTCACTATCATACCATAGCTCTGTGAAAATTCTAATATTATTCACCTTCACTGAATGTTTTTGCTTTATAGAACCAGAACCAATACATGACTGATAAGTCATTATATATTTCCATGTGACTATGTATAATTTTATATTGAAAAAAATATATTGATTATTTTAAGGTTTAATTGATTGTATAATTGTTTGTATCAACCAAATCCCATAGACTTTTTTCTCCTTTTCAAATCTCTTCAGTATGTTTTCATAATTATCCTGACCATCACACCTTCACATTTATGATAAATGCAATTTTCTTTCTTTTTGTTATTTTCTATATTAATTCACATAATAAATCCAAAAATTTATTCTCAATCACAAATTATCAAGATCAGTTGTAAATGAATACACTCCTATGTATAATATTTTTTCTTGTCAACAAAGTTAAACTCACAGTTTTATTTTTTTACTAATAAATTCCCATCTTATTATCACATATATACTTTTCTTACTTTGTTGACACTCCTTATATTCTCTTTTGGTCTTTCCTTATTCTATTCTATATATAAATATAGTCATGACACATCTCTTCTTCCTTTTCACTTTAATTCTGTCAACTCTACAATGTCACTATTGAATCTTTGCAATAAAAAAATATTTGAAGATCTTAAATTCAATATGTGAAACTTCTGAATTTTAAATCTTATAAAGATATACCCTTTATAATAATTAGGAGGATGGATGGTCCACTGTAAAAATGCCAAATTAGAGGACTCTGTATTTAATTTAATCTGATAATTCTCCTTTGATCTGACATTTTTGGTAACTCTTCTAGAATCTTTAGCTTTTGCTAACATAGCTCTTAAGTAAAGTGAAACAAATAAACTTCATCACCTAACTAATTATCTTTAATGAGATAAGAATTCACAAGAAGGAAAGGTGATCTATTTTTTTTAAATTTATGACACTTTTTATTACTGCAATGAATTTTATTTCAATACATTTTTATTTTTTAAAAATTGAAATTTATTTTAAAACAATCTAACAATAACTATTTATAAAAAAATATGCCAAGTAAAAAAATATTATCATGATCTTTTAAACTTTTTATTTTATTTTTTGAAATATTAATAAAACATAAAGTTAAGTTAAAAGATGGGACCAGAATAGAATATGGAAAATAATTGGTATGGCCTTCCAATAAATGTATACTAATATTAAAATATTGCGCAATGAATGTTTCTTTTAATCTTTGTTTATTTGTTTTTTTTTTAAATATATATAATCAAATGGTAATCCATTTTTTAAATTAATTTTTTAAATCACATGACCAATAAGTTGTCAGTTGCATGTCAGTCTAAAAATCCAAATAGAAGTTTAAGGCAAACACACACACATATATATATACTTAATCAATCAAATTATAAATAAATGAAAGTAATAGACAACTCGTTTGGATTGAATTGAATTTAATATCATAGAAATCAATTTTCATTCTCACACAAACCTTTTCAAGGTGCCATTTCTAAAATTAATCATATGACAATAAATGTTCTACAGCCGCATACATTCTCTGTGATCATCGTTAGAAATAAACTCATGAAAAAATAAAAAAAAATATTTTCTATATAAATTTACACACACACATATATATATATATCCATTATATATTCTCATTCATTTTTTTCTAACTTATAACTACTATTTATTATCATTCAACACTAAATTCCCATTTTATACTATCAATGCATATATGTACATATACATTCATTGTTCATTACAGCTTCCAATTTTCTAACATTGACAACTTCCCTTCCAATTTTATCATCCATTGATTCTATTATATATATATATATATATATATATATATATATTTATTAGCTCTTTTTTGTATCTTGTAATTACTATCTATCATCAAATAAACAATTCCTATCTTGAAACTATTATTTTATATATATATATAATAAGTGAAATAATGCTTAAAGTTAAATGGGCTAATTATGTAATTAGAAACCAACCAGTAATCACCTAAACATTCAAAATAAAGATAGTAATCAATATTTCTCACTGCTGTCAAGGCAACCTTCTCACCTTTTAATAGCAAGAATATTTCTCACTGCTATCACTTCTCACCTTTTCACCCTTAAACAACTAATTATATTATTGGTTGTATGAGGTAAAAATCAAATCTTTTAATTGACCAACTCACAAACTGAAGACAAAGCCTATTGATAAAACATATTCGCCTATAATATTAAATTCAACTCAGATACATTTATAAAAAGTATATTACTAATTTTTCAGGTTATGAAAGAGAACGAAAGTTCTTTCAAAAATAAATTGCTATTTATTTATTATAAAATATATTCAATTTCGGCAAATATAAAGCGAATATCTAAACAAAAAAGTGCTGACGCAAACGCTTTTTTTCAATTTTACATTATGGAAAAGTAAAGATTTCTTTTTGCTAAATCTTAAATATTTTTACTAAAATCTTCAATATTTTTCGAAAATAATTTTGTTTTTTTAGTATATTTTTTAAAAAACTAGTTTAATTTCTCAAATTATATTTTTTTAATACTTAAATTACATTTGAAATGAAAATCTCAGCGTTTTTCTTTATTTTCTTTGATCAGGCAGTTTCTTTGTTCTTTCCAGCCAATCAGAATGTCTTTTTCGGCTGAGAGCCGGCTGACAGCCAATCACCAACAAGGTTCTTTCTTTGTTTAGTTTTAAATGTGGTTTTTTTGATTTTTTACTTGTAAAATAATTCGGAAGAGGGCACCATTTTACAGAACTTTTAAAAACCTAATTAATAACTGTCAAACGAATATTTTAGCATTAAAACTAGCAGAATTAGAGTGATGTCAGATGTCGACGAGAGGCCTCGTAAGAGGCGGGAAAAGGGTTAATAGCAAGAATTGTGGATTTCTATTCTTGCTATTAAAAGGTGAGAAGGTTGCCTTGACAGCATTGAGAAATATTGATTGCTATCTTTACCATACTTCCTTTTTCTAAATAAAAATTATATGGTCAAGACTTAGTAACTTTCCTTTTTATTGCCCTATTATATTTTTTAGCTCTTTCAATTGTTCTTTTCTTTGATTGCCCTATATATCTCTCATTTAATTTTCACATGTAATTATATAAACAATTCCTATTCTATTATTAATACTATCATTCATTTTTGCATTGCACATTCATTTTCTTAAGTCTTAACTATGCTTCAATGTTATACTTACTTCATCATTTAACTTATATTTATTCAATATTGTATATTTACTTCAGATGAATATGGAATTGGAATCAATTTCTTAACTTTGTCTATTCTATTATTCTCCCCTTTTATATAACTTCTATTTCGGTATTTAAAGTTTTTTAAATTTCTTTTCTGTTATAACCAATTTCAATATATTCTTTTTTCAATTTCTAATTTTTGTATATATGCCTCTTTATGTATTTAAACTAAATTTATCATTTTTAATTTTAAATCCTTTCAAAACTTAACATTTTTTGCGACAATGACTTTAATGATTTAGGATCAAGTACACCTCAGATATTTTTATGCTTAATGAACAGTTATATATATATATATATATATATATATATATATAACTGTTCATTAATATCATGGAGCCAATATATATATATATATATATATATATATATATATATATTGGCTCCATGATAGTAAGTTTTATTCAGTGATCCAGTGTATAAAATTTTAAATTCTAATTAGTAATAATTTGCTAAGATATTGAAAATCAATGTGGAGAAATCAGTTATAGAGTGAAATGCTTGTGGATTATAATTTTCCCACTAAGCAAAAGCTCATTAAGAAATATCTTGAAAATGATGATGATCTTGACTGTGAAACACTGGAAAATCTGATAGAGTGGATATGAATCTCATAAACATTTTATCACAAATTCCAGTGTCAGCTATTGCAAATATTATTTTAATAGTATTAAACCAATTTGGAAGCATGAAAATATGTAACCCTTTATTATTATTATTAAATAGTAATCAAAAATAAATAACAAAATCAATTTATAATTCTTCTAAATTTTCTTTATAAACAATCTTTAAATATATTATGTTTTAATTGAAATTGAAATATAACAGTCTAGATGGTTCTCACTAGAGGGATAAAACTATTAATTTATTCACATTTTTCAGTAATTGGATCATTTAAAACCAATCAGGTATTAACACAAAGAATAAATACTATAAACTAGTTGGTAGAGGTGGCAATACTCAAAGATGAGAAAATTGGAACAGGACTTTAACTATTCACTTATAAAATAAAATATAAGGAATAAGGTGGAAAATAATAACTTTGAAAATTAATTTGGACAAAATCTCATGACTATATGGATTAAACAAAATGGAATAGAAATTTAATAACTCTGTAATATTTTGGCACTATTTTTCATCAACCGTATGATTCTTAATTGCCTGCTGGAGAAGCTTGAATGACTGCTATTTGGATAAATACTTGCCTCAACATGGAACATTTGAAATGAAAAACAATACCAGAAAATGTAAGCAATTACTTTTGTTTTCTTTATCTTAATCAATTGTCAGAATTAATAATAACACCAAAATTGTTTAGATTGAAGAGAAAAAGATTAAAGTATCTTGATTTTCGTGCTGCCCTTAAGCATTAAGCAGAGAAATGTTTCTGTTTGGAAATTGTTATCTCAAAAAAAATAATTCGAAATTATTTTGAAGAAAAGTTTTAAGAGAGATAATAAACGAATTAAAAAGTCATTTTAAATCACATAAGATTTAGTCAATTTAAAAAGAAAATGCATAACTTATGTCCTATTTTCATTAAAGAAGAACTCATCTGCTATTTACTGTTTGGCGCTAATTTGTGTAGCTGGTGAAAATATAAAAATGACTGAATATTAATTCCAAGTTTATTTTATTAATAATTGCTTACTATTGAATAAATCCTGCTTAACATTCTTAAATACCTATTAATTTACTGGTAGAAGTGAATAAATAAGTGTTTATTTATTTATTTATTTTGATTATGCAACATATAAATTAGTAATACTTTAAATGTTTTAAAATCACCCAGATCATTTAAAATTGTGACAGATATTATCGTGGATGGAAAAACAAAGTAAACAAAATCCATAAATAATTTAAAAAAAAAAGTTTATTTTAAAGATCATAATATACCTATTTTTTTTTAACTGTGCTGCATTTGGAAAAGTAAAAAAAATGCATAGAATGTTGTGTTTGTAATTGAGGAAATTTTTCTTGGTATAACTAAAAACATCTTAATTGCTGATAGGAAGGAAGTGAATAAGTATTTATTTATTTTTGTCTTTATTGAATAACTTGCAAAGTAACAAGATTTTAAACTGTTTTAAAATCACCCAGAACTTTGTGCGGATGGAAAATCAAAATAAACCATTCAACAAATAATTTAAAAACTATTTTTATTGTCCTTGGAAAGTATTTGAATATTGTCTTGCTATATGATATCAGTACATAAACCAACAATTAATTTTATTGCCTTTGGAAAGTATTTGAATATTGTCTTGCTATATGATATCAGTACATAAACCAACAATTAATTTTATTACCTTTGGAAAGTATTTGAATATCATCTTGCTATAATGACATTGGTATATAAACCAACAATTGATTCTTATTGCCATTGGAAAGTGTTTGAATATTGTTTGAAATATGCTAATATAAAACAGGATAATCAAAATATAAATATTTACTTGGGAAGATTTGCATATAATATCCGTTTTCTTGTCATTTTGCTTATAAGAATGGATCAAACTTTGATAAAATCTAATGGGAGAAAATGTTTGTTTATTTTTGTTATTGATATGTTTAATATTATAATACATTTTTTGTCTTTCATGTGTTATTCAGGCATTATTTTTTTTTTGTATTTATATATTTTATGATGATATAAAATGTGCTTAGTGATGATATAGAGATGTATAAAGAAACATATACCTCTAATACACACACACACATATATATATATATATGTATTTCCAATCAAGGGAAACATAATATTGATATCATTATCTGGCAACAGAGAAATATTTATCTCTCGCACTGCTAAAATAAATGTTATTATTGTATTGAGGGGGAACAAACAAACTCAAACTTGTCAAAATTATACACATAATGACATCATTGTCTATTATATGAAATAATTTAATAAGCATTTCTTTTATTGCTTAATATAGCCTATGAACAAAAATGTCTACCATAAATACAAAATGTAGTTTGGTCCTCATTGTTTACATGTGCATGGTTTGCTATAACCAAAGTATAATGATTATTTTACAATAATTAATGGTCATTTTACTTATATGTTTGCAGTTTGTTTATAAAACATTAATAGTTTTTGCATTGGGAAATGGAACAGTTATGTTTCCACTTTTATTATGAGTTTTGTTTTACCTTGCTATGGTATTGATCAGGATTTGTAATAGCTTTTAGCTGATGAGTTTGTGCCACATATAATGGCATCAAATATAATAATATTGATATTGTGCATGGGCTGATGGAGAATCCCCCATTACTGATTTAATGAGGATATTATTGAGGCTAATTAATAGTTTGTGCTTAGTGCATAGTTAATCCTAGAAGAGAATGACCCCCATGGTCTGAATTCTATTTTTTGTGATGAGGCACTGCCCACACTTTTATACCTATAAAGGTATTGGAATTGGCTATATTATTATACAACTGTCATGTTGTTTTGTAGAGCCTCCCTGTATTAAACAACTAAACATCACATGGTCACTATCTCATACTAGCACATAATTGTTATTAAACAATTCAAAACAAAGCAAAACTCTCATGAGGCTCTTGTTAGCACAAGATGGCTCTACTATATGGAGAGTTTTGCCTCCCTGTATTGTTAGATTCCTCATGAAGGTATATATAGAGTTTTCCACCATGTATGGTGAAGTTTAGATTTCAAAATCTATAGCAAGAATAAAACAAAGTTAAATTAAGGGACACTAGCCTATCTATAGTGTTTGTCTAATTGAAATAGCATCTTGATGATGTTGTGTAATCTTCATCAGTTTATAGACAAACCAACCAAAAACAAACCAAAAAAGGAACCTATTAATGTTTGTATAACTTCTGTGTTAAAGAGCAAGGTATATACATGGACAATGTGGATTGGTCTTTATCAAGTAGTTATTCACTGGTGAATTGGTAAGATTCATTAATTAGTAAATGGTTAAGTTGTGGACATTGTGAATGTTTTGGTGTCATATGTACATTTAACTTATGATGTGTGCCCCACATCATTACCACAAATTTGGTTTTGTAGTAAATGATAATAATAAAAAAAAATTAATTGTGCTGTATATGATAATTTCCATTATAATATTCTAATAAATTAAATTAATACCATTCGATATAATAAATTATAACTCAATTATTAGATTTAGAAATGACTGTAAATTTCCATCTCTGATTTTTTTCAATGAAGTCATCTTGTTTCATGTAATGTGTCTAATATGGACTTGTAAATAATGTAAATAAATCTTGTTGTGTTAAAATTTATTTAGTTGTCAATAGTGTTATTGCTAATCAACACACTCATACATTATTATTGTTATTGCTATCGACATATCCTATGATCATATGAAAATCATCATCAATCAGTATTATAAAAGTCACTATATGTAGGTATATCAGAATAATTTTGTTAAGCCCTATAATTTATGAGTATATCTAGGGCATCATTACTTAATAATTAAACATTACTAACCTGAAGAATATTATTTTAAGTGATATACTAAAAAGATTAAACACCTAATATTGGTTTGATCAGTTCATTTGAATCCACAGATTTATCATTCACTAGTCTTGATCACGTTGCTTCTAATTAATGGGAAAAAAAAGTTGGAAAGCTATTGTGTTTAGCTATTGAAAAATCATTCTGGCTTATTGAAGCTTAAAGTTTATCATAGTTAGGGAATTTATAGAATTTATTTGAAATTACTGAATATTGTTTAGTAATTCAATTTGGTATTAAGAGCTATTTTGTGTGTTATGCTTGGGTAGTGATAAAATCCCTCTCAGTGACCCAAGTATATCTTGTATAACACCGTTTAAGCTATGTGAACTCTGACAAGGATAAGTTATATTAATTTGCGATAGGATTTGAATTTAGGGCAAATTTTATATCCAGTTCATTATTGTAGTTAGAGTGGAATTGTGTTAAATTCACCATGTTAGGAAAGATCAGCCAGACTTTAAAGTATAAACTGCTTTTTTTGACTTGGATGTATGGTTGGTTTTGACTTTATGGTGAATATTCTGGTTTTGTTAAGCTTTGAATCCGTATTTGATTTAGTTGTCTTATTATCATTTAATTAAATATCAAATTTAGATTTTTTCACATCATATTTCATTATCATCATCATTCTCATCTGTCATTTCAATCTTTCTTTAGTCTTCTTTCATCCTAATTCACTATCCTAATTAACTCATCATTAGCTCTTAATCCATTATCATCTTAATCATCCATTAACTCTTATTCTACCATCATCTTAATCATTCATTATCATGATACATCTTCATTCTTTTCTCTTCATTCTCAGACTCATTTCATTTTATTATTTAATTATTACTTATTTTCATCATCCATTTAGTCATCTACATCCTAATTTATTTAATGCCTAATTTATATTTTAATTTCATATTCATTCCATCGATCTAATTATTATTTATTTATTGTTGGATAAATATTAAGTTTATTTCATTAGCTTTTTGTTGTTTGCTTGTTTGTGGATTTTAAAGCTATTTTGACCAGAAATTATTAAACACCTTGAAATCTTCTTCAAGTTTATAGTTTCAAGCAAGCTTGGTCAATAAAGAAATCATCTAAATAGATCAACTTTGTTTATCCATTGTAACCGATAGACTTATTGAATTATAGGCATATATTTTCGATTAGTTACAGAGAAAGATATAATTCTCAAACATGTAATTTGACTGGATAGATTAGTGGGAAGGCTACAGGGGAGATTATAGCACCTAAAACATGTTATATGACTCATTTATGATTACAGTGAATTAGGAGAAGGCTACAGGGGATATTATGGTGCCAACAACTTTGGGGCATGATTCATTTATGGCTAGCTGTAGCTAGGTCATAGAGGCAGATTATGGCATCCAGAAACATGTGAGCACAAGTATTAATTGTGATGTTGTAGTCATTTTTAAAGAATGATTGTTAAAATAGAATCAGTGTGACCAAGTTGTGAATGATGTTTCTGAATTTAACAAAATATACTAACTTAAGATTGTGTGGTTGATCATGACCAAATAAGTTTGAGAAAAAATCATAAATAAATTACGTGGTGTACTTTTGGGTAATTAAAGTATAATATGATTATAAAATAAAATAGCTTCGATAGCAATATGTTGAATGGTGGTGATATTGGCATAAGATTGCAACATGATTAAAGTTGTACAGTGATGTAAGCATATAAACTTAAAACAATTGGGTGAGGTATATATTGTCTAGCATATGGTCAAGTATTTTTTTCTTCTCATATAGACTTATGGGGAATTGTGGGTCGATGGAAAAAGAGTAGTGTTGAGATATATACAGGGTTAATTTAATTCAATTCAAACTAAGTAAGATAGTCATAAATATTATTAAAATAAATATTTGCAAAATGAATGAATCAGACTATGTTCCGACAGATGCTTCTATGCTAGAAGTACCCATAATAATAGATTCTGATGTTTTTTTACTTTGAATCTCAAGAAACAGAGAAGTCTGAAGAGGAAATTCCTACTGGTGGTACTAATCTTGAACTAAGTGATACAAATATCATGTATCAACCCCTAATGGAATTTATAAAGAAATTGATAGAAAGTAATATGACTAAAATGAAAGAAGATAATGAGAGTAATATAAGAAGATTGGAGAATAAAATGGAGAATAATAGAAAAAAAATAATGAGAGTATAAGTGTGTTGAAAAGTGAAATGAAAGAAAATAATGAGAGTATGATTAGAAAATTGGAAGATAAAATGGAGAATAATATAAGAGGATTAGAGAATAAGATGGAAGAAAATAATAAGAGTATAAAGATATTAGAAGATAAGATGGAGGGATTTGAAAATAGAGTTGAGGAAAAGATTGAGAAAAAGATAGAAGAATCAAGAGAAGTTTTGAGGAAAGAGATAACCCAAAACAATGAGGATGTTAAAAGTTTACTGGAAAAATCCATAAAAGAACAGTTAGAAGATTTTAAGAAAACTAAGATAGATGAACTCCAGAATAGATTTGAAAGTTTAGAATTGAGTTGTAAGCATAATAATGTACAAGCTAAGGGAGATATTGATAATTTGGGCCATGATTTAGAAGCTAGCAGAGACGATACCAAGGAAAACTTTATTCTATTACAGAATGAAGTTGAAAAGGTCAAGATAAGTGTTGAGGAAGAGATTAAGTATCAACAAGTTCAATTCAAATTGGAAATGAGACATGAAGTTGAGGATCTTGAGTTTAAAAATAAGATAGAAAGCACTATAGAAGAATTGTGGAAAGAACTCAGTGAAAGTTTAAGAAAGGAAGCTAGTTATGTGGACTGTGTTAAAGAACAAAAGGTCAAATTTGATAAGCATATTGAAGAGTTTAAAAGGTAACAAGAAAAGTATACAGAACAGATGTTAGAGAAGAGTAATGGAGAATCCCAAATATTAAGTACAGGTATTAGAATGGAAAATATCAAAGGCAAGACAACTATTATGTCCAGAGAGTTAACTGACAAAACTGAGGTTATTTTGGTTAGTCCAACAGAAACTTACATGAGACGAGAAATTCCTACTATTAATAATAAAATCATGTCACTCAAAAAGAGAGGGCCTGGTGTTGCCCACTTTTCTGAGATAAACCAGACTAAATGAATCATAAAAGCAAACCCGAGCAATGCCAGCTCTATGGCTTTATGGTTTATTCATATCAAACCTTTCAAGGGAGAGCCCAGAGAAAATCCTCTCGAGTACTTACATAATCTAGAGGAGTTGTTCTCTTTGTGTGGATTGGCCAAAAATGAGAAATTGGCCATATCATGCAACCATCTCTATGCTTCGGCTAGAGATTGGTGTCAGTCTCTTTTTGATAAGCTAACCACGTTTGGGGACTTTAAACACATGCTACTCATGTCCTTTTGGGGACATGATAAACAGGATAATATCCACTAGCAAATATCTTAAGAAAAATATAGCCCACATAAAGAAAGTTATTCCCAATTTTCCCAAAGGCAAGCGGTAAGATTAAAAATGCTGACCGTATTCTCTCTTTCAGAGCATCAGATAGTGAGGATTCTCTGTCACAATTTACCAAGATCAATAGAGCAGGTCCTTATTGCTGCTGATCGATATACTATTGAGGAGATGTCAGAAATCCTTGATGCTCTCGAAATCTCTGAATATAAATATAATTTATCCAAACTTCAAACACTTTTAGCAAACTTTATTTGTACATACACCTATGTTTCGACTGACCTGCAGTCTTCTTCAGAGCTATGATATAATGAACAAAATAAAAAAACAACTATATTTATCTCTGAATATACTTGGGAAAATCATCCCAGAGTTAATAAAGAAAAACCCTGTTATCCTTTAATGAATATAAATGTTAGGGAAATTCCAAGGGTTCAGAAACCTTTTAAAAGGAGATATATTCCTCCTAAGCTAAGGCCTTCTCCATAATCCGGTGCCAAAAAGCATTTAAGTCGGTCAAAAAGCAGACCAACTATTTTAAATCCTAAACCTTCAACTAGTGGTTTAAATACTATAATTAAGAAAGTTGGGGGTAAAGCCCAAAATAAATCGGAAATTTTAAACTGAATAGGTTCTTGTACAATAGTTTCTTCTTACAAGGACCTTCTGCTAACAAAAGGAGGGACAATATGATGTGGATCTTAAACACCCTTGATCTAGATATTGATTATCTAGAACCTTACACTCCAGGTGAACCACCCATTATGTAATACTGCCCCATGATAAAATTGGTTATTGAGGGGATAAGTATAGATGCATTAATTAATTCAGGCAGCCAGGCATCCATCTTGTCTAAAATTACATAATAAAATTTCAAAATTATCATCTGGTGTTCCCTCTTTACCGATAAAACAAATTCAAGTAACATTAGCTAATGGTAAACGGATCAAGCTTTGTAATAAACAGATCTGGATAAATTAACCAAGTTGAGTTTGAAAATGTGTTTCTTGTTATGCCTGGACTGATTTATGAAGCCATCATAGACTCTGACTTCATGATTAACAATAATTGTATAGTTGATTATCAACAAAATTTATTTACCTGTAAAAATCATGTCTTTTAGTTGGAATATGGATCACTTAATTTCCCCAGTCAATTATTGTGCATCCATGACCCATCAATTGATGTTAGTATAAAAGCTAAAATTGGACACCTTAGCTTTCTAAATTTAGGAATAATGAAACATTTATATTTTCTCTAAAGTTCCAGGTATAATAGAAGGATATACTCATAGGATTAAGTTGAGGAGCACTGAGCCTTTCCAAAAGAAAATGTACCCCATTCCTTACCAATAATAATCTGAGGTACAAAGTCAAATTGACCAGATGTTGGAATGGCAAATTATTAAAAAGTGCACTTCTGCTTATGTCAACCTCTTGTGATTATTAGAAAGAAGGATAGCACTATTCGAGTTTGCTTGGCTGCTCGAATGTTAAACCAGATGACTATCCTGGAGCATGATATTCCTCCACCAGTGCATGAGCTCTTAGTTAAGTTTAAAGGGAGGTCAATTTTCTCTACATTTGATCTTACAGCCAGTTATTGGCAAATACCACTTCATGAAGATGACCAAAAATATACAGCTTTCTGTTTCCAGGGCCAATCATATATTTTTACAAGGTTGCCCTTTAGTCTTGTCAATAGTGGTGCTGGTTTGATCAGATGCCTAGACATGATTTTTTCGAAACAATTAAAAGAGAAAATCATCATGTACTTGGACGATATTGTCATCGCTTCAAGTAATTTGGCAGAGCACATGGAACACTTGCAAATGTTTTTTTCAAGAGTGTTTCTCCAAAAGTTTAAAAATTAACTTGGAGAAATGCAGTATTGCAGCAGAAGAAATCGTTTTCTTGGGACATTTAGTCAATGCTCATGGGATCAAGCCCCATCCAGAAAAGATCTCTGCTATACAGGATTTCCCCATTCCTAAAACTAAAAAGCAACTTCGCACTTTTCTTGGTCTATGCAACTATTATCACAAATTTTATGAGGACTTTGCTGGTGATACTATTCAATTATACAACCTGTTAAAAAAATCCGAGAGATGGGGTTGGACTACTGATCATACAAAAGAGTTTAACACAGTCAAGGCTACTTTCTTCCAGAAGGTCATCTTACATTACCCTGATTTCAAAAATAAATTTTATGTCCAAATAGACAGTAATCACTATGGTCTAGGAGTAGTATTATATCAACTTAATGATAATCAGGAGCCTCAAGTTCTCTACTTTTTGAGTAGATGTTTAAAAGGGGCTGAACTGAACTATTCCATCATGGAAAAGGAAGCACTAGTAGTTGTTTGGGCATTTCAAAAACTGCACCAATTCTTGCTAGGCTCTGAAGTGATTGTTTTATCAGACCATAGAAGTTTAGAATTTTTAAACCGAAGTTATCTCAATAATGAGAGACTTATTAGGTGGAGCTTATATCTACAACAATTCAAATATAGCATTGTATATGTTGAAGGTAGAAAGAATATTCCAGCTGATATTTTGAGCTGCCACCCTGTCTGTATTGTACCACAACATCCAAATACTCAACATATTATTGTAAATAACTTAAACCAAATTGTGGGTGAGTCTATAGTACAAGACTATGATCATTTTGCTGCTATTCAGAATCAAGATGCAAAGTTGAATAAGATTATTTCTACCTTGGAAAATTCTTATCTTAGAAATAATAATAATGATAAGAATATTCAGAAAATAATTGCAAGATATAAATTTAATCATGGGATCTTGATGTACAAGTCTAATTTAAAGGATGATAACTCATGGTGAGTCATTGTACCATCATGTGTTGTAAATAAATTAATCAACTATGTCCATGGTAAATATGGACACTTTGGTGCTCCAAACATCTACAATGTATTAAAACCTTATTTTTTTTGGTCTCACATGTATAGAGACATTGTGAAAAAGATAAAAATATGTAGTATTTATATGAAATCAAAATTTTTACCAAATCATATGCTGGTACTTTACAGCCAATAATTCCCAGTAAACCAAATGAATTACTCACCCTTGATTTTTACAGACCTCTCCCACCATTTAACCAACAAAAATTTATATTAGTTGCATATGACATGTTCTCTAAATTAGTTTCCACATATTCTGTACCAAGAACTGATGCTAAAAGTACTATCAGATACTTAAATGATTACCAGTTTTTATTAGTTGGTAAACCTGATATAATCTTGACTGACCCATGGCACTGTCTTTATATCAAGAAAATGGAACCAATGGGTTCAAATGCAAGGTATTAAACACATCATGAGTTCAATAAGAAAACCTCAGTCAAATCCTTGTGAGCATGTGATGCGTGAGCTCAGGAAACTTTTTAGAGTCTATGTGCAAAGTGACCATAAACAATGGTTCAAAAAGCTTCCTGAACTGACTCACTATATTAATGTTACTTTCAATGAGTCTACAGTATTTTCTCCCATTTAATTACATTATGGACATCATGAACCTCTGCTCATTAAGACTCCATTACCTTTCATAATGGAAGAGATTGATAAACACAGTGACATATTTAGGGCACATTACAGGCTCATAAAAATGGGTCAAAAATGGGTGAAACAATCCAAAACTAAGCCACATCCATTTAAGGTCAGAGACCTTGTACTACTTCATACCCCTCATGTTACCAATGTACAGAAAAGTCAGTATAAAAAATTCCTCAATTTATATGAAGGTCCTTTTCAAATAATTGCTCAGGTTGGGGAGAATGCTTTCATGCTCTCAACCCCTGAGAGCCCAAAAGGAACATACAATGCCCGCAGTTTAATACCATACCCATCATCAAATTAATACATGGAAAAAAAAAATGTGTATATCTACAAACTTCAAATAAATTGTTTTTTTTTTAAAAAAAAAGAAAAAAATGCTTACTAAGAATAAACATATAAATATTTTTCTCATATTTAGGTTAATATTATCTGCTATGTAAAATGCACATGTAAAAATTTAAAATTTTCCCTTTGGCAGTAAGGGAATATTGTAACCATATACTTTGGCTCCATGATAGTAAGTTTTATTCAGTGATCCAGTGTGCAAAATTTTAAATTCTAATTAGTAATAATTTGCTAAGATATTGAAAATCAGTGTGGAGAAATCAGTTATAGAGTAAAATGCTTGTGGATTATAATTTTCCCACTAAGCAAAAGCTCACTAAGAAATATCTTGAAAATGATGATGATCTTGACTGTGAAACACTGGAAAATCTGATAGAGTGGATATGAATCTCAAACATTTTATCACAAATTCCAGTGGCAGCTATGGCAAATATTATTTTAATAGTATTAAACCAATTTGGAAGCATGAAAATATGTAACCCTTTATTATTATTATTATTATTATTATTAAACAGTAATCAAAAATAAATAACAAAATCAATTTATAATTCTTCTAAATTTTCTTTATAAACAATCTTTAAATATATTATGTTTTAAATTAAATTGAAATATAACAGTCTAGATGGTTCTCACTAGAGGGATAAAACTATTAAAATATTCACATTTTTCAGTAATTGGATCATTTAGAACCAATCAGGCATTAACACAAAGAATAAATACTATAACAAGTAGGTAGAGGGGGCAATACTCAAAGATAAGAAAATTGGAACAGAACGTTAACTATCCACTTATAAAATAAAATATAAGGAATAAGCTGGAAAATAATAACTTTGAAAATTAATTTGAACAAAATCTCATGACAATATGGATATAAACAAAATGGAATAGAAGTTTAATAACTGTAATATTTTGGCACTATTTTTCATCAACCGTATGATTCTTAATTGCCTGCTGGAGAAGCTTGAATGACTGCTATTTGGATGAATACTTGCCTCAACATGGAACATTTGAAATGAAAAACAATACCAGAAGACATAAGCAATTAGTTTTGTTTTCTTTATCTTAATCAATTGTCAGAATTAACCCATAAACTGCCTCTTACAAGGCTTCTCATCAACATCTGACATCACTCTAACTCTGCTAGTTCTTATGCTAAAATATTCGTTTGACAGGTATTGATTAGGTTTTTAAAAGTTCTGTAAGATGGTGCCCTCTTCCGAATTATTTTACAAGTAAAAAATAAAAAAAAAACGCATTTTAAACTAAACAAAGAAAGAACCTTGTCAGTGATTCACTATCAGCCGACTCTCAGCTGAAAAAGACATTTTGATTGGCTGGAAAGAACAAAGAAACCGCCTGATCAAAGAAAATAAAGAAAAATGCTGAGATTTTCATTTCGAATGCAATTTAAGTATTAAAAAAATATAATTTGAGAAATTAAACTAGTTTTTTAAAAAATATACCAAAAAAACAAAATTATTTTCGAAAAATATTGAAGATTTTAGTAAAAATATTTAAGATTTAGCAAAAAGAAATCTTTACTTTTCCAGAACGTAAAATTGAAAAAAAGCTTTGCGTCAGCACTTTTTTGTTTAGACATTCGCTTTATATTTGCCGAAATTGAATATATTTTATAATAAATAAATAGCAATTTATTTTTGAAAAAACTTTCATTCTCTTTCATAACCTGAAAAATTAGTAATATACTTTTTATAAACGTATCTGAGTTGAATTTAATATTATAGGCGAATATGTTTTAACAATAGGCTTTGTCTTCAGTTTGTGAGTTGGCCAATTAAAAGATTTGATTTTTACCTCATACAACCAATAATATAATTAGCAGTTTAAGGGTTAATAATAACACCAAAATTGTTTAGATTGAAGAGAAAAAGATTAAAGTATCTTGATTTTTATGCTGCCCTTAAGCATTAAGCAGAGAAATGTTTCTGTTTGGAAATTGTTATCTCAAAGAAAATAATTCGAAATTATTTTGAAGAAAAGTTTTAAGAGAGATAATAAATGAATTAAAAAGACATTTTAAATCACATAAGATTTAGTCAATTTAAAAAGAAAATGCATAACTTATGTCTTATTTTCATTAAAGAAGAACTCATCTGCTATTTAGTGTTTGGTGCTAATTTGTGTAGCTGGTGAAAATATAAAAATGACTGAATATTAATTCCAAGTATATTTTATTAATAATTGCTTACTATTGAATCAATCCTGCTTAACATTCTTAAATACGTATTAATTTACTGGTAAAAGTGAATAAATAAGTGTTTATTTATTTTTTTATCTTGATTATGCAACATATAAATTGGTAGTACTTTAAATGTTTTAAAATCACCCAGATCATTTAAAATTGTGACAGATATTACCGTGCTTGGAAAAACAAAGTAAACAAAATCCATAAATAATTTTAAAAAAGTTTGTTTTAAAGATCATAATATACCTATTTTTTTAAAAATTGTGCTGCATTTGGAAAAGTGCAAGTTATAGAGAAATTAAAAAATGTCTAGAATGTCATGTTTGTAATTGAGTAAATTCTACTTGGTATAACTAAAAACATCTTAATTGCTAATAGGAAGGAAGTGAATAAGTATTTATTTATTTTTGTTTTTACTGAATAACTTGCAAAATAACAAGATTTTAAACTGTTTTAAAATCACCCAGATCTTCGCGCAGATGGAAAATCAAAATAAATCAATCAACAAATAATTTTAAACCTATTTTTATTGTCCTTGGAGAGTATTTGAATATTGTCTTGCTATGTGATATCAGTACATAAACCAACAATTAATTTTATTGCCTTTGGAAAGTATTTGAATATCATCTTGCTATATGATATCAATATATAAACCAACAATTGATTCTTATTGCCTTTGGAAAGTGTTTGAATATTGTTTGAAATATGCTAATATAAAACAGGATTTGCATATAATATCCATTTTCTTGTCACTTTGCTTATAAAATCGGATCAAACTTTGATAAAATCTAATGGAAGAAAATGTTTGTTTATTTTTGTTATTGATATGTTTAATATTATAATACGTTTTTTCTTTTTCATGTGTTATTCAGGCATTAGTTTTTTTTTTGTGTTTATATATTTTATGATAATATAAAATGTACTTAGTGATGATATAGAGATGTATAAAGAAACATGTACCTCTAATACACACACACACATATATATATATATATATATATATATATATATATATATATATATTGTTTCTCCAATCAAGGGAAACATAATATTGAGTATCATTATCTGGGAACAGAAAAATATTTATCTCTTGCACTGCTAAAATAAATGTTATTATTGTATTGAGGGGGAACAAACAAACCTAAACTTGTCAAAATTATACACATAATGACATCATTGTCTATTATATGAAATAATTTAATAAGCATTTTTTTTATTGCTTAATATTGCCTATGAACGAAAATTTCCACTGTAAATACAAAATGTAGTTTGGTCCTCACTGTTTACATGTGCATGGCTTGCTATAAGCAAAGTATAATAATTATTTTAGAATAATTATTGGTCATTTTACTTATACATTGGTGGATTGTCTATAAAACATTAATAGTTTCTGCATTGGGAAATGGAACAGTTATGTTTCCACTTTTAATATGAGTGTTGTTTCACCTTGCTATGGTATTGATCAGGATTTGTAATAGCTTTTAGCTGATGAGTTTGTGCCACATACAATGGCATCAATTATAATAATATTAATATTGAGCATGGGCTGATGAAGAATCCACCATTACTGATTTAATGAGGATATTATCAAGGCTAATTAGTAGTTTGTGCTTAGAGCATAGTTAATCCTAAAAGAAGATAATCCTCATGGTCTTAAATTCTATTTTTTTGTGATGAGGCACTGCCTGCACTTTTATACCTATAAAGGTATTGGAATTGGCCATATTATTATACAACTGTTATGTTGTTTTGTAGAGCCTCCTTGTATTCTTAGATCCCTCATGAAGGTATATATAGAGTTTTCCACCATGTATGATGATGTTTAGATTTCAAAATCTATAGAAAGGATAAAATAGAGTTAAATTAAGGGATACTAGCCTATCTATAGTGTTTGTCTAATTGAAATAGTGTCTTGATGATGTTGTGTAATCTTCATCAGTTTATAGACAAACCAACCAAAAAACAAACAATAGAGAACCTATTAGTGTTTGTATAATTTCTGTGTAAAAGAGCAAGGTATGTATATGGGCAACATGGATTGGTCTTTATCAAGTAGTTATTCGCTGGTGGATCGGTAAGATCCATTAATTAATAAATGGTTAAGTTGTGGACATAGTGAATGTTTTGGTGTCATATGTACATTTAACTTATGATGCCTGCCCCACATCAATATGACAAATTTGGTTTTGTAGTAAATGATAGTAATAAAAAATTATTAATTCTGCTGTATATAATAATTGCCATTATCATATTCTAATAAATTAAATTGATACCGTTCGATATAATAAATTATAACTCAATTATTAGATTTAGATATGACTGTAAATTTCCATCCCTGATTGTATTCAATGTACTGTCTCTAATATGGACTTGTAAATAATGTAAATAAATCTTGTTGTGTTAACATTTATTTAGTTGTCAATAGTCTTATTGATAATCAACACACCTACAGATTATTATTGTTATTGCTATCCACATATTCTATGATCATATGGAAATTGTCATCAATCAATATTGTAAAAGTCATATATGTAGGTATATCAGAATAATTTTGTTAAGCCCTATATTTTATGAGTATATCTTGGCCATTATTACTTAATAATTAAACATTACTAACCTAAAGAATATTATTATAAGTGATATACTAAAAAGATTAAACACCTAATATAGTCTCAACTAATGCAATATGAAGATGCTGGCATAAAACCACACTGACGTGAATGTGCATCTGACAGCATAATATTATTTGAAAGACATGATTCTCATCCAGTACAGGAATATGCATCTGTCTGGTGAAGGAATCATGTATATAAAATAATTAAAGAGAAGGGCTATGTATGAGGGAAAACAGTCTATCTGCTGACTTATAGTCCCTATCCATAGAGCTAAAAAAAGAGTCAATGGTGCAGGAAATACATCTGCATCTATAGCAATGCAATGACTACATCTTTGGGTCATACATTCAGTTGGGCACATTTCCCTATATGCTAAACATGCTTCACATTACATTGACATAAACACCCATATATCCCTTCACCAGCATCAACCTAACTATGAAACAAATAGCATGAAATAAAAGCCCTTTAAAATAAACATAAATGATTAAAATATAAAGTTATTGATGGAATTGCAGAGGAAAATTTGCAATAAACCCAATGGCATTCATCATAAGATGCCACATTGAGCCCAATAACTTAAAAGATATACAAATAAATATGTTTGAACACTCAGCATAAGATGTTGTATTTACTGATATCTCTATATTTTAATCAATATGAAAGTAAAAAATAATTAAATGTTAACGAATCCATGCAGCTATCTACACCCAACTTAAATTTAATATATTTAAATAATTTAGTCAATAAATATTAATAATAAAAAATAGAAATGATTAAATTAGCAAACTCAAATATTTAGAATTAAACATTAATAATTGATTTTGAAATCTTAAAAGTCAGATTAAAGTTCATTTTAAAATTAAGTTTAGTTGATTATTAAAAGCTTGTAAAATCTTGACGAATGTTCTTAATCACTTTTTTAAAAATTTACAGTTCTTATCTTACAGTAGAACAACTCCCAGTTTCTGGTGCCAATTCCCACAAAGTCTTTATTAGTCATACTTCCATGGAAGACTGGTCTGTTGTTCTGGAGATGGTCTTAGCTGGTTCAATCCTGGTACTATTTTATTGTAGGACCCATATGATTTGGGTCTACAATAGTGCCATTTATAAATTAAGTCACTTCATTTGAAATAAGAGAGAGAGTGAAAAGTATGTCTTTTCACTCTTCTCAAAAAATGAAGCTGGAACTGTCTTTTAATTTAAATTGTTTACTTTTTATAGTAATCCTCTGGATTCACTGAACATAGTTTCCTGTTCCAATGATTTTTGTTAAGGTCTGAGTGTTGGTTACTGCTTCTATTGGACATTCTAATTTTTTTATTCTCTTATCTGACTTTTTAATTATATAAAAGCTCCAAAGGCTAGTTTGCTTTTCATTTAATTAATAACACAATCATTTCCATTTACTGAGATTACACAGGAACCTTAAAATAGAAATTAACATTTATTTCTATTTTCATTTATGTTACTTTTTAACAAAAATATTTTATCTTTAGATCTTGTACTTTTTTTTATAAAAAGTATGTTCAAATACTTTAAAAAAAAAAAAAAAAACTTTTACATCTGTGTGATATATTATATATGTTAAACAACTCTTTAATTTTTTCTTTTAGTTTTTAATAAATTTATTTTTATTTACAAACTTTTTATTTTAATTTTAAATTAATGTAACAGCATATTATATACAGTTACAATACACACACACACATATATATATAAATGTAATATTTGATCTAATATATATATATAGTAACAATATATTTGAATATAATGCAGTAATAGAAAATATCATTCTCAAAATATGAGTAGTCAATAGGATCTAATCAGCATCAATTATCATTTGTTACTGGACTTAAAATGTATGTAATATAAAATCTTGGCTAATTCATCATCTAGCTAATGTTAAACATATGGCATATAAAAATTGATAATATTTTGTCTGCATGTATATACTTAACATTAATAAATCATAACAAAAAATTATAAACCGATTATATCATTTGTTGATCATTCATCAAAACTCTGGAAAATCAGATAACATAAGTATTTAATTCATTTAACTGTTAAATATATAAATGTTAGGACATTTAACTCAAAAAGATAAACATTTGTTTATAAAGTTTAGCTTTTATTCAGGCTAAGCATGCTTTTAATATATTGATTATCATAATCATAGCTCTTTTAAGTTTATTATGTATAGTTTTTAAGCGTACTTGCAAACTATTATCATATTTAAATTAATTTAAATTTATTGTTTGTTATTCAAATGTATGTACTCATCTTCAGAGAGACCACTTTTTTGATAGAGGAATGCTGGTTTCTTTTTCATTTATATCATGCTGATTTCTTTTTCATTTATATCAAATACTTAACTGGTTATTGTTCAAGTCTCCTTGATCTTTCTGTTTTTAATTCTCCCTTTCAATTGCAAGTTACACCCACTTTGAAGAGATCAAATTTATGGCCTGATTGTTGTTCATATTCTAAAGATATAGATGAGTTATTCATTACTTCTTTTGATCCTATAATATAAGGAATTGTGTTGGTTCAGCCTTGTGGACAAGTTTGCCCTCATTTCTTCATAATTAGCATATTGCGGCTTTATTGCACTTAATTTTATAAACTATTTGAGGAGCTGCTTCCTTAGTCAGTTTATCTTTTTAGTTATTCTGCAGTTTATTTAGTGAAAAAAAGGAGCAGAACATATATTTCTAAACAAATGTTTTTAATTTTAAAGCCATTTTTGGTGCATATGGGAGACTTGCCCATTTTTGTTCTTGCTAGAAAGAGGCTGTACTAGTTTATTTAATTTGCTATAAATCTTTGTATTATGTTGTAAATTTTCTTGATGTTATATCCCACATTATTTAAATATCTGATGTATGCATTGATATTGTTATTCTGATCTATTTCGAATTTACTAAGTTTTAAATTTCAATAAAGGAAAATTGTTTTTCTGATCTATTTCAAATTTGTAAAGTTTTAAATTTCAATAAAGGAAACATTTGAGGACAGCATATTTATGGGCTATAGGGATTAAAGATTTAGGTTGGATGGCTCCTCTGATGTGTATAGATTGTAATGCCATTTTGTAATTGGAAGTGTCCCTTTGCCTTTTTATGTCAATATCTAAAGTTTTAATATTTTAGTTTTTTTTTTTTCAATAGTTCAAGATAAATAAGATATCTGTTTTAGTTTTTGATGAATTTGAGTGATTGTGTTTTCATCATCACACATCAACATTATATCTACATATCTAGTGCATAGTATATTTGTTGATAGGGATACAAACTTGGGTATAATTGCATTTCCAATCTTGGAGAGGTATAGACTATGTATAATCCCACTTAAAGGCAGCCCTATTGGTCATCCACAATTTATTCAATAATGTTTTTTTATTAATTATGGAAATTATATCTTCACTGATCCATTTTAATAACCTCCATTACAACATCTTTTTGATATGTGCTGTAATTAACCTGTTGTAACATTTCATAAATATTCTCTATTGATTTTAAACAAGGAACTATCACACTGAGTTCTTTAATATCTAAGTAGAATATTTTGTTGGTGTTGTCTATCTTCAAGTTTCTAATTAGACTTTAGAAATAATCTTTATCTTTTCATCATAACAAATAATCCTATAGAAAATATCTGGATGTCTGCATTCATGCACCTACATATATGTGTATAGCAAATACTTTTATTGCTCAAAGTTATCTTTGGAATCACAAGCAACTCTAGTAATCATAATTGTGAACAAGAGAAATTATACATATATAATACTTAATGTATTTTATTATTAGGTAATTTTATTGAGATAGCATACAAATCTTTTAAAGGACAATTCTATGGTGAAATCAGCAACCCATCCAGCAAATTCGCAAAACACATAGATAGAAAAATAAAGACATAAAATAATTTCAAAAATAATTTTTGAAAAATTATTTAATAACTTAGCTAATAAATAAAATAATAAAATACTTAAATGATAATGTACCTATAAACCTCATATACCACATAATTCTTATTGACTTCTGATTCTTCTTAAATAATAACTTATTCAAATTAAATGAATTATTCTCCAATAATAATTAAATCTTAAAAAATCATCTCTTAATTAAAAAAAATAGTTTAAATCTTCTTCTAATTTTTTGTTTTAAAAATAAGGATGTTCCTATACTATATTAAACTCAAATAAAAAAAATCTTTGAAACTAAATCACTAAAAAAATTATTCAGTATTCACAATTATTACTTTTTCTATACAATAATATTTATAAATGTGTACATATTACAATATCTTATTTTACCATGGATTTTTTTAAATTTTAGTTCTTTTTTGTACTTGTCTACTTGAGTGTCCCATTTTATACTTTTTTAAGATAGCAATTTGTCAATATCTATCTTTTCATAACTTCTTTGATAGTTAGTTTTATCCAAATCTGGCAGATGAAAGTTAGGTCAATGTTTGGATATAGGATTTTTTACTTTTTTGTTAGTCTTCTCAATAGTAACTTTTATACATTTAGCTTTCCTTGTTTACTTTTTAGCTCCAGGTTTCCAGTTTAACCAATTACTTCAGGCTAATGCAGATTTCCAGTTTAATAATTATTTTATAGTTCTTTTCAATCTAACAATTATTTTCCCTTCAAATCAACACAAGTGAGGCAGTCATTTCTTTCGATGAATCAATATGTAAGACTTATTGAAAGTTTCTCTCATGAATATTTTCCTTCTATATTTCTTTTAGTGAAATGAGTTACAAGTTATTTTAGTAATGTTCATCTAGTATTAAATACTCAGCTCATGGTTTTTGTAAAGTCCTTACTACTATCATACTTAGGAATATATTAATGGTAATTATAGAACTTTTAATCTGTACATAAATTAAAACAGTAGACAAAATTCACTGTATAATTTAAAAACCAAGTCAAATACTAAGTTTATATAACAACAGAGCTCAAAGATGTAATATTATTTGATATTTTCATTGATTTTTGACCCTTCATATCTTAGTGGGAAGTATTTAATTCCACTTTGAAATTAGATATTTAGAAATTATGATTATATGATAGCAAATATCTTTTTTTTAAATTAAGAGTGAGACCACTTTAACTTGATTACCAATCGGATTATCTGTCTGCTCAGACATCACTATTGAACTGTTATTAAATTCTCTTGCCTACACTACCTTTTGCTTTGTTAAAATATCAATATTTCATTCAATTACATGATTACCTCAGAAAGTATTGCTTCAAACTTTGACCAGTTGACTTTTTTACAAGAAAGAGTTTTTTCCACAAAAAATTCTATTTATACATTAATTTTTAAAATGATTCTTTTACAAAAATAAATTTCAATCCCATTGTTGTTGTTGTTTTTCATTTACTTGAAGAACAATACATTCTATTTAGACATTAATTTGAAAAACACATTTCAGAGATAAAGATCTTAGATATTTTTATTCAATCGTTAAGCTACTTTTAAAAAAGTTTAATATATTGTTTTTTAATTTAATTGATAAACAGCTATTTTAAGATTTAATTCCTTTTTAAAAGAAAATGAATATACACAAGGAAAAAATATCCCCCTTTCCCCTCATTAAATGTAAACCTAATAAAAATTACATATTTATATTATTACTAAAATGTTTTACATTTGCTATATGATTATTTTATGTATTTAAACTTTTAATAATTTTAACCTAGCTAAGTTTCTATTTAATAATCAAGCTCTCCTCTAATTATTATGAGAAAAAATAATTATTCTCAATATATATTGTAACGATATATAAATATGTCGTTACATTTATTTAAAATAAAAACTTTTAAGTTCGCATATAAAAATAAGTGTATTAAAAATAAAAGTAAAAAAAACTAAACGCTAAAATTAAAAACGTTTGTTATACGTATATATATTTGCACAGATGCTAAACTGTAAAAATATTTTTTTTTAATAAATAAAAAAAGGTATTTGAATGTATTTTTTATAAAAAAATAATGTAAGTTAAAGTAAAAACAGGTATTAATTAATTCCTGTAATCTGTAAATGGAAATGATGTTTATTAATTATCTAAAAGCTGTGTAATTAAAAAGTCAGATGAAAAGTTAGATAAGAGAAGAAAGAAATTTTAGCTTGACCAATGGAAGCACTAAGCCTTGGCTTGGACCCTAACGAAAGTGATAGACTAGTGACGTTTTGTTCATTGAATCCTGGTGGATAATATAAAAAGGGAAATACAGTTTTTTTTCGGACAGTTCCAGCGTTTGTGTTTTGAGAGATGAGGTATGACGCACATACCACACTCTCTATTAAAAAAAAAAAATGAAAAGACTATGATACTTTGAACCAGCTATTGCCATCTCCAGAACATTCCCTTCCAACGGAGGCGTCGCGGGAATTAATAAAAGCAGAAACCTGGACTCTTCTACCATAAGCTATCTGAAATGAACAATTGTTAAAATCAATCAAGAACTTTTGTCAAGTTTTACAAATTGATAAACAAGCCAACTGAAATGTTAAAACGGACTCTTATCTGACTTTTGTAAGTCTTTAAATCAAATTAATAATGTTTAATTTTATATGTTTTCCGATTGATAAACATCATTTCAAATTTTTTTTTCTTATTGTAAAGATTGATTAAATGTATAAAATTTAAGTTGTTTATAGACGCTTGCATGGATTCGTTTGCGGTTAATTATATTTTGGTTTTCATATTTGATCAAAATATATAGACATTCGATAAATAATGATACCTTACGGTGAGTATCTAAAATGTATTTATTCGGATGTCTTTTAAGTTATTGGTGACAACGCAAGTATCTTATGGTGAATACTATTGGGTTACTTATAAGTTTCCCTCTGCGATTGTCGGTATCAATAATTTTGTATTTTGATCGTTTATGTTTATTTTGAAATGTTTTTGACCGTGGAATCTATGTAATCGATCTATACCCAACATTTTTAAACAAATCTGTGCGAACGTATTTAAATGTTAAAATTAAGTCGGGCGTGAATGGCTATATAGTTTGTAAAGTTATATTAAGGGAGGGTAATCTTAGGTTATTCATTTCGTAGTTGAATTGGTTCAATGGATTGGATATATTTGTGTAATTAGTAGATGTAGTATGAGGTCCACTACGGGCAGGATTATAGATATACGCCACACACCCTCTGTTTGCCTATGGATGGGTTTGTAAGTCGGCAGAAGACCGCAGTCCATTCCTATGGAGTTTTTTGTTTATTGATCTACTTGCCAACAGATGTCACATTCCTGTTGGTGGAGAGTCAGTCTCTTCTCTATTTCTACTTATTGTTCAGATGTACATTCCTGACAATATAGTATTTTGTGTTGTCGTATCATGCTACATTGAATACATGAATGTATCAGATGGATTGGCGCCAGTTGATTGCGAAATTTGTTGCCTAAGGTTAAATCAGGGAAGAATATTTTCTTTTCAAATGCAGACCTATGTAGTCCATTCATACTTGACTCTCTAAATAAATAGTAAACTCATTATTTGCAATCTACTTAAATTTAGAATTAAAGATCAATATAAAATTATAAACGTTAAATTTATTCCTCAAAATTTAAATATTATTTTATATGTGCGTAAATAAATATTTTTATGTCTTAATTTCTGGCAGTGGCTTTTATTCCTTTATAGTTAAGATATAAGATTTATAGATTTTTATCTCTGCGTCTCCGCTGAGCTAGTGACTTGGGCTAATGGTCGGAATATTTAAAGAAAGTGGAATCTTAACAGCGCGTATCTGCCTACTTTATAAATTTTTCTAGGCTCAAATGCCTAGATGGCGCCCTTTGTAGTGCAGATATTGTTTTTGTGGTTAGATTCGATCTTCACTTTCATTTCGATCGTTACAATATATATATTGTAACAGTAGCCAGGTTCAAACCCTATTACAAAGCAGTTACATAATATTTTACAATGGCCTAGATAAGCATGAGTCCAATAAATTGGCTTCAATGTGTGAGTATATATATATATAAAGAATCATATTTATATGTCAAAGAGAGAGATAAAGTTTGAAAGTTTTTTTTTTATTATTTAAAAAAAAAGGAAAGAGAAAGAGTTTTATAGTTATGGATTTGTTTTAGAATACATTCAGAAAAATATGTATTAATAAATTGTGGGAATGCAGTTATATGCAAATATATAATTTTTTTTTGTATTATTACTTATTTCAAATGTATATATATATTTTTGTTTAATGTATATAGTATTTTAATGAGAATAATAAAAGAATTTTGATATATCTACCTTGAGGCATTTTTGTGTCTTTTGTTCCTTTATTTAGCCACTCAAAATTCTGGGAACTCTTAAGTAAATGTATGGCAGAAAAAGAAAAATGTTAAAAGCATGCCTAAGAAATAGAGATCTGAATGCTGATGAATTATTTTGGGAAGTAAAGAAATTTGAGAAATTAATTAGTTAGAAAAAATATCAGAGCAAACAAGAGTGGTTTCAGACAGAAATGTGGTATTAATATTTTTTTTTCTGTTTGCTAAGTTTACTGGTGCAGCTATGCTTGCATTATAAAAAAATGAAATATTAAAAGTACTTCAATCCACCATCTCGAGAAGAAAAATGGATTTGCTAATATCAACTTATATAATCGCAACAGTCATAATGCTGGAATAGAACAAATATGTGTAAGGTGAGCACCCAAAACTCCAAATATATAGCTGTTCCTGTTTAATGCCTGCCCATCCAAGAACCTGAATTATCCTACCAATACATTGCTAAAATAATCCAGTAAGAATTGAATCTTGAACCATATACATGAAGAAAGCTTCCAATAAGACATCATAATTTTCTCTATCCAAGCAATACCACAAAATGGATGGATGTGTGGATTTTTGTTATTAGCAGAAAATTTTTGTTTTATTCTTCAACAATAAAGAATTCATAGATTTCATTTGGATCAGTGAAACAAGCTTATGTGGAAATAAACTTATATCAATTTTTCAAATTCCCGGGTACTCCAAGGTAAATATGACTCATTTTTATTGTCTTAAGTGAACTGAAAATAGCCTATCGTTACTCTCTAAAGATTTAATCATTATGTACAACTATATAATTTAATTTGTGACATATACATGCATTATTACACACACCGTTTAATTATATGTTCTTTTATATGTAACTAATTTGGTTTTTGTCTTTTTATGTTATCATTTGATATATAAATTATATATATTTTTCTCTTTTCTCAATATTTAATTAGATGGAATAGTAATAAATTGTATACTTACTTTAAAAGAAATTATTTGTCTATCATTACTGAACATATTTTTTGCTTATATTGGCCTATCTCTCTCCTGTCAGTATGTCTCGCAAAATGAGTTAAGTATGCTTTTCAGAATAAGCAATTATATTACACGTACTTTTAAACACTAAACAATAAATTTGATAAAGAAATAGATTGCATATTGAGGGAATAAATATTTAGAAGTAGGGAGTTCAAAGTAGCAATTTTAAATACATGGGATTTAAGTTGAGAAGCATAGAAATCAGGGAAAGCTCGTTCCAACTACGCAGATTTAGCCAGTTACCTCCGTTCAGTCTGATAGGTATTGTTACCTCCTAGCCCTGGGATTTGAGCTAGCTAAAAGGGCTGGACACCTAATTAGCAATATTTCTAAGATTTCTTAAATAGGAAAAGTATAATTCTTATGGTACTAGTGAGATTGGCACTTTAACGTCAGTTTATTAATTGACACTCATAAATATACTTTTTCCAAAGAAATTGTTGTTCGTCTTTTTAATGAAATAATGACTATGAGGTAGATTTCTTTTGTTTTTTTATCTTTTTAACATACATCCTGATATAGGATTCAGAGATTTTACTTCTTAAGAGTTTATTAAGAAAGGAGATTTGTATTCAAACCCAATATGGTAGATAGTATTCAAATTATATCTGCAGGTGCTATAGTAACTATACAGCCATAGTTTTGCATTTACAACCCTACATGGTCAACAGACCCAATTTTTCTTTAGACATTTATACAAACAGCAAAATTGAAGCTGGAGTTGCCTGTTAATATATATATATATATATATATATACTAAATTATAATGGCACATATATATATATATATATTGAACCACCCACCTTCTTTATCTATAATAATTGACAATGACGAATAGAAAAAAAACTACTAATACTCTACCTTCCTTATTATCCAATCTTTAAAGGTATTTGGTCCTCAGGTAAAGTGCAAAAATATTATTGGCAGCAAACTACCAATAACATAAACACTCGACTACTGAACAAATACCAACCAAATAAACACTTTATTTCTTTTTAAGGTAAACCCTTTAGGTGCCAGTTAATTACATTTGTAATCAACATGTTTAGCTAATTAGCACAAAATCCAGTACCTGAGCCTCCAACTAGCTCAGTGGATTGTAATTACCTTTTAAGAAAATAAAATTCCACCCTCTCTGATAATCTTATCTCAATAATAATGATAATTTACTGAATGAGAAAACATTAATGTCTATAACAACAAATCATTACTTTTAAAAAATATAGTTTCTCTATTCTTTTAATTTTAACTTAATTGTTTCTTGTTAATAATTAAATCTCTCCATTCCCATCTTATTAAAATATTGTTCAACATAAATGTGTGTATTCAAAACATAAACGTAAATATTTAAATGACATTTTAAGTATTTCATTTTCTTACGAAAAAACAAACAAAAGACAATCATTTTGCCTTATAAGTTAAACACACATACTCCTTTCATTTTAAATAAATATTTTAATATATTATATTATTCTTTTCATTTTAAATAAATGTTTTAATAAATTATATTAAATAAAATATACTTGACATATTAGATTAAAATACACCCATACGTACACACAATGTCTTTAAATATAATTAAATACAGAGGCTGTTATCATTTATACTTTCTAAATATTATTTTGTAATGTTTAAAGTGTTATTTATCACAGTTTATTTTTTATTTATTTTGAAAGGAAATCAAAGATGAGAGAATACTAAAATCAAAAGTTAGCTAGGATTTGGATAGTTCAAAATGACGTACATAGCACAATGTAGTTTCTCTAAACATTATTTATTACCGGTTAGTGCTAACTTCAAGCAAACCTTCCTTGACTCCATGATATAATACAACTTTCATAGATTTTTCAGCATCGACATTCTGGTATTTTATTGCTTTACTTGACCATGATTTACTCACTGAACTTCCTGCTGATGTTTCAGTAGTGAGGTTTCAGCCGATTGCACAATACGGTAATTTAACACTGCATCCTTTCGGTAGACATAACAATTTATATAATTGTTATATCTGTAACTTCAAAAAATTTTAAAATGTTTTTAAAATATTCGCAAGTAAAATGGAATGTTGAAAGTTTTTAAAACGTCTTAACAATAGAAAATTTTGTAATCTCCAGTGTCTATTGTCTCATGAAATTACTGTCCTTTACTTCGCTCTGTTTGGGCTTCTATTTTTTCTTCAAAATTTTACACATACACACACACATTTAATTGTTTTATTATAAAACAAAATGAAATTCTCTTTATTATTATTATTATTTTTTTATTACAAACTAATCAAAATAATATTAAATCATTTTATTTATAAAATCAATTTTTTTTCTTCTTTAAAATAAAAAAAATCCCACCCTCTTTTAAAGCATTTATTATTTATTTCTTTAATAAACCCCCCCTCTACCCTACTCTTTAGTTTTTTAAATTTTTCTTTCAACTTTTAACTTTTATTCCCACTTTATTTTTTTAAAAAAGACGAAATTTATGATATATTACTACTTTTAAATAACACTACCATTCAATAACAATGTACTTTGGTACATTATCTCCATCCCATCCCTAAACTAAAATATCATTCTGAGCATTTTAGTTTCAAAATTTAAATTTATAAATATTATATTGCTTCCCACTACTTTATTTAATTACAATTTGTCTTTCTATAACCGTGTCATCATATTTATTTACTATACTTTTCACCCCATTATATTTTTATTTTACGATCGATCAGGTGGCTCTTTCTTTCTGCCAAATAAATCGTTCTGCCCATCTCCTCTTCGGTATTGATCTGGAGATTCACAAGGTAAGTTACTGTAATCCACCTGCATTAAAAATTTTGCCATTTCTTCTACTGATCATCCATCTTTGCTCAACATTAAATGCTGTATATTTGGTGGCATGTTATTTTGTAATACTCTGATCACCTGACCATCTGACATAGGAAATGCCGAAAATGCCTTGAGCTTTGATATTTTCCAGTAAAAGAACTGCACATGGGTTTCTCCCTGAGCATTCAAATATCTTTCCTGGGATATTTTGTACATGATCCCATCTTGCCTGGCTTCATTCCAAAATGCTCTTAGCATCGAATGTCTATATTTTGCAAACCTCCATGGTTTATCGCCTAAGGTATGCCACCAATCACCTGCTGTCTCTTGGAGGTAACTACTCGCCACTGCAACTTTATCCTCCTCTGGCAAATTTTTAAAATGAAACAAATTACTTAAGCTCTCTAAATGTTTCAACAGGTTTTCTCCTACTTCCACTTTAAATTCTAAAACAGTAAATTGTTTTTCCATAAATTTACCCATCCATACATCTTGCTTATCATTAAAACTGAAATTCTCACATTTCTGTTCTATCTATTTTACTTTCTGCCCTATTTCTTCCATTACACTACTATATATCTCTTTCAATTCAGCCTTTATATCCTCCATGCTCTCTATTATTTTCTCAGAATTACCTAATTCCTTGTCATTACTTTCTTTCATGCTTTCTATTTGTAGTTTCACTATTTCCTGCTGCACTGTTCTCTGGCTATTTACTAATTCCTGACATATCCCTTCTACTTGTCCTACTCTCACTTCTAACTGATTCACTTCCCCACTGTTTAACTCCTCCCTCACTTCTTCCATGTTTCCTTTTAATTCGAAAATCTCATCTACATCTTTCCTCATTACTTCTACCCTTCCTGGCTTATGTCCATTCTTCCCATTAATTCATGTCTAATTTCTTTCATCTCTGTCCTAAACTCACTAACTTCCTGCTTCCTTATTTGATGATTTCGATTAATATCTTTGTGCATTTCTTTCATCATATTCATTAATATTTGAAATGCACTTTTCTCTACTATATGTGGATTTTTAAAGAATATTGGGCTTCTTTCTAATGTTGCTCCCCCTGTCACTTTCGCTTTCTTCCATTTTATCACTGATTTATCTAACTTTATTTAAATATAAAAATTTTCTATTTCAAAACGAATGTACAATCAACCTTAACCCTCTTAGTTCTACTTTCTTGCTTTCTGTTCATCTATCCTCATTCATCTAGAGTGTCCCCTTATTTTTTTTCTTTCTTAAGGATTATGCTTCCACATTATATAATGTCATACAAAAATCACTTTTATTAGTTACACTAATCTGTCCGGTTCTAAAAAAACAAATACACTACTATCACATTTTCTAACCTCTCTTTCTCTAACTATCACCTATATTATTAATGGCCAATTTTGACCACACCATTTAGAAAACATCTAACTACAGCTTATGTGGTTCCTATATTTGAAACAACCAGTTTCAGGCCACGTCGATGCACCAAATGAACATCCAACTACAGCTTCTGTTGGCCCTACCCTTACCATTTGCAATGACTAGTTTCAGGCCCCATTAATGCACCACATAAATGTCCAACTATAACTTACATTGGTCCTACGTTTAATGTACCAAATGACCGTCCAACTACAACTGATGTCGGTTCTAGCAATTTAAACAACTAGTTTCAGGCCATGTTAATGCACCAAATAAATGTCCAACTACAACTTACATTGGTCCTATGTTGTTAATATGCCAAATGACCATCTAACTACAACTTACACCAGTTCTACCACTTGAAACATCTAGTTTCATGCCATGTTGGTGCGCCAAAATGAACCACCCACCTTCTTTATCTATAATAACTAACAATGGTGAATAAAAAAAAAACTAATACTTTATCTTCCTTATTATTCAATCTTTAAAGATGTTTGGTCCTCAGGTAAAGTGCAAAAATATCATTGGCAGAAAACTACCAATAACATAAACTCAGCTACTGGACAAATACCAACCAAATAAACACTTTATTTTTAAGATAAACCCTTTAGGCCCTAGTTAATTACATTTGTAATCAACATGTTTATCTAATTAGCACAAAATCCAGTACCTGAGCCTCCAACTAGCTCAGCAGATTGTAACTACCTTTTAAAAAAATAAAATTCCACCCTCTCTGATAATCCTATCTCAATAATAATGATAATTTACTGAACGAGAAAAGATTAACGTCTTTAACAACAAATCATTAGTTTTAAAAAATATAGTTTCTCTATTTTTTTTAATTTTAACTTAATTGTTTTTTGTTAATAATTAAATCTCTCCATTCCCATTTTATTAAATTATTGTTCAACATAAATGTGTGTATTCAAAACATAAATGTAAATATTTAAATGACATTTTAAATATTTCATTTTCTTAAGAAAAAAAAAAGACAATCGTTTTGCTTTATAAGTTAAATCACACATACTCTTTTCATTTTAAATAAATGTTTTAATAAATTATATTAAATAAAATATACTTGACATATTAGATTAAGATACACCCATATGTACACACAATGTCTTTAAATATAATTAAACACAGAAGCCGATATCGTTTATACTTCCCAAATATTATTTTGTAATGTTTAAAGTTTTATCTATCACAGTTTATTTTTTATTTATTTTGAAAGGAAATCAATAATGAGAGAATACTAAAATCAAAAGTTACCTAGGATTTGGAAAGTTCGAAATGACGTACACAGCACAATGTAGTTTCTCTAAAAATTATTTATTACCGGTTAGCGCTAACTTCAAGCAAACCTTCCTTGACTCTGTGATATCATACAACTTTCATAAATTTTTCAGCATCGACACTCCCGTATTTTATTGCTTTACTTGACCATGATTTACTCATCGAACTTCCTGCTGATATTTCCGCGGTGAGATTTCAGCCAATTGTACAATACAGTAATTTGACACTGCATCATTTCAGTAGACATAACAATTTATATAATTGTTATATCTGAAATGTCAAGAAATATTTGTAAATGTTTTTAAAATATTCAAAAGTAAAATGGAATGTTGAAAGTTTTTAAAATGTCTTAACAATAGAAAATTTTTGTTATCTCTAGCATCTATTGTCTTGTGAAATTACTGTCCTTTACTTCGTTCTGATTGGGCTTCTATTTTTTCTTCAAAACTTTTACACATATACATACACATTTAATTGTTTTATTATAAAACAAAACAAAATTCTCTTTATTATAATTTTTTTCTTTAATTACAAACTAATCAAAATAATATTAAATCATTTTATTTATAAAATCGATTTTTTTCTTCTTTAAAATAAAAAAATCTCACCCTCTTTTAAAGCATTTATTATTTATTTTCTTTAATAAAAAAAAACACTTTACACTACTGTTTAGTTTTTTAAATTTTTCTTTCAACTTTTAACTTTTATTCCCACTTTATTTTTTAAAAAAGACGAAATTTATGATATATTACTATTTTTAAATAACACTACCATTCAATAACAATATCTATCTATCTATCTATCTATCTATCTATCTATCTATCTATCTATCTATCTATCTATCTATCTATCTATCTATCTATCTATCTATCTATCTATCTATCTATCTATCTATCTATCTATCTATCTATCTATCTATCTATCTATCTATCTATCTATCTATCTATCTATCTATCTATCTATCTATCTATCTATCTATCTATCTATCTATCTATCTATCTATCTATCTATCTATCTATCTATCTATCTATCTATCTATCTATCTATCTATCTATCTATCTATCTATCTATCTATCTATCTATCTATCTATCTATCTATCTATCTATCTATCTATCTATCTATCTATCTATCTATCTATCTATCTATCTATCTATCTATCTATCTATCTATCTATCTATCTATCTATCTATCTATCTATCTATCTATCTATCTATCTATCTATCTATCTATCTATCTATCTATCTATCTATCTATCTATCTATCTATCTATATAATGAATAGATATGAGAAAATAATATTCTTGAAATAGAAATAACATTAACCATTGATATTACCAAGAAATTATCAATTGTAAACAAAAATTATCAACTACTACTAATTAATAATTCCTGAGGCTAAGCAAGTTTTTTTTCATAAACCTATAATAGCTCTTTATTTAGGTTCTTTTGTTGAAGTAAAGAAGAAATTTTTTACTCCAAATCCAAGTTCTTATATAAATTTAAACCTAGACAACTTTTTATAGGTGGAGAAATGTGAATGAATAGCATCTTTCTTGACATTTTGTGAAAAAAATATATTTATCTTTTCCAAATAATTGTATATGTTAAATTAAATGTTTCTATAGACTGTTATTAAATTAATGAATAAAATGAGGAAATAATATGCATAAAATAGAGATAAACTTTAACCTTTGATATTATCAAGAAATTATCAATTACTACTAAATGATAATTTCTGAAGATAAACAAGTTTTTCTTACAAACCTATAATAGCTTTTCTATTATAGGTTTTTTTAAAACTGGCTATGCATCTAGAGTTGTAAATTAGTAGTAAGTAATAATTTTTGTAACATTAAATATTAATATTTATCTTTGTTTCATGGATATTATCTCCCATTTCTATTCATTATTATAATAACAATCCATAGTAACACTTAATTTAACATATACAACTCTCTGGAAAAGTAAAAAAAAATATTTGCAGAATGAAAAAAAGATGTTATTGTTTCACATTTTCACAACTATCAATATAGCTTTCTCCATATAAATACATATAAACATCTTGGTTTGAAATTGAAGATTTCCTCTCTTATGTCCACAAAAGACTTCAAACAAAATAGTTATTATAGATTTATGAAAAAAACTTGCTTAGCCTCAGGAAGTGTCAATTAATAGTAATTGATATTTTTTTGGTAATATCAAAGGTTAATGTTTATCTCTATTTCATGCATATTATTTCATCATTCTATTCATTATTATAATAACAATCCATAGGAACATTTATTCCAATATCTATCTATCTATCTATCTATCTATCTATCTATCTATCTATCTATCTATCTATCTATCTATCTATCTATCTATCTATCTATCTATCTGTCTGTCTGTCTGTCTGTCTGTCTGTCTGTCTGTCTGTCTGTCTGTCTGTCTGTCTGCCTGCCTGCCTGCCTGCCTGCCTGCCTGCCTGCCTGTCTATCTATCTATCTATCTATCTATCTATCTATCTATCTATCTATCTATCTATCTATCTGTCTGTCTGTCTGTCTGTCTGTCTGTCTGTCTATCTATCTATCTATCTATCTATCTATCTATCTGTCTGTCTGTCTGTCTGTCTATCTATCTATCTGTCTGTCTATTGTTATATGACATGACTGAAGCTATTCACTGTTTTTGTCAATAAAGAATATTTTTAAACCATTTATTTTCTATATAATATTTAGATATAGTGGACTTTCAAGCCATCTTCAACTATCCACACTATCTCATACTATCGAAACAAATGCACTTCAAAATTTAAAATCTTAAAACATTACATATTAAAATAATGATGTAAAAGAATATACAATAAAAGAAAATTATTATGTAATGCACATGATGCAATTACAAGTCAGTGTAAGGTAAGGTTTAGAAATGCCATTTAGTATTAAAAAAGAGGGGGGGGGAGGAACAAATGAAACTACTTTGTTAAATAATTTTTTTGAAAAGCAAAATTTTTGTTGAATTTAAATAATAATTTAAAAAAAAATCTTAGTAATAAAAATCTTTGTGCTTCTTATTATATCATTTATGTTTAAAAAAATTTCTGGAACAAAACAACTTACTAAAGTGCTGATTCACTTAATATGATTTAGAATAAGTGATAAATGTGGTATCACTTAAACTATAATATATATATAGTGTTTATGTAATTTAAATTCATAAATGATTGTTTCATGTTATTAAAGCAGTTAATTTTTAATGCATTTGCAAATATTTTTTACATAAATAAATAATTTTAAATCGTCCCAATAAGTTTTCAATATTCTGTCACATATTCATAGTTAAAATTAATTGGTTGAATAGTTATTTTATACATAAATTTTGATAGTTAACGTATAATATTTAAAAAAAACAACTAAAATATACTTATATATCTACGAAATAGTTTAATATTTCAACCAGAGGACTGGTTTTTTATCAGAAATAAATATATATAGTAAAATGGTGATATTAAAAAATTACAGATTTGATAAAAGATAACAAATTAAAAAAAAAAAAAACCGATTGGTCACAAAAACTTACACAGGATATTAAACCAAGCAATGACAAAGTAATTACAATGTATACTTAAAACGAACGAACAAACAAAAAAAAAACTACATTTTGTATTAATCAAACTTAATTACAAAAATAGTCTGTGCTCATATTAATATCAGCTTAAAAGCTAAAATATTTATATATATAAATCAAAAATCAAAGTTAGTGCAAAATACAATAATTATTAATAGTAAATAATTATCTATTTACTAATTAAACACTAATAAAACGTTCATATAAAAAAACTTTTGCATAAAAAAATCTTATATAAGAAAACTTCCACATATAAAAAAACATTATATATATATAAATTTAACAATAAAATTATACCCAAAAAAATTCCTAGGAGACTAGGTAACTTAAAGATGTAATAGTCCCTATGTTTAAATTCATTGCATGTGGGTCTAAAGTATTGAATTTAAAAATCAACACTCCTTTTGTTTCTTCTCTCTTGTAGAAGAAAACCATCCTGTAAAATTACTACTCTTAAATCTTCAATTGAATGATTTGGTAAATTAAAGTGTTTTGATACCGGTCTGACTTCATTCTTATCCTATCTAAGTTTTTGTGACCAATAATGGTTTTTTGTTATTTTAAAATTGTTATCTTTTATCAAATCTGTAATTTTTGAGTATCGCCATTTTACTGTATAATATTTTAAGAAATTCTTAATAATTAAAATTTGTTATATGCAGAATTAATTTTTTTTTTATCTTTGAATAAAATTCTTTTTTGGTAGATACTTTTAAAATTGCATTAAATGGAGTCAAAATCTTATATAAAAATAATTTTAACATAATTTCCTCAGTAAATATTCATTATAAAAAGGAACTAATTTAAAAAGTCTTTTTCTACAAATGTTGACTTTTTTTCATTGTGACTAATAACAATAATAATTTATTATTAATAATCTGAGTATTAGAATCATTCATGTATTCAGTTACAACATTTTATTATTATTATTTTAATTTAATTTGATTAATTATTTTAATATTTTAAAAGCTTTTTTATTTAAACTTTAGCAATAAAATGCATAATGTGTTTTAGATATAATACAAAAATAAATAATTACTGAAAAAATATAACTATTTAAGACAAAACTTATTTAGTAGTAAGCACTTTGTTGGCTGCAGAAAAAAGTTTACTGTTAACAGAAAGGAGACCCTTTGATTCCTCTTGGAGGCCTTAAAGGAACCCAGCAGGAAAATTCCTAAGGTCCATTCCATACATTCTTGTCGTTGCAGCTGTTATTACTATGTAATTATTCATGTAGTATATGAACATGGATGGGATGCTCACAAACATACATTAACCAGCATAGTGAGTTTATTAGCTTTCCCCTCTAAGTTTAAGATCAAGAAACACCATATTCTTTCTTCTCAGTTGCCCGATAAGGCAGAATGAATGTATGTGTAAATGATAAGTATTTTTCCAATAGATATATATATATATATATAGTCATGACATGTATGTGTAAATGATAAGTATTTTTCCAATAGATATATATATATATATATAGTCATGACAACACAAATAAATCATGGTCCTTATTCTCAGGAGGCTGTACAGTCACCAACCAAGGCAGCAGCAGCAGTTGGTGGCCAAAGGCAGTGGGTGCTAAAAATCCCCTGATTGTGGACCCAAATTGCCATTTGATGATGACTTTTTATTTAGGTACTTACAACTGCAGATCACTTTCAAGTGAAGGAAGATTACAAGAATTAGAAAAAACTGTCTTATATTAAATGAAACATTATTGGACATTGTGAAGTTAGAAGAAAAGGTGAAGAGACAATTAATTTAAAAAGTGGACATGTATTCTACTATAAAGGCACAAATATTGGAAATACAAATGGAGTAAGATTCATTATAAATAAAAAGTGGAAGAACAACATTGTGGAGATTGATGGTGTATCAGACAGAGTGTCAAGATTAGTTATACAACTTAATAGCAGATACCAAATGCAGATAATTCAGATTTATGCCCCAACAAGTTCTCATAGTGATGAAGTAGTAGGATATTTTTATATAAATGTACAAAAAACTTTTGATCAGAGTAAACAACATTTTAAAGTTGTTATGGGAGACGTTAATGTTAGAATTGGTAAACAAATGAGAGTTGAAAGTGCTGTAGGTACTTTTGGTTGTGGTAATAGAAATAAAAGAGGACATAGATTCATGGAGTTTGCAAAAAAGAAAAACTTTATATTATAAATTCTTTTTTTGAAAAAAAGTTAAAAGGAAATGGACATGGAGGCATCCAAATGAAGGTATAGCAGAATTGAATTATATTTTGACTAACAGAAAATACATATTTCAGGATTGTAATGTTCTTAATAAATTTAACATAGGAAGTGATCATCAATTAGTAAGATGTAAGAAAGGTGTTAATGCAAAATGAGAGACAAAAATTATTAAGAAAAATAATATTTACAGTTGATATTCCTAATGTTTAAAACATTCTAATGAATTTAAATTAGAACTTACAAATCGGTTTTAAGTATTAGTAGATTTTGAACATAATTCAGATTTGAATGAAATTAATATAAAAATAACTGATATACTTTTAAAAACTGCAACAAAGATAGCTGGTAGAAAAAAATAGCAATAGACTAATACAATTTCTACTGAAACTAGAGAATTTATGAAGAAAAGAAGGAATATAAAGATATACAAAAATGATGCATTAAAAAAGATTGAATGTCTCAAATTTTATAAAATGGTGTGGAAAAGAGTTGAAAATGATATAAAGAAGTATAACTGTGAACCAGAAAGGAAAGCTGTAGAAGAGAATAAAAGACTCAAGAATGTAAAACAACACTTTGGTATTGGTAAGAAATTTATATCTGCAGTAAGAAAAAAGAAATGGAATTATTACTAAAAAGAGAGATGACATCATGAAATGGGTAGAAAACTTCTATCAAGAATTATATAGTAATAAAGAACAAGTATCTCCTATATCTATTATATCTTCCGAATTGCCCAGAATATTAAATGAAGAAGTGAGACATGCAATTAAATTTATGAAGGAAGGAAAGGCTCCAGGCAATGGTGGAATTATATTTGATATATTAAAAGAAGCAGGTGAAGAAATATAATTTTTTTTTTAGCAAAGTTATATATCAAATGTCTAAATGATAAAGATGTACCAGATGATTGGAAGAATACAGTATTAATATTAATATTTTAAAAAAGATGATAAAGAAGATATAGAAATTACAGACTATCAGCCTTTTATCAGTTGTATACAAAATTTTTACCAATATAATTACAACTCATCTACAGAGAACATTGAAATTCCACCAACCAAGAGAACAATTTGGATTTAAAATACAGTAGATTATATCCAAGTATTAAGAGAATTTATAGAAAGGGCAAATGAGTATGAGTTGCCATCATGCTTTGGATTTTTAGATTATGAAAAGGCATTTGATTCTATAAATATTTCTTTAGTGATTAAAGCATTGGATCATCAAGGTATAGATCCAGAATATTGCCGTATTTTAAAGAATATTTATAAAAATACAACAGCAACAATTAGATGACATAATGATAGTAGAAAGGTCAACATTGAGAAGGGTATAAGACAGGGTGACTCTATATCTTTTAAACCTTTTTACAGCAGTGTTGCAAGAAGTATTTTGTGGATTAAAATGGAAAGCTAAATGTGTGACAGTAAATGGAGATTATTTAAGTCATTTAGATTTTGCAGATGATGTAGTTTTTGCAAATAATGATTTAGAGCTGCAGGAAATGTTGCAGGAGTTATCAGATGAAAGTAGGAAAGTAGGGCTAAAGATAAATGTTAAAAAGTCTAAAATAATGTTTAATGAATATTCTCAAAATATGAAAATAACGATTGATTATGATGAGTTAGAAAAAGTTAACAGTTACAAATACCTTGGTCAGATTACTAATATAGATGGAAATATAATGGATGAATTTAATCATAGAATTAAACTTGGTTGGGATGATTTTGGTAGAAATAACTTGATACTAAAAGTATGCCTATGCGTTTGAATAAGAAGGTTTTTGACAAATGTGTTTTACCAGTTCTTACATATGGATCTGAGACCTGGACACTTAATGGAAGAGCAATGCAGAGAGTTCAGCCCACTGAAAGCAGTATGAAGAAATGCATGTTTGGAGTAACAAGAAAATGCAATATATGGGTAAGAAAACAAACAGGTGTTACTAACCACATTGAAAAAATTAAAAGACAAGTGGAGTTGGGTTGGACATATTTCTATAAGAGATGAAAATAGATGGACAGTTGAAATCTTAAACTGGATTCCAAGAGATTGTAAAAGACCCAGAAAGGGACCACATGTGAGATAGATGGATAAATTAAGAAAGTGTGCAGGGGTGATGTGGAGAAGAGAAACTAAAGATTGCAGAAGATGGATTGAACTTGGAAAGATCTTCATCCTGCAGTGGATTGATAATGGTTGATGATGATGAAACACTTTGTTGTGGTGACGTTTAACCATAGTTTTGAAATAGGATATGCAATAAAATAATTTATTTACTTATAAATAAGTAATTTATTCTAATAGACACAAAGATATAATAATACAAACTGAATAAAAAATAAATCTAGCATTATAAAAGTAAATTGAGAGCAATATATGTAAGTATTAGTAAGAAATAAGTAAATATTGGTAGAGCAACTCTTTTTGATCTTTTTCAGAAGGAAATACAGTTTAATGATATAGTCACATAAACAAAATTTTATTTTGCTTTTCTAATGAATGGCTTGATATATCAAATATCATAAATTATAAACTCAAGCATGCTTAACATTGCAGACTGCAAACATATTAGATATTTTTAGAAAAAGTAGTACTGTATATAAAAATCTAAACAGTTTTATGTGGGGCTTGCATTTTACTTCACCACTTTACTTAAATATCTTTAATATGTAAGTTCTTTGTATATCCATTAATTATTTTTTCTATTTGAGCTATTTATTAATTGAATGAAGTAAATTGATGCTGTCAAATAGAGATTACATGTAAATTCAAAGAGCTATTATGGTGATTGTGTTTTTGTGAAGGTTTCTGATGATGGTGTTTTAGTTATATTTTTATATTGGACTATTTCCATTATCTAATATAAGTATTAAATGTCTTTAGATAAATTTAACTTTATTTAAATATTCCAAATACATTCAATGGTTAGTAATAGCACAAAGATTCGTATATGCACAATGCCCCTCATCTTCAGGTGTTTCTTGAACTGACAGTGACATTTCTAGCATGGGAATTGAATCTGGGCTCTTAGATTTTTGCATACTGAATTTTAAGGTAATGCCTTAACAATGTGAATCATTCTTCCAAAGGCAACAGTCAGTAGAAATTTCCTATATTTATATATGAGGTTCCTTCTTATTTCTCTCCTTTTTTTCTAAGAGCAAAGTTGATTAGTGGTTCCCATACATTATGTATCACCATACTAGATTGACTTATGGAATTATTTGCCATTGACATGTGAGAAACTTCTTTACATTTTCTTCTGAACTGATGGTTAGAAGAGAGAAAGCAGATGTGTCTAAAGTAGCAGACTATGTATGTACCAATGAACATAGGTTCAATTGGGAAAATACAAAAATATTGGATAGAGAAGAAAAGGTACAAAGAAAAAAATTTAAAAAAGTTGCTCACATGACAATGGCAAACAATACCATAAGCCAACCTAGTGTGGCAATACATAATGTATGGAAACCATTAATCAATTTTGCTCTTAGGAAAAAGTGGAAAAATCAGGAGGAATTGCATAAATAATTATATGATATTTGTAATGACTATTGCCTTTGAGAGAATGGCTCAGTTGGTTAGAACATTACCTTAATAAAATATAATACTCAAGAATTTAAGGATGAAGGTTCATTTCCTATTGTAGTACTGTCACTGGTCAGGTCAAAAACACCTGAAGAAGAGGGGAGAATAATACTCATTGAAATGTTGTGCATACACTAACCTGTGTACTATTATTAACAGTTGAAAGTATTTGGAATATTTAAATAAAATTAAATGTTTCTAAAGTCATTTAATACTCATATTAGATCATGGAAATAAATCATAAAAATAGTCCAATATACAAATACTATTATTATGTTTTGTTTTGTACAAGCCTAAACAACAAAAATTAAAAACATTAATTCCCAAGCTTTTATGGATTGATGATTTTTTCTAACTTAAAGTTTTAAATGATGTTTTCTAAAAACAATCTATTTTATTATCTATTGTTTTTTTTTTTCAGATTTTTTTGGTTTTATTATTCAAATGAATAAAGACTTATTTTCTACTTTTCTTCTCTAAATTTATATTTTTTATTTAAGACATAAATTCAATAATTTAAATTAGTCTCCAAAAAAAAAAAAAAAAAAAATTAACTTTGCAAATAAAAAAAACAAACTAATATACAGAAGTAAATTTAAATGTTTTTAAATAAGAAATAGTAGTTTTTTCAAAATATAATATTTTTGTAAAAATAAAGTTAAAAGCAAATATAATATTTTTCATTAAAGCAAACATTAGGTTTAATAGGATGCAATTATGTGATATCAACAAAATTTTACTTTACTATTTTATTTTGAAAAATCTCCAAAGTTTACTAAAATATAAATATATGTTATCTTTTCAATAAGAAATGAAAACTATTATTTAAAAAAAAATGAATAAAAAAAGATAAATAGGTTACTGCTTCATTTTCACAATACAAACAAAAGACAATTTAGCACAAACTTACAACCTTTTATTTCTCTGCAATATAACAAGAGTTTTTTTTGTTTATTATCAATGGTATCACACACATTATATTATTTATATTTTTTTCTATGCCCATAGATCCTGAAATTCAATTATTATAGTAGGAACTGAAATTTCCTAAAAAAACTCAATCAAAATAATTTGTTAAAACAGAATAGGATCTCAGCCTCATCCAAGGGCAAAAAGTCAAAGGAAAATTAGTTATTTCATACAATACTTAATTATTATGTATTTTTTTAATTTGTAAAACACTGCTCTTAACTTAAACAAGTATTAAGTTGCAAATATAAAATAATAAGTAATTTTAATATCTATTAGATATTCATTATTGTACAGTCTGCTCAATCTTTTTAAATGGTAACAACTTAAAATATTTATTTTTGCATTAATCTACATTCACTGTAATAAACTTTCTCATGATTTGTGCATTATTTTTAAAAAAATTAGGATTAAACTTCATTGGTACAACATGTTTTACAAGATAAACTTTAATTTACATAGTGTAATATGGAGATCTAAAATGATATACTGTATTTTTGTCCATAGCATTTCTAAAAATTGATCAATATGTGAAAGTTCAAAGCATTAGTCCATGAGGTGATTAATTATTAAAACTAAACCTAGGTTATAGTCTAGAGTTCAAATATGAATAGCATTTTGGAAGTACAATATTGAAAAATCCAATTTGCAGTAAATAATTTGAGGAATAGGAAAACACTTGAGATAATAAAAAATATGGGCTATGTTAATCTACAGTTCAGTGCTCTGAAATAGCTTTGAATATCCCCAGGAGAAAGCAATCCAGTATACTTTGAAAGAACTATGGAGAACCAGGAAAAAAACTGAACTTTAAAATGTCTCTGCTGTAAACCATTCCAATCCTCCACAAAAATCATATGAACAGCAAAGGACCATCTCCATCAATACCCATATTGGAAATTATATAGAAATAATTAAGGAATATCATTTTCACTTAAAACCATGAGGCTAAACTGCAGCTTACTTTGCAATAATATATGGATAAAATCATTTATAAAAATAATATTAAAAAACCTGCTTTAAATAACATTATTTTTTTCATATGAATGAGAAGTGCAATGTCAGACACGATCCTCACAGCACCCTCATCCCAGCTCCCATACTCAACAGAACTAGGATTTAGGCTCTCAGACCCTCTCATCCAGTCAGCAAAACTGAATGAAGTGAAGATTTTTTATTAAAAGGCAAAATTTCTAAAAATCTTTTGAAATTTCAATGGCTGCTATATAATTTGCACAGCCTTTTTATAAAGCTTGAATTTATTCTTACTTATGATAAAGAGTTGACATAACTTGGATATGAAAAGAGAGCCTAGAGACTCCTCTTTTAAATAGGAATAGTTTTAGAAAAAAATAATTTCCCAAACTAAGAAAAAAGGAACTAAAATGGGGAGCAGTCCTTGGTTCCCTGTAGTGGACTTTTTAGGTTTTACAGCTGATCTACAATTTTGATATGTAAAACTCATCGAATTATTCATGTGTTTAAACCTAAAGATCATCAATTTTTTCCTTCTTTCTTTTTATTTCAAATAGAAATACAATTCATAATTATAAATTGCTACTGATTACATCTGAATTTTGATTTAATTGTTGTAGGTGATACTTTTAGATAATCACATTTTTACTGCTTTCATTTGACAATTTTTTTTTTAAAAAAAATCTTATTCATTCTTTAAAAAATGGAAAAGCGTTTTAAAATTAAATTTCTATTTATTTTATATATATATATTCATTTACATTGGAAAATTTTATTAATTAAATCTAGCTAAAAAGTGTGATTATTAGATTATGTAATATTTTATTTCCAATCAATAATAATAATAATAATAATAATAATAATAATAATAATAATAATAATAATAATAATAATAATAATAATAATAATAATAATAATAATAATAATAATAATAATAATCATAATAATAATAATAATAATAATAATAATAATAATAATAATAATAATAATAATAATAATAATAATAATAATAATAATAATAATAATAATAATAATAATAATAATAATAATAATAATAATAATAATAATAATAATAATATTTTTTTAGATTTTTACATACATTATTATATGTATGTGTAAGTTTGAAAATATATTGTTGTGTGTGATGTGATGGGTAATCATCCCTATTTGTTTGTATAATTTATCTGCCAATGCTATTAGCCTTGTTGGGGGTGCTTGCTTCATTGCAATGTGATTAATATTAAATAAAAGGATGTTTATGTATGCTTGATATTGTTGTATGGGTCCCAGATTCATTTCATATATTTTTTTAACAGGATCTAAGATTCTGAAAATAGGAAATCAGTGAAGTTTTGCTGGAAATGCTCAAAAGCACCAACATGTCTAGAACACATCTATACATCATTGTGAATGTACTTATCAACACAGAAATACATATATCTATCAATGGGAAAAATTCAACATCTTTTACACCAAAACAGTCTTTATCACAAGGCTCACCACTTAGTGTACTGCTTTTTATATACTACACCAATCCTGTCATTAAGAAGACACATAAAACATTTGATGAGATTCAGATACCTGGAACAACACAGCGCATAGCTTGCTTAGCATTCATGGATGACATTAAAGTTTTTCTCTCATCCAAAAAACAAATTACACTGCAGATTATAAGCTCAAATTCAACCAAGCAAAAACTTCAGCATGGTCTCTATTCACAGGTAGACCATGTGTGACGATCTATCAGTAAAAACCAACATCATTCCTGGGTTTCCCATTTCATTTGGGGATCACAGGGATGAGATGTCAAATCCAAAATAGGATTAAGGAAGAAATAAAATGAATTGCTGACTCCCTTTCAAAGACTTATATGTCAGTCTTCTCTAAAGTGCAGTTAATTAACCAACTAATTATGACAAAAATGAGCTATTATTCACCAATTATCGAATTCTCAAAGGATTTCCTAAAAAATCAAAGCAATATGTAATCAGTTACTCTGGTCCAAGAAGACAGTTGCCATATCAAATAGAAAAATGTCTCAACCACTGATAAGAAATTGACGTCGTCTCCACACAGTTGAAATCTTCCACATACAAAAGTTGAGGAATGCAATTATTACAACTATGAAACAATTCCTGAAACTAAAACACCTAATTGAAGTTATTCCTACTGACAGATCACCACCACTGGGAGCATATATTTCATCCATAATTTATCAATGTAAAACTAATAAGGACATACCAGAACAATATGAGAACAAATATTCATATTGGGAAATATACAACCTAATAAATAAAAAAACTGATGCAAATGAACGTTCACCACTGTTGGGAATAGATAACAAAAAACTAATTAAACAACTCAAGTGATGGGCAGTGGAATCTAAGTTCTTCAATTTTATAATAAAAACGAACCTCACTGATATGCCCACGACCTCTTTTCTCCACTATAAAAGAATGTATAGGGACATAGAGCCATAAGAAAAAACTTATGTTTAAAGAAATGTAAATCAAAACTGTAAATTTTACTTAATCAAATTGTAAATACAATGTAATAGAAACTATGTAAACCAAAGAATGTGATAAAGGACTTTTTGAAACATCATCATCATCATCATAATAATAATAATAATAATAATAATAATAATAACAATAATAATAATAATAATAATAATAATAATAATAATAATAATAATAATAATAATAATAATAATAATAATAATAATAATAATAATAATAATAATAATAATAATAATAATAATAATAATAATAATAATAATAATTAAAAACAGCAAAACATCCTTTTGTAATTGAGTATAACCAGTTAAAAAAAAGGAAAGATAAAAAAGATTGTTCTAAAAATAAGTTTTCCCCTCCTGATATAAAACAGGCTGGTCTATTTTTTAGATTATTTGATATTTTACAAAGTTGTTTTTTTAATTTCTTCAGATAAACACTTTTCTTTTTCAAATTCCTTCAACATAAAACCTAAGTGTAGCACTGCAATCTATTTTATTGACTGTCATATTTTTCCAGTGGAAAATTTTGACAATGCAATTTTTAGAATGACATTAAGACAATACTTATGATATTGATTTGGTCTACCTCTCCAACAAAAGCTATATTCAAGTTTACTATAAACAAATTAATGAAGGTGTGAATTTATAATAGTGGACCCTATAGTATCCATATTCAGCAAGATGAAAAATATATTGATAGATTTTATGATCTTGCAATAGTATTTTTAAAATCCTATGAAACATTTTAAAATGAAACACCTTTAAAGTTTTTGTATTGTGTCATCAATACAATATATTGAATAAATAACAGCTGAATATACAGCTCATGTAATTTCAATAGTTATTTGTAATAAAATACTCTATATTTTTAAATGCTTTCATTGAAGTGGAAAAATCAGTTTGTGTTTTTGTTTGTCTATTTGCTAAATTTTGATCTTTTTTTATGTTGGAAATAAATTTTGAAATTGAGGTTATATATATGTTAATTCCATAGAATTGCCTGAAATATAGTATATAGCTAAGTAATACCAGACTAATGTATATGGACCACTTATATTTTTACTAGGACACCTAATTTCTTAGATATGGAACAAATAATGGGAAAATATTAAAACTATTCAATAATTTCACATATTACAGTTGATATTTTTTCATAGAACTTTGATTAGCTTTAAATAAGACTGGTAAGAGAGTGGTATAAAGATTTTTTTAAAATTTATTAACATTTTAAAATTAGTATTTAATAGACTTAATTTCAATATAACTAATTGAATTTTTTTACATTTGATTAAAATGTCTATTAAAATGATAGGACACATCAATTTTTTAACTAATTCACTTAATTTTTTAGATATGAAGAGTGGGGGGAATGTTTTAAATAATTCTCATTATTGATTTTATTTATGATTGCAAGTTTGATTTAAGTGATAAGAAAGTTGTTTATAATTTAAATTTGTTTAGCTTTTTTTTAAACCAATTATTTTAAAAAATAAAAATAATAAGTGTCAAACAATTTTAAATAGAGAAGATAATTATTGATATATTATGCATATATAATTATGTACATATTCTAAATATGATATATACATAAATAATATATATTATCTTATTGCAGAAATATCTTGTGCTGGTAGAATGTTTTAAGTAATGTTTTTTATTGATTTTATTTTTTATGATTGCAAGCTTTATTTAAGTGATAAGAAAGTTGTTTATATAGATTTGTTTATTTCATTTTTTTTTTAAAAACAATATTTTTAATAAAAATAAAAACTGTTAAAATGTCAAACACTTTTCACTTAAAATACTATTTTATATTTTTATTCATTTACACACATATATATTATTATTATGTACACATACTAAATATGACATATACATAAAGGGTCATACATTTTAATTTATAGCAAAAATATTAACTATAAGTGTCCAGTCAATATAAAGTATGATATAGTTTTATATTTTATTTACTGTGCCAATACTAATAATTTAAAAAAATAGAGATTTTTTTGTATTAAATGCTTTTGTTGACTGTGCACTAAAAAAAATGTTATTCAACCACAACTGGGGTTTTTAGATTTAACTTACAATAAAAGCACAGGGGGTTGGGTCAGAAATTAATTTCTAACCCCCCATGCTTTTATTGTAAGTTAAATCTAAAAAACCCAATTGTTGTTGAATAAGAATTTTTTTTGTGCATAGTCAATAAAAGCATTTAATGTAATTTTTTAAATATTTATTATAAGTTATTAAAACCATTAATAGGAGTTTGTGTTGTAACACAATATCTAAGTTCACCCTCTTATTTATAAAAACTATCAAAATATTTAATCTGGATTACATTTTCAATTTTATAACCATTCAAATTAAAATGCTGATATTTTTTTTCCTTACTAGCTCACACAAAAAAGTAACAACTTGAGTTGTTGAAAATTAATTAATAAGCTAAAATCTTTATATACAACCTTGAAAACATTAATTATATTCTATAAACCATTTTTTGAACTGAAAAAAGTAAGACAATTATCAGACTATTATAAATCTAAAATTATCATAGACAACATTTTTGATTTTATTTCTAATCAATTCAATTAAAAAATTTCATTGTCAAATCTGTATCATATCATGATTCCTATTTCATTATGCCACCTATAAACAATTTCAAGCCCATTATAATAAAAATTGAAAACAATGTTGTAGCGAATATATATTATTTATGACCAGTTTTCCTTTCTGATGCCTCAGAGTTTTCATTTGTAGTAATAACATTTTCTTTCATTCAGTCATGTAAAATGTGTACAATATAAATTAATTTTAGTGAACAATAAAACACTTTCAAACAATGTGATAGATCTGATCTATTAACAGAATCAAATGCTTTGAAAAAATCAATAAAATAAATATATAAATCACTTTTTGATTCTAATAATTTTCTTTTTTTCCCCTGATAACAATACCATGTCTATAGTACTTCTTGATTGTCTAAAATTACATTGAGTCTCTGTTAGTCATTCATCTATGATTGAAAACAATTTATTCAACAAAATTCTCAAAAGTACATTTTTTGTAGTGAATAATAATGATATTGTAATTAGTGCAATATTGTTTCTACTTCCATTGTTTATAAATCCTGGAACAACAAAATATCCTTAAGATTGGGTGGATTTACTTTATTGGTCCATATACTTTTAAAAAATCCAATATTTTTAAAGCTAACATATCATCAACATATTTTAATACTTCTTTAGATAATTTATTAGCATGATCTTTTTATTTTTAAGATTGCAGAAGATATCTGATTCAATAATTTGGATATATTTCACCATATGTAAGATAAAATGGATATATCATTAAAAGTTGTCATCTCAATTCTTGCATTATTAATCAAAAGATGATCAAAATATTCCTTCCATTTGTTCAAAACATTATTGCCTTCATATAAGATAGAGACATTGCTGAATGTAATAGTATCATGATACCATTTCATATTTTGCTTTCAATGCATCAAAAAAAGATATAGAATGCCTATGATTAGCTGTCTATATTATCTTTGTAGTTTTAATTTTCCAATTATTTTTAAGCTTTCTTGTCAGTTGTTGAACTTTTGACTTCAGATCTCTTTATTTATTTATTATGAAGGAATTGTCATGTATTTTATTTTTAATCAAATTACTAATAATATCATTATTAAAAAACAGTCACAGTACTTCTTTTTAGTTAACCCAATAATAGATTTATTTGTTTGTTTCTATAACACACTGTTCAAGAGCATTTCATGTTTCAGTAATATGACTATCCTAAAATTCGAAATTAGCAATTTTAGTGTTTAATATTTGTTGAAACTTATTTCCTATAGTAGTTTCTTTTAATGAATTAAAATCATTTTTTTTGTGATTTGATTGGAATAAGATGTATTTTTAATGCAATTATCATTTTAATTTTGGAATGTTCTAATTTATGATTCAACAATCTGCAATTATAAGTGCTCACATAATGTTTTTCCAGTTTCTCTTGAATTCTGAATTGTAATTAGTGTAATTTGTTAAATACCATTGCTTTGAGGTGAATGAGACCATATTTCTATAATGTGATTTTTTTGTCTAAACAAAATGTTTGTGATAGTCAATCCATGTGTTATGTAAAAATTCATAGTAACAACCCAATTGAATTTATAACACTAAAGCCATTATTTGCAATAATTTTTGGCCAAAGATTCTATTTGTACCATGACATGCATTAAAGTCTCCAAGTGTCATTGCTTTAATAATGCTATCTACTAAAGAATAAAACCTTTCTTTCTCAGAATTCTTTGAATCTAAGCATAGGGCATAGACATTAATGTGCAAAGCAAATTTTATCACCATTAGCCTTTTATTAATACCATAAAAAATTACAACAATAGAAGATATTAAATTAGATTTTAGAACAAATCCAATATTGTGCATTGTTCTTTCAGTGGTTGATTTGAATTTTCAATAAAAAACTTCTAATGTTCCACCTGCTCTACTAAATCTTTTTCCCAAATTATTTTCACTTAGAGCAACTATACCAATATTAATTCTTGACAGTTCTTTTCCATCAGTGCATTCCTCTGTTCTGATATTGAAGTCTTTGTTTTAAGTATTGTTCAAACCTTCCATATACCTATATTCAGAAAAAAAGATTTATATTACCTATCACTAGTAATACCAATGTCTTCTGCTTCACAACTTTTACTTATATTATTATTATTATTATTATTGTTATTATTTTTATCACTATAATGAATAATCTTCCAATTATAACTATCTGAGCCAGACTGTGTAAGTCAGGCCATTTTAGATCATATTTTTTAAATCCCACCATTTTTATTCTATAAAGAAATATGCACTGTTCCAGTTAGTATAGGAAGATGTCCAACAGGATGACAATTCCATAAAGATAGGATTTCTTATAAACTAAATGACATAAAAAGCAAAAGAGAGCTATTGGAAACTGTAACTAATCTTTGATAACCTTTCCTACAATAATTTAAAATATATTCTTGATTGGGTATTGTCTTTATTCAAAACTGATAAGAAAGTTTTTTAAAATACTAATAATTTTAAAAACCATAATCTTATTGTAAAATTAAAAATAAATAATAACTACTGATAGAAAATTATAAGAGTAAATGTTAGTATGAAAATATTTTGACAAATATGTGAGATTTTTAAGTGCTTGGACATATTATATTTGACGAGTGAATAAAGTTTCATAATATTATATTTAAACACAGTTTGTTAATTTCATTAAACAATGTAATAGTTTGAAATGTGGTGTTATAAAACTCTGCCTTGTGCAGTATTCAAATTTTAACAGCATATTGTATTAATGGTATAGAGCTGATGTCAAGATTGATATTCATTCAATACATTGTTTATAAATAGTCTGTAATTTGAAACGTGTCCTGAAGAGAAGTTTGACTTTTTTATTCTATAGTGACTGATGATAAAATAATATAAACAATCCTTTGAAGGTTTGATGCTTTATTATATTTCATAAACACATTTATAGATAAAAGTTCAAATCTATTTAGCACCAGGAATCTTTAATCTGCTACCAAGACAAACTTTTATTAACAAAAAATGTGGATACCTATCTTTTCCTATGGTCTAAGTTGACTATATAGATATTAAAAATTGCCTTTTGACTGAAATAGATTGAAAATTTTAATCTGTAAAAGTTTTTAAAAAATCTATAAAACAGGTAAATAAAAACTGTTTTAAAAGCATACTAAGAAATAGTCATTTCAACTTTCAAACTGCACTGAAAGAAATTATTAAAATAACAAGCTGGTATTTTCTGAAAGTTAGATTGCTATATAAATATAAATATATGAAAGCAGCTCACACATATTCTACACTAAGAATCTTTAAGCTGTTGTCAAGACATTTTATTAATGAAAAAACTGGATCTCTATCTTTAATTGTGGTCTAAGATGATAGTATAGACACTAAAAATTGATACTTGATTGAAAAATATTGAGATCATTAATTCATAGAAGTTTAAATACACTTGTTAACTTGTTCTGGTTGCAACTTCTCTTTTATTATTTGAAAGACACTAGTAAGAACTTTGTTCATAATTTAAACAATTTATTTTTGCAATTAAATCTTTTATCCATATGATATATTTATACTCTTTACATTATTTATTGCAAATTAAAGCTTTCAAATGATAGACAATCTAAAAGGCAATATTTTCATTTTGCAAATTAAGAAAATAAGATACTAAATAAAATTCTTATCTATAATGATACTTTTCATTATTGTATATAATATTGTATATTCTTTTATCAGTGTTATACAAAATTTTTACTAAGATAATTACAACTTGTCTACAGAACACACTGGATTTCCACCAACCAAGAGAACAAGCTGGATTTAAAAGTGGTTTTACTGCAGTAGATCATATACAGGTATTGAGAGAAGTTATAGAAAGGACAAATGAATATGAGTTGCCATTATGCTTAGGATTTGTAGATTATAAAAAGGCATTTGATTTTATAAACATTTCTTCAGTGATTAAAGCATCAGATCATCAAGGTGTAGATCCAGGATATTGTCATATTTTAAAGAATATTTATAAAAATGCAATAGAAACAATTAGATTACATAATTATAGTAGGAAAATCAATATTGAAAAGGGTGTAGGACAGGGTGACTCTGTATCTCAAAAACTTTTTACAGCAGTGCTGCAAGAAGTATTTTGTGGATTAAATTGGGAAGTTAAAGGAGTGAAAGTAAATGGAGATTATTTAAGTCATTTAGATTTTGCAGATGATGTAGTCATTTTTGCAAATAATGCTTTGGAGTTACAGAAAATGTTGCAGGAGTTATCAGATGAAAGTAGGAAAGTAGGACTAAAGATAAATGTTAAAAAGACTAAAGTAATGTTTAATAGATTTTCTCAAAATACGAAAATAAAGATTGATTATGATCAGTTAGAAGAAATTAACAGTTACAAATAAATACTCTGGTCAGATTATTAATACAGATGGAAACATAATAGATGAAATTAATTATAGAATTAAACTTGGTTGGAGTGCATTTGCTAGAAATAACTTGATACTAAAAGGAAATATGCCTATGTGTTTGAAAAGGAAGGTTTTTAATAAATGTGTTTTGCCAGTTCTTACTTATGGATCTGAGACTTGGACACTTAATAGAAGAGCAATACAGAAACTTCAGACCACTCAAAAAAGTATGAAGAGATGGATGTTGGGAGTAACAAGAAGAGACCAAAAACACAATGTATGGGTAAAAGAACAAACAGATGTTACTGACCTCATTAAAAAAATTAAAAGACTGAAGTGGAGTTGGGCTGGACATATTGCTACAAGAGATGATAATAGATAGACATTTGAAACTGGATTCCATGAGATTGTAAAAGACCCAGAAAGAAACCACATGTGAGATGGATGGATGAAATAAGAAAGTGTGCAGGGGTGATGTGGAGAAGAGAAGCTAAAGATAGAAAAAGATGGATTGAACTTGGAGAGACCTTCATCCTGCAGTGTATTGATAATAGTTGATGATGATGATGATTCATAATAATTATGAAACTTTTCATTATTGTATATAATATTGTCTATTCATAAAAATTATGAAACAAAATATTTCTAATTTGAATTTCATTTTAAATTAAAAACAAACTTTAGTTTAGACATGGTCAAAGAATGACAAAAATGTCTTAAAATTAGAAATTAAATTATTAAAATTTTATAATATTCCAAAAACTTGAACTGATTTAAGCTATTATGAAAGGATATAATATGAAAAAAAGGTTAATATTGGACAATTTAAATTTTAGAAGAAATTTCTTTAAATTGATAACTTTCAGATTGGTTAGAAAACATAGTCTGTTTACTTCTGAAAAATTGCATGGTAATTTTATCAGTTGACATTGCTGATTTACCATTATTGTAAGTGATATTAGTGTAAGAGTCCTTTTTAAAAAAGCAATTTCCATAGGTTTGCTTTTATTGATTTTTTAATTTAGAAAAAACTCTGAAGAATTCAGTATGTTACAGATAGTCAGTTTGAATCTAAAGTTTAAATCTTAAGCATTTATCTATTGGTTATGTCAAGAAAATGTCCAGAAGGAATTTAATTCCTTCTGGTCTAGTTTTTATGTAAAGATTTTGGAATAAAAGAAATGAACTTTATTTTGCTTGTTTACAAAGTATTTTTTATTATTTCTACACACTAACTGATTGAAAACTTTCAATTTATTCATTTACTTTTATTTTTAAAAATAGAAATTATTACATTTGACCACAATGTTAAGAAACAAAACCCATTGTGTCTATTATATCATAACTATCAGAATTGTCATAGGGTTAAAATCTTTTTGAATACTGTAATTTTTATAAAACAATTATTAGAATTTAAAGCAAACTTTGATAGATTTATCATAGATCTATCTTTATTTGTTTACACTAAAAAAACTTAAAAAAAAAATTTGTTTATTTAAATGAAAGTTAATTGATGATGTTTATAGTACATTGTTTTTATTTACAATACAGTTTTTAAATATTTAAAATGGTCAAGTGTGATTGTTTACAATATTATTAGTTTATATTGGTTTATAAATATTAATACAATCATCATCATCATCATCATTTTAACCACTATATATATATATAAGAATGAATATGAGAGATCTATCAAATATCTTTATCCATCTACATTTATAATAGATTTTTTTTTATTAAATTCAATAAAAAATAAATAAAATCGTTAAAAAGTTGGTGTTAATTACTATTTAATTAAATAATAACATCTCCCACTGAAAAATCTAAAAATTCATAAATATGATTTCAATTAATATTCAAAATTTTTTAAAAATAAGTAGATTAGAATGTAAATACAAGTGACTTTGCAAAACGATTAAGATTTTTCTCCTCTTTGTAAATCACTATTTTTACAGCATCTTTCAAAATTAAAATTTTATTTAAAGAATATAAGTATGAAGTTAAAAGGATGTGTCTTTCTAATTTAAGTTTCAAAATTTAATTTATTAAATTATTACCTTTCATAAAGTAGAAAATTCATTAGCTATCTTTTACAAAAGTATATATCTATTAATGGTTATAACCTGTTTGAAAACTTTACAATATAATTAATTTAATTGGAAATAAATTGCCATGAGAAAACAAATTTTGGAATGGAAAGGCATTCCAAAAAGTACAATACTGTATGTACTGGAGAATAGGCACAGTAATATCCAACACCAGAGGGAGTCACTTGACATATAGTCTAGAGTGAGGAATGGAAGGTAAAGTGGCTAACTAGTTTCTCTGGGCATAGTTGCTGAGAGATTCCTGACTCCATTTAAGGAGAAGTCACATCACATCAATATTTGCACAAAAGATGGGATGATTATGTTAGAAGGATTGTTGAGTGTTATAGTGGTAAGGAATGAGATAAAAAATAGATTCGTTAATAAAAAATAGGGAGTTATATAGTTGGAGAATTAGTATGGAGAGTAAAAGGAGTTTAAATATATATATATAGAAGTAAACAGAAAATTAGGTGTGGGTTAATGTATGATAATAGTAAGGAAAGTAGTTTTTTGTTTAAGGCTTGAATGGGATCTTTAGCCACAAGAGAATATACATGCAAATAGAAAAATATGGGTGATTTAGTCTGTAAATTGTGTAAGAAAGGAATAGAAAATATTAAGCATGTGTTAATTGAAAGTAAATGCTTGAAAACAGAAATGATACACATAATAAAGTTATGGAAGAATAAATATGTAAAAAGTGATTATACAGAAAGTGGGTTATTGGTTTTTATGCTGGGTTTGGGAAAAGATAAGGGTATTTAAATATAAAGGCCATAGAATTGACAAAGATTACGTTGTGGAAATGGGATTGAACAGAATATGGAAAAACATAGAGTGGGAAATAGAAGGTAAAGTGGCTAACAGGTTTTTCTGGGCATAGTTGCTGATAGATTCCTGACTTCATTTAAGGAGAAGTCACAGTGTATCACATCACATCATATCAATGAGTTTATAATGAGCATATCAGGTATAAATGAATATTAAACTGTACTATCACTCATAGACATTTAAAATTGCCTCTACATCATGGAGAGTATAGATTCTTGGGAAATGCTAATTGACATAGCTGACAACTATTAACAAACATTCAAACAGATCTAGCAATAACAAAATAAAGTTTATTTACAATGCAATATAACAGAGTTGAAATACAAACTCATTTCAATTGCAATTGTCTTTTTATATGTTAGCATATAATGCACTTGATATTTTCTAGCTCTAAATATTATTATTCACAAAATTTTTACTTGATAATGTTATATCATCTCTGAAGATCTCCTCACTGCATGGTTACAGGGTTTTTCTAGCCTCAATCTATACAAGTAAGTAGCCATTACTCACTACCCTTATTACCAGTATTGCCAATTGTGAGTTCTCCACTATTAGGAGCTCAGCCTTTTTACTTTTCACTTACTGGTCAATCAGATGTATGATGATTTACAATCTTATCAGCAACAACCAATGTCAAGTATTCATGTCTAAGTTTAAGACAATCCAAGAGAGAGACAAAAGATTAGCACCATTATTCATCTAAAAAATTACATGGGATTTAATATCCATGGGTGATTGATGTGTGTGAAATGTGTATTGTACATTTTGCTGCCCTGACAGTAAGGATAGTCATGTGATCTTCATCATATCTCTGTAATTAACTTTGTTCCTTTCATCATATTATCAGTGTAGTTTCCCTATCTATATAGTAAAGCATTTATGAGAAAAAAGATTACCAAGTAGTTTATTATTTTTGTGATTCTATTACAAATGTATTCTTAGTTAAGGTGTATGCACGTATACATATATTTAACTTTTACATGAAAACAAACAATAAGGAAACAGTTTAAATTCACTATAAATATTCACACCATGCAGGTCATTACAAAATCAAACTTACATACTGTGTATCTAATCTTACACAACTCTAAAAGAACAACAATAAATAGTCCTTTTAATCATCCAGAGTATAAAGCAAACAATATAAATCATGGAGAGAAATTTCTTAGAACCCAAAGCAAAACAAAAGCAACCACCAGTACTTCATGCAGAAATAATATAGATTACAGGAAGGTAAATAAACATATACTCATTCAATTATGGTGGATACATATCTAGAGAATCACTATCTAAAATGCACACATACATGCACTCACATGTATATACATAAATCCTTAATTTGTGATGCATGTGAATCAAAGTAAACAGACAACTGATCTACAAATTTAATCACAATAAAATCAACTTTTTAAATGATTCATATATCAGTAGCTATGTACTCATCACATTAGACACCCACATATATTTGCTTACATTAATACTTTTTGAATACCTTTAGAGTAATAATAAATTTTAATTGTACTAAATTTAAAGTATTAAAAAACAAAGCTTCTTATATTTCCTTCTTTTTAAACTTTCTTTTTTTTTGCTTAAAAAATCTTTTCTTTAGGAGAAAAATAGGTCTAAACTAAATTGTAATTATTAACAACCTTGGAAATGATTTTTAAAAAAATTGTTCAGAAAAAAAAAACAATTTAAGAAACAGACCTGATTTCTTTTATCTCTCAAATATATAAAAATATAAACATTTTGTCCAACTAACAGTAAGTACATAAATACATAAAACCATTTAAATTATGTTACAAATATCACTGACTTATTAGTATCATAAGTTTTAAAGTTTATAAAATAGTTTATAAATATGGCAGAATAAAAATTATTTTTCTAGAAAAGGTGAATTCTATACATACATCTATATTGATGAAATAGAGCTTTTTAATGGTTTACTAGTGAAGTGCATTTTTATTTATCAGTTTAAAATCTTGGGAACAATTGGTTATGTATCCAGGTAGAGTTGGTATAACATTTTCATTGCAGAATTGGGATGAAACTTTTTCTTTACCTTGAGAAGCATACCTGTTTAACTGCATACATGCTGATAGTTGGCACATTGTTGGATGAAATTCTACAAGCAAGGTTCAGCATCCTAATGATTATGGGCTACATACTGGAGAAGTAAAGTTTATATTGGGGCATCTAGCTGTATATAATTATTAGTTCAGCTGCTAGTAGAAGTTCTGTATATTTTATGGTGACAGACCAAAAGCAAAGACCAAAAAAACTTAATAGAATATTATTTCCAGCCAGCATTGTGAAACACTTTTGTTCTGAATTACCAAGCCCCATATTTATAAATTTTTTTTAATTAAACAAGCAAATAATGTTTTTACTTATCTATATTTACACAATTCTTTAATTAAACCAGCCTACATGTTTATACCATGCTTTAATTAAACAAGCCCACATGCTTATTGATAATACTTAGCCATCTTAATCTCTAAAATATTTGCCATTTTCAAAAACTGACACAAAGTTTAAAGAAATTGCTTTTCCTACAATTTTAACTAATAACAATACTTTCATTATTTATCAACTATGCATTCTGGTCTACTCATTGTAAAATGGTTTTCAATCCTGGTGCAATTCATAAGAGAAAATTCTTTCTGAATAAACTTATAAAATTTAAAAACCACGAGATGCCCCTAGCTCCAAAAGTATTATTTGAGGAAACATGGTCTCTGATTGCATTGAAAGAATGATTGCTGGTAATACACTTTGTTTCTTCTGTCTAAGATATTGCTGAAAGTGATTTTGTTAATAATCTGAAGTTCAGATCCTTATGTTATCAAAATGGATAATATTTAACTGAACACATCAGATTTGGCATAAATACGTAAGCCTTCATAGTTGTAGTAATTTTTTTCAATGGTGATCTGACCAAACTCTAGATTGACTAAGTGACTCTTGGTAGTGTGAGGTAATTTGTTTTGGTGAGTTGGGTGAGCTTAATTGGCCTACTTGTGTGTTAACAGTAGACCAGGTATTCAGGTTTACCTCTTGCCCAGAATAATACTATCTTATATTTATTTATAATCATGTAATTCTTCTTTATGTTTGTAATTCTAGCTTTCCTTTTCAATTTACCATGTATACATAATTGTCACTGTAGACATTGTACTTGTTTAATAAATATTTGAAAGAACAATACAAAATAAGTGAATAAGAGTTTTATAGATTAGTGTTTATTTAAGCTTTGTTCCTGTCACATAAATTTTAAAACAGATTTATTTGAAATACATTTCATTAAAATAAATCAGTTACTTTATCTTTTTAAAATGAAATTGAATTTAACTTCAAACACAGACATTTATTGCTGAGTGTGTGTGCTTATATAATACAAACCATTATATAAAAACCAATCCAATTTGCAAATCTGAATTTGTTTTATAATTTGCCAACTAGTATATTTTACAATAATTTATAGATTGAGATAGATCCCTATCTGTCTCAAGACCCGTTGTCTTAGTGAAAAAAAAAAAAACTATTAGTATTAACTTAATGTTATAAGAAAAAAATCATTTTTTTTTTAAATGCTGCTATTTAGGCACATTCACAAACAGTGATTTCCTCATACTTTGTTCTCTAGTTTGGATCATATATGAGTTTTCTTAACAGATTGAATCTTATATGGTGGTTCTTTCATTCATTTTATTTTTTCAACATTGTGGCACATGATTTCTCTTAAACTATATAATCAATCAATTAAGATAACTTGTTCATCATCTTCACTATTGTTTTTCAATTTATCTGCAGAAGTTTCATTGTATATAATGTCATTTCAAAATATCTTTAATAATCTTAGTGTAAAATATGTATTCTTTAAATGGCAGGGCAAATCCATCCTCACAACATGATATCACTATTTATTGTATTATGGGACATTTTCTATTGCTATTGTTTTGGTAAGGTCTGCCAAAATTTTTATTTCTGGATGCATATTTAATGTGAATACAGAGAGACATTTTAAAAAATTATATTATTTAAGTATCATAATCTATCAGACATTTCTGTATCATTCTCTCAAGTTGAGGCTCATTTTAATTAAGGTTAAAACTGTGAAGATTGTTAACTTGTATTGAATTTTCCACTTTTTAAATTAGTATGTCTGGGTTGGTTTAGTGATGCCATATATTCCATTCCAAGTCCTAGTTTTTTCTTCTGTTGGCTGTGAGTTTATTTTACATGGTTATTGCTTAAAATCACATTTAAATACTTAGAGTTTGTAAGTCATATTATATATCCATCATTATTATTTTTCATTCATTTAAAGTGTTATTTGATTTTTTTCTAATAATCAATTTTATTATTATAAGATATTTATTATTTATATGTTAAATGAATTGACTAAACATACAAACTATAAGTCTCACTCACTTTTTATTCATTATATACTTCTTTTATATAATCGTTTAAGGTGCTCTTATCTATATGTTTTTATTCTAGCTGGCTGTATAATAACATAACAAATCTTTTAATTAACTGCAATTAAATCATGGTTTTATGAAACTTCTGACTAAAATAAAATAATTTAAACTGGAGAATGTTTGATATCAAGATATATAACATGTATAACAATACATAAAATCTTTTAACAATTATGTTAAATATTTAACAAAATTACTTTTCATATAAATAATAATGATTGAAACTGTATTCTTACATACAAAATTCCAAATAAAAATTTAAAGTATGGTTTGATTGTTTTTTTTAACAATGCCTTAATTCTTGTGATATTTTCAAACTTTATAAATCTAAATTATTCTATTAATAATGACAAATATTTTTTGATATTTGAAGAACTTTTCTAACTAACTTTCTGTATGTAATCAATTTATATGCGATAATGCTATTGTGAAGTAAAGCATATGTGCCACTGCAAAACAAATATTTAATTACAATAATACACAATTATTTATTTTCATAACTGTTTTTAAATTTTCTTGTTTTCTCTTCACCACTATCCAGACGAACGATTAACATTAGTGTTCACTTAGTCAACTAGATACTAGTATTTCTTCTCAATAATGATGAGATCTTCTTTTTGTTTACTAGTGGTAACTTCTATCTCTTGCCTAAAGTCTTGACAGATACTCTGAAAGGAACATTCAACTTCTTTTTTAAAATCTTAAATTCATCACACAAGGTTTTGTTTTCTGTTAGCATTTGCCTTTAAAAGTTTCTTACATTTATTGTGGGATTCTTCAAATTTACTCACCACATTGTCAAATATTTTATACATTTTGTCAAATCTAGCTTGTGATTTATCATTTAATTCCTCAAATTTTGTTTAAGATTCCTTTAATTTAGCCCAATATTCATTGAAATCCTTGTAGAAATTATTAATGAAAATATGTCCTGTTGATTATATTCAGACTTGTCTGACAAAATCCAAGTCTAACTAGTATTTTCCATAACTAAAAAAAATTAAAATGTTTTTAAATAAAATAAACTAATACCTATAACCATATAAATAATAGCATGCTAATATACAATTAAGAAACTAGTATCTATTATAGTATATCCTAAATTTTAGTGTTTGGTCCAGAGATCTTTTTGAAAAAATCTCGAAATCATTTACTTCATACATGATCTAAGATATATATATATATATATAAACAACAGCATTAAATTTAATCATTATTTACTCATAAAAATATTCAATATTTATTTTAATTTCTATAAAAAAATATTGTAAACAACAACAATAAAAAAATGTAAAGTACTACATGATGTTGTCAATTATATAATTGATAAAAATTTTTGTAAAATCACATTCACATTTAGCCTTATCAAAAATATCAATTAAAAAAATACAATGAATTGTTTTGTGACCTCATCTTTGGCACCAAATATAATGGTCAATCTAGTAACACATTGTAGAGCAATATAAACTTGAGGAGGCAAGTATGGAGTATATGTATATGAAAAATGCAGACATCAGTGCAGCACATAAATAAAAGATACATTTTGTTATCTGCAAACCACATTTTAAAATTGTATTAAATATTTATTATATCCACAATTACTGAGTTTGAATTTAGCCTAAATAATAATAATAATAATAATAATAATAATAATAATAATAATAATAATAATAATAATAATAATAATAATAATAATAATAATAATAATAATAATAATAATAATAATAATAATAATAATAATAATAATAATAATAATAATAATAATAATAATAATAATAATATTCAAGTCAACTATAGAAACTATTAGAGATAATAAAAAATACAGTCCAGTTGTTATTCAATTAGATATTGAAGCCGCTTTTGACATGATTTCCATCAGTACTCTTTTTAAAACTCTGCAAAAATACTCAGTTCTAAATGCATATCTAAACTCACTTGCTAACTTGCTTTTAAACCGTAAGATTTATGTTTCCCTAAATGGGAAAACTTCACCACCAATAGTGCCACATCAGTCCATTCCTCAGGGCTCACCTCTCAGTGCCATACTGTTCACTGCCTATATCAACCCTCTTATAAAAATAATAGAAAATAAATTTTCAGGAATCTATGTGCCTACCATCAATGACAACATCTCATGTATCGCATATATGGATGATATAGCAATATTTCTATCATCTCAAAAACAAATTCCAAAACTTCTTAAGATACTTAATAATTTTACAAAAGAATACAAGCTAACATTTAATATGGAGAAATTGTGTGCATGGCAGATCTTCACCGGTAATAGCATTACTAAAGTTTTCAAAGGTAGACCAAGTGCATTTCTTGGGTTCAACTTTTATTTACGACATTCACCTATGAGATCACTCATACAGAAAAATTTGATAGAGAAAGTGGAAAAGACTGTCAATTCACTCTCCAAAGTCTACCTCTCTCTATGTACAAAAATAGCCTTGCTTAACATGCTAGTGATTACAAAAATCTCTTATTTTACTCCAACAATCATTTATACCAAGGCATTTACAAATAAAATAGACTTCTTATGCAAAAAATTATTCTGGGGAAAAAGATTATTTAATATCAATAAAACACCTAAGAAAACCCCTTTCATAAAATGGCCTTGGTCTTCACTCAATACGTCTTCAGGATACAAAAGACATTGAACATAATATCTACATGTGCACAAAAATTCCCATATTTAGAAATTGCTGCCAAGATTATCCCTACAGACAGACCACCTCCTCTTCAAGGATATCTGAACACACTACGTACACCATTATTAACAATTCACACTCTTAACTTTAAACCACCACAAGCTAAATATAAATATTGGGAAGTTTATCAACTTCTACATCCAAATCAAAATGATGTACAAACTCCATATTAATAATAAACAATTATGTCACAAATTCAAACTATGGTCACTTGAACCAAAATATTTTGACTTTCTCCTAAAGATAAATCTAGACTCACTACCTACACAACACTTTTTGAAATATCAAAGAAACTATAAAAATATAGATGATATATGTAATCTTTGCCATAGGGACTCAGAGACACAAAACCACCTTTTTTTCTCATGCTCAAGTCTAGAAAACATTTGTGAAATTATTAGCACTTCACTCAAGGATCCCTTTTGACTTTTTTAAAAGGGGTAACTTTGCTGAAATATGAATCTGCACATTTTTACTCTATGCTTTATGTTGTACAAGGTATAATTTCATATGCAATTATAACCCCAGAAGACATCCAAACATGTTCAGAAATAAGCTGCAAATCATACGTGAAAGAGACATGAAGATTACAGATCAATCTAAGTACATTGACACCTAGAATATACAAGAACTTATATAAAAGCACTAACAAAAAAAACAACCTATATCTAACATGGATCCTTGTGCCAGTTCTAAAGCCAACTGACACAAACTAGATGCATTCCTGCTTTAATTTAATTGAAGTATATCTAATTGAATGTTATCATATGATTGAGTGATCATCATTGTTTTTATGAACTGTTTTTTTTTCTTAGATACTTCTAGTTTGATAACGCATACAGTTACTGATCAAATCTTTGTACATATGCAGTTTTGTGAAACCAATTTATATGTAAGAACTATGTGTCAAATGTAACTTGTATAACCTTTTAGAATACTAATAAAGTTTATCCTTTGAAACATACTACTACTACTACTACTACTACTACTACTACTACTACTACTACTACTACTACTACTACTACTACTACTACTACTACTACTACTACTACTACTACTACTACTACTACTAATAATAATAATAATAATAATAATAATAATAATAATAATAATAATAATAATAATAATAATAATAATAATAATAATAATAATAATAATAATAATAATAATAATAATAATAATAATAATAATAATAATAATAATAATAATAATAATAATAATAATAATAATAATAATAATAATAATAATAATAATAATAATAATAATTGTTATTATTTCATATTCAATACATATCTTATTATATAGTGCAAAAATATTTTAAAATGTATAAATATAAATGTGTAAGTATTTAAACATTTTTTAAAAAATATGTGCATGTTTATTATGAAATTCAGTTGGGCACCAATGTTTTATGCCTCTTCACTGAATATAATAATCAGGCAATATCTCAGGATTCTAATATAAATATAATTTGTTATCATAGAAAAACAAATGTGTATGTGTCAAGGATAATATATAAACATGAGAGTGTTGAAGACATTATATAACATATAACATGGATATGTTGTACAATAATCTGATTATCTTGATAAGCATTGAATTTATTCCTAAATATGGCACCAAGGTATTATTCTATTTTTACTAACAAAATATTAATATGCAAGTTTGATAAGTTTCAATTGCATTGACTATGGTCTTTGAAATATATAATAAATGAATACACATAAATAAATAATGGGTGGCATTCATTAAATGTTTATCATCCCCATATTCTTTCATGCATAAAATTCTAAAAAAAATATCTAATAATAATTACTACTACTACTATTCAGTGACATCTGCATATGGAGAGAGCTATTTGCTTTGTTCTCCTGTAGGATTTCTTTTTATTATGTATATCTTTAAAAAGCCACATATTTATAAGACCAGTTATTTCATATGTTTAGTTTTCAATAATAAATAACTTTGAAAATAACTTAAAGGAGTATGTTCTTGTCAAATATTATTTATAAATGTTAATATTATATATAAAATAATACTAAATGCTTATTCACATTAAAAGCAATAATCAGAATTTCCAAATGTTATTTTCATAGACAACATAATATAAGTATAAATGATTATTGTAAAACTTTACTGTATGCAGCATATAAATATTTGCAACAAAAATGATATTACTATCTTTATTCTATTCCTGGCAACTAAAGAAAAAAACATTTTTTTTTTAAAATAAAAAAATATATTAAAACATACAAATAATTTTTTTTCAAAATAATATCCAATTTTTTTTATATATAGTAACAAACTTCCCATCATTTAAGTTCAATAATAATAGTGATAATGATGTAATGTATAGTAGATAGTGCCTGGACAATATATGTATATGACTCGTATAACTCAAAGTTCCATATTTTAATAAAATAGATAAATTAGTCATGATAAATTCCTTTAAGTAGACAGAGTTCTCTAATTTTCTAAAGTTAAAAATTCTAAATTCAGTGGAAAATCAATAACAATTGATGTCTCGAATCATTCAAATCAGTGAAAATCCTGTTAAGCTGTTGGTAATTAATGCTCTTTTGAATCTTCTCTAATTTGCTAAAGTTAAAAATTCTAAATTCAGTGGAAAATCAATAACAATTGATGTCACGAATCATTCAAATCAGTGAAAATCCTGTTAAGCTGTTGATAATTAATGCTCTTTTGAATCTTCATGTGCATAATGATCTCTTGAATAACTTTTCCCAGGTGTTGTTGGCAAAGTAAACAATTTCTAAGGTCCAAAAGATTCTCACTCTTCCATTTTTTTAATTTGTTACTAAATATCATTTAATGCAAGAAAAAAGATCCCCCTATGGAAGTTGTTGACATAAAATATCTCATGCGGTCAGCCAATATTCCTGCATCCAGTGGTTTTCTCCTGGCTGTTCCTCCTGGATGCAAGAAAAATAGATCACAGAAATTTAGATCCTCTCCTGTTTGCTCCTCCTCCAGTGACCCTAATGTGAATGACCTTTTGAGCTTCAATGATCAACCAGATGATGCCTCTATGCCTAAGGGAAAAATAGGCTTTGTTCATCCCCCATAGTTGTTATTCCTTGTGAAGGCACATTGGCCTCAAATGGTGAAGTGGCTGCTCCAGGGGCCCCCAATGGAGAATGATAATATGGAGCAAATTATTCAGTTGGAGATATTTGATTCTTCCTTTACAATCATAGATGGTGATGGTCATTCAGATTCTGCCTTTGACATTTCTCTCTTTGGTGCTGGTCTCAAGCCAAGTGACCCCTCTCAGATGAAGGGGGGTTCCTGATCATTGTCAGATCTTAAGATGGCTGAAAAAATTCAGTGTTGTCTTAGTGTTCTGGGTCTGAATTCTCATCACAGGGCCTACGCTCTGTCAAATTGGTTCTGGAGGCAGGCTTCGGATGTTTTATGCTTATCAAAAATGAAGTTGCATCATCAATTGGACTCTCATATCATTAACATGATACAGGAATTTGGCTTCCTCAATTATTATATTTCATATACTGCATCAGGAGACATTGCAATTATAATAAATAAAACTCCTCAATCACATTATTTAAAAATTCTGATTGCCATCATTCAAATTCATTTAGCCTAATTAATGTTTATCTTCCCAAAAATTTTGAAATTGTGATCGGAGTAATTTAGACCATCAACTCCATTCTCAGATCAAGTCCATTTCCCATTCTAGTCATTGTTGATTTTAACCATACATATGAAACTTTCCAATACAAATTCATCAAATGCTTGAGCCTACCTGTGATAAGTGGAAGGAGATTCTTCACTGAGAATGCATTTTCCTTTTACACAAGACATTCAAGATCCCTTATTGACCTTATATTTTTCTCACTTTCTTTGTCACCCTTGATTGAGTCTCAACTCTGGCCAAATGTATTTTCTAACCACTTAGTGTTGGACATGAGGATCAGCTCCAGGCATTCCATTTTGCCAGTTACAAATTTGTCATGAACAATAAGGATGTTGACTAGGTTCAACACAACTGTCCAGCTGGTTTCAGAAGTCTACATAGTGTTTCATCACTTTTATTCCTTTCTCCTATGGAGGCATGATCAGTTTTTGTCAACTCCTTAAGTGACATAATCAATTGCCATACCACTAAGATGAAAGGTCCAGTTCAGATGATAGCTGAGCTGAATGTCATCATCAGAGAATAGAAAAACCTGCTTTATGAGGCCCAAAATATTCCAGATAGTTTAGCTCTAAAGGCAAAGTACAAGGCCTCCCAGAATGTCATTGCCAAGTACCTCTCAATTAAGGGCCCTGACAGTACCTGCATCACCAACACTGCTGGACCAGTTAGGTAGGCTCTTGGTTCAGGCAAAAGATCTAAGGTCCCAAGATCAATTGAGGTCCAGGGCAAAGGCTACTCTGGTTATTCCATGCTGGCTAGGATTCAGGAATTCTATGCAAACAAGTTTCAGCCACTGGGGATACCAAATTTTTAGAAAAAGTTTACTTCAGTGGACTCGGCCTTTCATAAAATCTCAGAGGCCCAAATCCTGTTAAAACTGAAATCCTTCCCTGATGGAACACATCCTTGCTTGCATGGGATTCCTAAGTTTTTTTTTATATCACCTATAACTCTTTTACTGTTCCCATAATTAAAAAGATGGTTGATTTCCTGGCTGATGGCAGCTGAGAAACATTGGGCATTTGGCTCATTACCATGGTACCCCTAATTAAGAAATGGTAGGGTCCACATGCCCTTGACAATCTCTGGCCAATCTCAATGGTGCCACTGCTGATTAAGTCAATAGAGGGCCTCATAAAAAAGGACATCCAAGATAACATCATTGGATGCCTCTTGTCTTATCAGTTTTCCAAGAAGGGGTGCTCTACTGCTGATGCTTTCAGCTGATTTTGCCTCCTAGTTGATGATGTATGGTCAAAATACACCTTGACTTTTCTGGGGCCTTTGATTGCATCAGAGTTGACATGCTTCTTGGTGATCTAGAGAAGCACAAAGTGCCTGAGGCATACCTCCAATTGATAGATAACCATCTAAAAACAAAGAAGGGTTTCTCTCATTGGATGGTTAAGTGGATCTAGGATTTCAGTCCTGTATTTCCATCCCACAGGGCTCACCTCTAAGTGCACTCCTCTTTGCAGTCTATATGAATCCATTATTGTTAAGCATCAAGGCTGTCCTTCCTGGGATTGCCATATCATTGCTTGGAGAGAACATTCATCATATCTCCTATATGGATTATGTGGTGGCATTCCTCTCAACTCATGATGAACTCATGAGACTTGAGGAACTTTTAGATCAGTTCTCTCATGAATTTGGTCTGAGGGTTAATGAAGGCAAATCAGTCTTGTGGTCCATCATGACAGGGAAACAAGATACTGGCAGATTCAAAGTGACCCCTCAAAGTTTTCTATTTCCACCTTGCTGTCCCCCATCAGTAATGAGGAGGGATCTAAAGTATTCCTTAATCTCCAAGATAGAGAGTACAATTGCTTCATTGTCTAAGATCTATCTGTCATTGTTGGGGAAAGTCACCTTACTGAAGTCCATTGTGCTTCCCAAGATAACTTATTATTTTGCCAGCTTTGTCCCAACTGGCACCATTATAAAAAGATAGAGACTTTCTGCAGGAGGCTATGCTAAAGGAGAGGGCTCCTGTTATCAGCCTCAACTTATTACAAAAGCTTAAACCCTTGAATGGTCTGGATTTGCACTCGGTCAAGTCATTTCAAGTTCAACAGACCCACAATATTCTAGTCAAACTTTTGAACATCAACTTAGGCATGGAATGCCCACTCCCAATGGAGGAAGTTGAGCCATCTGATAGGCCTCCAACCAAGTGCAGGAGCCTATGGCTTTAGCAACAAGTTACCTTAGTGTACAAGAGTGTCAACATTTCTACTCCCTGTTTAGTTATAAATTAAACTATTGGGAGGCTTACCATTTGTTGTCTGATAGAACTAAATGGTCAATTTACTCCCTGTGGGAATCCACCAGTTTGTAAGATGTACCAAATTCCTCAAATTGGAGCCATAATATGTGGATTTCTTGCTCAAGGCTAACTTTGGGGCCCTCCCCACCAGGGCCTTTCTGTGCTATCATTGGGGATATAATATTAACCCATTTTGCTTCCTGTGTAACAAACAAGAAGAGTCCATGGATCACATACTTTCTCAATGTGATTTGTGGAACTATTTTTGGAACTTCCTGCTGAGGAATATCATCAATCCTGATTAGTACTGTGTAACAATCAAGCTGGCTTTTGAGGTGGGAATATTCATGACTATCAAATTGGTGACATACATAAACTTTGCCATATGGCCTGTAAGATGTAAGGTTCTATTTGAGAAAGGGGTCAATGACTCAGTTGAAGACCTTGTTGCTAAATAACTTTTTAAAGCAAGAGAAATGGACAAGAGAACCTGCATTCCTTCATTGGCTGATCAAACATGGGGCCAATTGAGAATATAGGTCGGCCTTTGATACCTGGGCTGATTGTTTGGTTTTCTGAAACTGTAGTGACTGATTTGTTGGCTCCTTTACTATGTCTTATATTTTATTGTATTTTGATCTGTGACACATTGATTTTTGTATCCATATTACATAAGTATATTTATGCAATTCCATTATTGTATTGTAATTTTTGCTTTTATGAATTTTCTAGTATTACATTTGTTAGTCACCTGAACATGTTGTTATTTGATGACCTTGCTTATCAGGCCTACCTAATTCATTTTTTTTATTATGACAATCATCCTTTTTGTACTCTCTTCCTTTGTATGATCCTAATATGAATTTTTATATGATTATGTTTGGCTTAGATGAATTCTGTAATCCCTTTCATATAGAAGCCTACCTGTCCATTTGATTTACTATATAATATCTATACTCATCTTGTTTATGTTAATTATTCAATGACGGAAACTATATACTTAGTTTGATTTATTATCTATGTTCTCTTGACAATGTAATTTCATCAACCTGTGTATTCTTGAATTTCTCAAATGTGATCCTTGTAATTCATGGGATGCTACATATATGCTCCCAGTTGAATTTTGCAATTTACTGTTTTCCTTGTATTATGCTACTTCTGTAAACAAAGTTTACTTTTGAAAAAAAAAGAAGAAAAAACTAATTTCTAAAAATTTCAAGTAAATGTATAATTTTTGTTTTATGTCACTATTTTCAGGTAACCAATGAAAACAATAAATTATGATTACCTTAGAATACATGTGTTAGAGTTAAAATTAGGGTTCTATAAAAATTTCCATACTTTTTAATGTTCTAAAATGCCTTTTGATGTAATTTTTTTAGACACAATAGTTTTAAATAAAAATTCTTTAAAAATTTTAAAAATAAATTTTATCAATTTACTAATAAATAACAACTTGATGTATTTGAAAATAACATATTTTTTCTTTTCACTCCCTTTCTTTTAGACGATGCTATTATTATTTTCCTTTAAATAAACAAAGTTTATTCAAAATAATCAAATTTTTAAGAATGTAACAATAATACATGCACATTTTCTCTTTTACATATTTAAATTCATTATGCTAAACTCTGAATGTGTACAAGTATAAATTAATTGCCTACATATTGTATTTACATGTGTATATATATATATATAAAGATAAAATGTTTTTAAAATAAAATGTTAATGTTCTTAGATTTAAATTTTTAGCATAAAGAAAACAAAAACTTTGATACTTTGTCTAAATTCAAGATTGAATAAAATTATTACTTTAATACATAAAACTCTCTGAATGGATATTGCGAATACATTGTAATACTTAGAATAAACTGTTTCCAAGGTAAGAATTTATATTTAAATCTTGCGAATACATTGTAATACTTAGAATAAACTGTTTCCAAGGTAAGAATTTATATTTAAATCTTTCCTGTTTTTTTTAAGTTAAACAAATTGTTTTAATTTCAAATACAGGTCACCAACATATGCTTACAATGTATAAAATAAAATTTCCATTATAGAATAATTATTGTAATAAAATTATCAAAAAAATAATGAATTATAATTTTAATAATATATTTTATATATAACTATAATAAACCACAGAAGTAATTTCAGTAAATTTCTTAATCTTTTTACATGAAAACCATTAAAATTCATATTTAATGAAAGTATACATCATATCATAATTCACAATTGTCTATTACTTAAATATATTTTATTTCTATATATCTATATTACCACCTTAATTTTTTTGTTATGATTTCTTTTCTCATAAAGAATCTTTAGTATTTTTCAAGTTCAAAATTGAATGGAAACTCATGGTTTTTCATAATCAAAGAAAACAGATGTCATTATTAAGCCATCATTATTCTTATTTTTTATATCCCAATTGATGCTCTATTAACCCTTTTTCAAATATAGTATTGTTACTTAATTTGTAGGTAAATATATATAGCAAAATTTCTAAAGATTTCAAATAGTTACAGTTTTAAAGATCTTAAAATGTACAAAGAATATGTTGGTGATGAAGATAGTATAAATTGTCTTGTGAATGAGTTAAACAAGTTAAAAATTTTATAATAGCATTTTAAAATGAAATAGAATAAAGCTATTAAATATCTTGATTTATATGTTACAAGACACGGTGGTTTATTAAGTTATAAATTAGTAATCAAACCAATGCAAGAAAAAGGTTATATATATATATATATATATATATATATATATATATATATATATATATATATATATCAAAAGTATCCATTGTACATAAGATGGCAAGTCTCAGAAATTTTTTTTTCATAATGAAAAATTATATCATTATGTAAGAGATAAATCACAAAATATTGAAACATTTATAAAAGAAATGATTGAAATTGGTTATAATATTAAATAAATTTATTGTACTTTATATCAATTTAAAAAGAAATATATTACTTTCAAAGAGCAGAAAATTAATGATAAAAAATAGATATCAATTCTATATGTTTCAAATGCTCAAGCTAAAAGTCATTTAAAAATATAGATATATATATTTCTATAATGTTTCATTTTGTATTACCTTCTATTTTTAATAGATTGGTAAATAATTTAAGAAATTCTATAGTTTATAAACAAAAAGTAATAATGTGCAACAAATTTCTTGTAAGAACAAAGCATTATACATAAAAGAATTGTCAAATGAGCATAATTTGTAACATAAACATATAATAAAATAAAATAATAATGACTTAATAATGACATCAGTTTTTATTGATTATGAAAAGTGTGAGTATACTTTCAATTTCAATCTGAAAATATTTGGATTCTTCATAAGGATAGAAATATCTTTAATTAACAAATAATGCACTAATATTAAAATTCATGAATCTTGTGATATGATATGATGATGTTTACTTTGCTAAATTTGAATTTGCATGGTTTTTAGTTGAAGAAGATTAAAATTTTAATTGAAAGTACTTCTGTGGTTTATAAATATATTGTCACCATTGTAATTCATTATATATATATATATATATATATATATATAATATCCGTTAATTAAAAACAATATTGTAATTATAATTGAAATCATATTTTTAACGGTTTATAAACAATTACAAACAATCTTAAAATCTGCAGAAGTACTTTCGGTTACTTTCTAACCTGTCTCAACTGCCATTAAATTCAAAAACCAAAAGCGGAATTACAAACAATCTTAAAATCTGCAGAAGTACTTTCGGTTACTTTCTAACCTGCCTCAACTGCCATTAAATTCAAAAACCAAAAGCGGAAGCTTTTGGTTTTTGAATTTAATGGCAGTTGAGGCAGGTTAGAAAGTAAACGAAAGTACTTCTGCAGATTTTAAGATTGTTTGTAATTGTTTATAAACCGTTAAAAATATTATTTCAAACATATATATATATATATATGCATGTGTGTATACATTTTATTTGACAAAGATACACAAATCATTAAAATTACCAATCAAAATCATGTACTATATAAAAAATGTAAGTACAAAATTACATTGTGAAAAATTTATCTTTTAAAAAAAATTTTGAAAAATTGAGCAATTCAGCAGAAACTTTTTTTCCACTTTCAGAAATGATTTTTTAAATGCTTTTATTGAAATTGAAAAATTGGTATGTTTGTTTATTTATTAAGTTTTGATCTTTCTAGAGTTAGAATAAAATTTTAAAATTGAGGTGTAATATATTTAAATTCAGTAGAATTGCTTGAAATCTGGTATATAACTAATTAATGCCAGCTTAATTCATTTGGAAAACTTATCTTTTCAGTAGGTCACCTAGTTTCTTAAATATGGAACAGAGGGAAGGAAAATATTAAACCTATTCAATAATTTCATGTATCACAATTAAAAATTATTCTTATAACTTTCTTAATAATACTCATGAGAGGGCAATATAAAGATTTTTTCTTTCAATTTAATAACATTTTAATTTAGTTAGGGTAATTATTTTCAAAATAGTAGTCAGTAAAATTTCCTACATTTTGATGTCAAATATAAATGATGTTCAAAAAATTTCAATATTTTGAGCAATACATGCACAAGTGAAATATGTAAATAAACATTTATTTTTAACGCTGTTTCTAATTGTAATAAATTTAATCAGCCATTTAATCTATATTTTATTTTATAGTTTGGTTCAATTTAATGATTTGATTAAAGCTAGTATTAAATTTTAAAATTAATATTTATTATATTTAAAATAATAGAATTGATTCAATTTTGAGACACATCTTATAAAAGCAATAGCTATACAATTCAACAATAACATATTTAGGTTAGAAATAATGAGCAATGGATGGATAATTTTAAATATTTTGATGTCAAATTTAAAAGACATTCAAAAAATTACAACGATTTACACAATATGCACACTTGGATTATATATATATAATTTCACAGTTTGTTTTAATTTAACAATTTGATTGAATCTAGAATCAAAATTTAAAATAAACATTACATTTAAAAAAAAAAAGAATTGATTCAATTATGAAAAACACCTTAGAATAAAGATATCATTTAAAACAAAGATTCTAAAATGCTATTTTTTCTCATTAAAATAATATTTCATATTTTTAGTCAATTATATACCCCTATATTATTATGTAGACATACTAAATGTGATGTATACATAGGAAGTATATATTTTAACTTATAACAGAAATATCTAGTGATATATATATATATATATATATATATATATATATATATATATATATATATATATATATTATAATAATAATATTACAAATCGATGTCTGTATTTCTTCAAAATAATATATGTAACTCTATAAATAAATATTTGAAAATACAGTAATTACTGTATTTTCAAAAATTTATTTATAGAGTTTTTATATATATATATATATATATATATATATATATATATATATATATATATATATATATATATATATATATATTGTAACCTTTTCCTTTGATTGCTATTTTAAAGAATAATTTTTGGTTTCATATAATGGTAAAAAATTAAAATTTATAAAGTATACATATTAATTTTTAATTTGTATAGTTTATTAAAAGCTTAATATATATAATATAAATTATAGAATTCTGTCAATTTAACCAACATCTTTTGTAACAGTCCTTTATGCATTAAATGCCATATTTATTTTAATTGTAATATTATTTAATAGTTGTGAATACATTTAAATTATATTTATCAAAATATATAATATTCATCAAACTTTAAATTTATTTATTTTTCATTTACAGTAACTCTTTAAAAGTGCATGTGCTTGGGTATGTGTGCAGAATCTTATTTAACAAGAATAAATGAATTTCACTTCCTTGTTGGAAATTGTATTTTTTTTCCAACCAGAACATCGAATTATTTAGTATTATAATGTTTTAATATAATTTTAATGTGCAAATATGCGCACAACAACCGAGCTTCAGCAGGATTAAATAACAATATATTATAAACTCAAAATAATTATAATATGTAAAGAATAATGCCCGAGCACTTTCAAGAGAACTTAGCTCTCATAATCATGGGCAACAAAGAATAAGCATAGCGTGTTGGTATATGCTAAAATATGCTGATATATGTAAATTAGTTGAAAATAAATGCGTCAGCTCTAAATGATCCATTTCTTAGAGATTTTGTAACACGCATCTTTCCTATTCATAGCCTTATCATCAATAGCAATAAAACATGCTTCTTTAACTTTTCTCTTAATGTCATTTCACTCCCTGCAAACTATTCTTGCATTTTTAGGTTCACATGCATGACCAGCTGATTTCTGATGTATTGCAAATATTGAGTTGCAATTTGAGTCTACTTGGGCCTTATTGTAAGAATATCTGTGCTGGGATAGTCTTGTAGAAAGAGTTGCTTTCGTTTCCCCATAGTATGATGCCATGCAGTTATTTTCCGGACATGAAATATTATATATGGCCTGAGAGGTGTTGTTGGGTGTTATAATGTCTTTGGTGTTATTAATAATTCTATTTGTATTAGGGGGTGTATGAAAGAAAATAACTGCATGGCATCATACTATGGGGAAACGAAAGCAACTCTTTCTACAAGACTATCCCAGCACAGATATTCTTACAATAAGGCCCAAGTAGACCCAAATTGCAACTCAATATTTGCAATACATCAGAAATCAGCTGGTCATGCATGTGAACCTAAAAATGCAAGAATAGTTTGCAGGGAGAGAAATGACATTAAGAGAAAAGTTAAAGAAGCATGTTTTATTGCTATTGATGATAAGGCTATGAATAGGAAAGATGCGTGTTACAAAATCTCTAAGAAATGGATCATTTAGAGCTGACGCATTTATTTTCAACTAATTTACATATATCAGCATATTTTAGCATATACCAACACGCTATGCTTATTCTTTGTTGCCCATGATTATGAGAGCTAAGTTCTCTTGAAAGCGCTCGGGCATTATTCTTTAGATATTATAATTATTTTGAGTTTATAATATATTGTTATTTAATCCTGATGAAGCTCGGTTGTTGTGCGCATATTTGCACATTAAAATTATATACATGTATAATAAGCACCTGAGTTTAATAATTTCTTTTTACAATGTTTTAATAGTAATAATTTTATCTTTTAATATAAATTATTATATATTTTAAATTTGAATAAATAATTATCACAAAGAGTAAAAATTATAATTATATTTAATTTAAGAGTAATTAAATGTATTATTTAAATGTACAAATATTTTGTTAATTTTATTAGATTTTGTCATTATTATTAAAAATTGTAGATAAAAGTAATTTATTCAAGAACTTTTCAGTAAATTAAAAGTAGTTGACCAATGAAATTGATTTAATTAATAGTCTAACATCATACTGTCTATAAAATAAAAAGGGATGAGCAAACAAAATTAAGGAATTCAAGAAACAACAGAAACTAATTAACCTATTTTTATTAGTTCCATAAAATTTGTAAATGTTATCATGTTTTATTTTAAAATAAGTAAGCTGGATAATTGTATACAATACATTTTTAAAAGTATTATAAAGTGATTACGGAGTAAATTGTTCTTCACTGGGAATTAATGTTATTTTACTGTTAAATTATAGCCAAACCAGTCGTACAAATACCTCCGATCTGGCTGACCCACTGAGCCTTCTGTACATTAAAGAACCCCTACCTTCTTATGCTTCAGATGGGAATGACCCCTTACCTCACCCACCACTCATGGTAAGCCTTGAAAACTACAGCGTTAATGTCTAATAACTGCTGTAAGGTTGTAGCTGTCAACATCCAAGATCTCAACTTCCTTGGGTGGATCAATGCCATTCGGCATTTTTTCATTACAACCTCACCCCACATCATGTTCATTGGTGAGACAAAATACCATCATAACTCTCACAATTACATCAAACATGAACTGAACAAGCTAGGTTCACCCATCTATCCACTGGCCTCTTTGCATCCAGTGGAGTTGATGTAATCATTTGCATTGCCACCCCCCCATTTATTCAGAATTATATACAATGACCATAGCCTCATTGCAATCAACCTAAAGTACAACAACTCCATTTTCAATGCAATCTTTGTGTATAGCCCCAATAACCCTACCATTCTTAGCCATATCACCCAAACAGTCAATCTCATTACAACTAACAACAATGCTCCAGTGATATTTCTAGGAGACTTCAACACCTCCTATGAACATTATACCAATAAATATATGTGGCTACTAAACAAGACACTCCTTAACAAGACACTCCTTAATGGAAGAGGTTTCTTCCCCCCACTAGCTTTCTCATTCTACATGAAAACTACCCAGACATTAATTGACATACTGTTCTACTCTCCTCAGCTCTCCCACAAACTCAGGGCTCACCTCAGCTCAGTGGCCTTTTCAGACCATTATGCCATTACAACCTTGATGGAGCTGGAAGAAAACATCCTCACCACCACTCACAAAAGTCTCAGGTTGTACATGCAAGCCAATACAACAGAAGCCTTCTATTCTGAAGCATACATTCTCTTCCATAAAATTAAGATACTGGAACTACAGCCTATGGAAGCGTGGGCTTGCTTTATCAGTATTTTGGAATCTTTAATAAGTCATCACACAAGCAAACAGAAAGGCCCCACCTCACTGATGAGAGACCTCAAAATATTGCACACACAAATAAAAACCTTTATTCCTCAAGGCACCAACATAAACAAACTAATCGAACTGAAAGATAGGTATAAAGCTAAACAAACACAGGTTGCAGAAATAATAGCTACCAAAAATGCAAAACTCTTTCTGCCTGCTCAACACTGCTGGACCTGTGATTATCTTTGATGGGCTCTGGGGGTGAAATCTAAACAGCAAATACCATCCTCACTGCTCATCAAAGACAGGTAAATTGTGGGAGTGCAAATGCATTGGCACATTGACAACTATTACAAAAATCACCAGAAGGGCACATGATACCTTCATGCATTGACTGGGATTGCTCTACCACTGACGTGAAACATGGAATCACATTTGAGGATATCAAGAACTATCTCCTCAGTCTACCCAAAAATGTCCATCCTGGCATGCATGGTATTCCCAGATTTGTACTTAACCATCTAAGCTACTTCAGATGCCACATAACTCTCAGTGTGCTGAACCATCTGGCTACAGAGCAGCATGTGCTACCTCAGTTCTACCCCATTGCCATGGTGCCATTCATTAAGAAAAAACATGATTTTACACTAATCAATAGCATTAGACCTATTTCTATGACACCCATACTCTCTAAACTAATTTGGGATCATCAAAGAAAAATATCAAAACATCATCTTACAAGATATTTCACCTTCTCAATATGCCAGGAAAGGTTCATCCCCACTAGAGTCAATGGGCAAAATTAAAATCTTGTTCGACCATATTTGAGCAAACAGACACACAAAACCGATTGCCATCCAATTGGACATTGCGGAAGCATTTGATTCTGTGGATGTAGGCATCCTCCTCAACATACTAGCAGATTCCAAAATCCCTACACAAGTCATACAAATTCTAGACAACCTGCTCAACAACCGATTCATCCATATTTCTGCTAATGGATTGTAGTCAGATGGATTCGCCCCTGCAAGTTCCATCCCTCAGGGGTCTCCACTGAGTGGCTTACTATTTATTAAGTACATTAATCCATTGCTGCTAGAACTTGAAAAGCTTCCAGGAGTATTCATCCCCTGTCTTGGTAAAAATATCAACACTTTTGCCTACATGGACGATATTCTTGTCATACTACCATCACGTAAGTGCCTTCCTGCCTTATATAAAATAATCACCAATTACACGAACAAATTTAAACTCACAATAAACCTACAAAAATCCTCAGCTTGGTGCATCAATACAGGCAAATGCATCAGGTCAGCCTTCCTCGCACAACACCAACCCTACCTGGGATTCAGTATACATCTGTCATTCAATGTCATGTCCTCTACCCTTTGCAAGTTCCTACTGGAAGAAGCTGCCAAATTTGTCAAATCAATAGGCAAAACATATCTTTCATTTCAAGGAAAAATAGCCCTAATAAATACAAAAATAATGGGCAAGATCAATTACTATCTACCCATAATTTCCCTCACCAAAATTTTCAATACCCAAATACAAAAAATATGCAATCAAGTCATCTGGAGAGGACAAACTCCTGTAATCAGCTCTGCTCACCTGTATCAGCACAGAAAACTCAATGGGCTGTCCCTCCATTCTCTAAACATGATTATGCACCAAAAACAACACTCCCTGGTGCATAGCCTGATAAAAAAATACTCCTCAACAATCATAATCAACCCTGTAATACCCACAGATAGACCACCATCTCCACGCACTGCCTGGATAAATTCCATCATAAGCAAACTTCTCAGAAACAATGGAAATTCTAACTTGGCCCTCCAGAACAAGATCAACATCCGGGAAGCTCATGCACTACTGAATCCAGAACCAATAACAAGCCAAATACAATTGGGACAGACTAATCACAAAATAATGAAAACCTTTAAATACCTTGCAATGGAACCAAAACTGTTGGATCACATTATAAAAATAAATCTTGGTGCAATTCCAACAAGCTGGTTTTTACATTTCAGAAGATACATACAAAGATAGACCCAACATGCCAACTCTGTGAAAGAAGTGAAGAAACATTTGAACACATCATTTCCCTCTGCCCAGGATATCAGGACATCAGGAGATCCATCAGTAAGGAATGCAGAATTCCTCTCCTAAAGATCCTAGACCTTAAAAACTGCTTGCACTCTGGTGACTTCCCGGTCATCCACATGGCTATATTTATCCCATATACCCTATGTATAGGCAGGTGCGGTTCCAAATTCACAATTCCCAGACCAGATCCATTTGAAGTATTCAACATCCAGATGAAAACCTTGCAGACAAAGGACTTAATACTGGCCTCCAAATTCTTATTCAACAACACATGGGGCCTATATAAAAGGTTGGCCCCATAGAAATGTGACACCTACTAATTGAGATGACAAGCCTTTGAATGGTATGCAAAAGAATTCCAATTGAAACAGCAGAATTTTTCTTTTGGCCTTGCATGGCTTAAACCAAATGTATAACACAATAAAATTTATTTAAAAAAAACTATTTAAAATGCAAAGGAACAGTATTATTATTATTATTATTATTATTATTATTATTATTATTATTATTATTATTATTATTATTATTATTATTATTATTATTATTATTATTATTATTATTATTATTATTATTATTATTATTATTATTATTATTATTATTATTATTATTATTATTATTATTATTATTATTATTATTATTATTATTATTATTATTATTATTATTATTATTATTATTATTATTATTATTATTATTATTATTATTATTATTATTATTATTATTATTATTATTATTATTATTATTATTATTATTATTATTATTATTATTATTATTATTATTATTATTATTATTATTATTATTATTATTATTATTATTATTATTATTATTATTATTATTATTATTATTATTATTATTATTATTATTATTATTATTATTATTATTATTATCATCATCATCAAGAAAAAATGGAAATTGGTTATCAAAAGTCCAACCAATTTATAAATATGGTTGTATAAGAATGTGTTTGGTTATCTCTTTTTTTAATGATTATAAGAATTAATTTACTAAGGAACCTTTATTTATTTAAAGAAAACAGTTATTATAGAATTGTTAAAACTTTATAAAACTTTCAGTTAGCTATCTAATAGTAATTATGAACTTATTTTAAAAAGAATCATGTTGGATAGATTAACTTGCATGCTGAAAGGAAAATAAAACCAAATAGTTGAATAAATAGTAGGTACTTTTAACAACCTTGAATAAATTTTCTAGAATAATTACTATTTTTATATTATGATAAAATGGAATGTAAAAATTACTATTGCTTATATTAAAGAATATGTATATCTTATGATGAGCTGAAATATTATAATAATTTTATAATGGAAGAATTATTTATTTCTGATAAATAATATCAATGAAGAATATAAACAAGATAGTTTAAAAATGAGAATAAATAGATAAAAGTGATTACAAAAGAAACCATTATGTGATATATGCCTCTAATAGATAACTAATTATAGAATAATACATATTATTTAAAGAAGTAATTTAAAATAATTATACTTTCAAAATATGAAGGGCACTAAATTCAATTTAAGGATCCTATAATAAACATTGAAGAGTGCTAAAGAGTTTGAAAAACATTTATTCGTTGTGGATATATTTTTCCCTTTTTTAAAATGTTGTGCTTTTTAAGCAATGATTTTACAAATTGGATAGGAGAGAAAATGATGACAAAAAAAGAAGTTGAAACTGCCAACCATAATCATAGTGATAACTGTTTAGTGTTTGGGAAGTTTTTTATTAAAAAAAGTGATTGAAAAAGTTTTCAATCTAAATTTTTTTTTATTAATTTTATGTGTTCATTATATGTATTTTTAAAAATAATAATAAAAATATTTAAGTAATTTTGTTTTTTTAATATTGATATAATATTAAAATAACATTAGATTTTAAGACTTTAAAATTAAAGATATATACTATGTTTATATTTATATATATAAGTTGTCTCATGGATATATGAAAGTTGCAGGACTGTAATGGATAATTTTGCTAATGTAATTATTATATGTTTTAATATGCAAAAAGTTAATTGTTTATTCATAAGAAAGTCATGTATTAGATTATCAATTTATTGTACTAGAATATATTTCTGTGGTACAGAATAAATAACTATGAATCAAGAAAAATGTATATTTCAAGAGAAAATATAAATGTATAAGATATATTTGATATTATAAGTAATGAATGGCATAATGTGCATGCAGTATTTAATGATAATGAACATTGATCTCAAATATTAAAAAGTAGTAAGTGTATAATATGTTGTTTGTCATATTGACAAATGTTATTTGTTTTAGCAAATGATCTATTATAATTAAAGATTTATAAAGGCTAGGAAAATAAAAGTTATATACTTATGTTAGAAAGATAAAAGATATACTTGCATGGGAAATGTAATCTATGCTGAAAGTTTATGAATGTAGACTGGATAAATTTAAAATGCCAGGATAGTATAGTGTTATCCTGAAAAACTAATATTGTATGTAATGGGTTTGATCCAAAGGATGCCCATATTATATTAGGAAATTTGTGAGGATTTTATGAGAAAGATAACCATTTTATTCCATAAGAGCTTCAGAGAAATGCTAGGATTTTAGTGGTAAGATCATTGAAATAATAATGACTGCTTAAGGTTGTAGTGATTGAAGAATAAATGTTAGTTGCCTCTATTCCTACAATGTAATGTTTTAAATTAGTTTCTTATCCTGTTATATCTTAGATAGTTTATTATAAGTAAGTATCATCTGTAAGTAATTTGTATAGGAGTTTATAGTTTTTCTTCCTATGACCACATGCAAAACAAATATACCTAGATATTTATAAAAGAATAATAAAGATATTGTCATAATGGTGGTATGAGGTCATTGATAATGAAGATTGTCAAAGAAGTATATTTGATAAGTGTGGGAAATGAATGTATAAACAATATAAAGATATAAAAGGTCATTCAGTAAATAATATTATATTAATATAATAGTTATAAATCTGTACTACATTGTATTTGAATAAATTTAAAAAAGAAAAATGTTAAGTAGCCTATCACCTAAGCAGCATTGGAATAATGTAATTGCCAATCTTTTTTATTATTTTTTATTGAGATATTTATTATCATTACATTAGTAACAATGGTCATACGAGTAACATACAATATCACAAATGATTTTACCATACCTCCCTTAAGTTTAAAGGCCACCTGATCACCCCACATCCCTGTTCATCACTGTCACCTGAATATTGAAACAGAATGCATACTTCCTTTCATCAGACTGAGGAACACATGCTTGCTTATCATGAAAATTGAGCTGCCACAGTGTCTCACTGCATGAGCACCTCCTCATTGCTGTAACATGAGGTTCCTGTAGGAATAGGAACAATGTCCAAACATGCACACATTTGAATCCTCTTAATATTATGCTATAATCGCACTTGAGTGGACCACAATGTAAACAGTTCATAATTTTGATTTGAGAGTTTGGGAATAAGAAATGTTTGAGTCCAAAAAAATTAGCCCCCATGTGTCAGCAAACAAATTAGCAAGCACAATAAGACTGTCTTTATTTTTCACAGTGATAATCTTTTCCTTGTATTGCTCCCATGTGGACTTCAGTTTTGACCAAAATATCATTGCACATCTAGTAATCCAGAACACAAATAGCACAATAATCAGCAACCTTATTCATGAGAAAACTCCACCTCTAATGACTTGACTCAGATTGAAGAAAGAGGCATAATCAGGCCTAATGGATGTCCATTACTGAAATCTAACTTCTGCCAAATGAGGACAGTCAAGAAATATGTGAGTGGCAGTTTCCATCTCCCAAACACATAGTGCACATATAGGATCAACATTCTTATGACCCCTCTGGATTGCAAGAAATTGGCTGGTTAGTAACCCTCCCAAATTGTATTTTATTATAAAGTTCATCAATTTTGTCTCTAAGTCCCAGAGTCTGGTCTTTACTATTAATCATCTCATATTTAACTCTAGTAATGCTGGGTTTCTTTCATGATTTGGAAAAATTAACTTGTAAGATTTCCAGTATGTTTTTTTTCTAGTTAGGGGAAGTTGATCTACACTTTGAATAAACCTTCCAATGTAATGTTCCATTTCAAGGAGCCATTTTCTGGATCTTGGTGTTGGAGTGTCCATAGGCTCAACCAAGCTACTAATCTCCTCTTTGGTTTTCAGTTCACTCATTGCACTTTTGGTAGAGAAAATTCTCTGCAAGTATAGCACATGTGTAGCATGTAGACCAAGGCCATTCAGTTTCTTGGGTCTTTGTAGTCTAGCAAGACTAATGCAGATGGTGCTTTTTGGTGACTTTTTTCACAGCAGTTCATGCATATTGAATTAATTGATGACTGAAAGGCCCAGGTTGGCCTAATAATTGATAGGTAGTAAGCAATCCATGGGAAGACCAACATATTCAACAGTGTCATCTTACCATGTAGGGACAGGTAGACATAGGACAAGTTAGTGACAGTCCTCAGTTCTCTGTAATGGCATGCTCAAAATCTGGTGATTCATTTGCAATTTGGAGAGCAAGAAGGGAAACTCCAGAAAACTGAGGCTGCCCAGAGAACATCATCCTTAGTTTCTTGGTCCCATAAATACTCCAGATAGCTGACTTCTCTGAATTTACTTTAAGATTGAACCTCTCAGCAAATTTATCCAGCACTTGATATAATAATGGGAGGCTTTTGATGTACAGTAGCACGACAGTCACATCATCAACATAGGAAATATTATATAATACTTCCCCTAGTGCCAGAAAAAAAACACCAGTCAACTTGTGCTCTATCACTTTGAGCAGTGGATCATTATATGCAATGAAGCACAAGGCAATGAGCAGCAACCCCTGAGGGATTGAAAGATAGGGTTGGAAACTCTGTGCTAGAGAGCCATCTAATGAGATGTGAATTGACCTGTTGCAAGTTGGCAATTATTCTGACATACACCTATGGTACCCATAGTGCCTGAAAACAGAAAATAGTTGAGCTGGCACCACCGAGTTGAAGGCAGCCTGGAAGTCCACAGGACAATGATGATGATGGGTCCACTGCTTCTTCTGACTCTAACATGTTCCACCAGAATAATGAACTTCCTCATAACACTCCCAGTAGAAGAGCTCTTGTGGGAAAATTGATGCCTGGATATTTTGGATAGGATATTCTGCTGGATCCTCTCCTTGTCCATTGACTCAATGGTTTTAGTCAGACAGGCATTATGGAAATTGGCCTGAGGTTCTGAAGGGAAGAAGGAGTGGCATGCTTCTTTATGAAAGATACAAGGCAATTGGGTACAGGTTCAGAGTGGACTGAAACTGTCCTGCTAGAACCTCGATTATTCCTCATACAACAGGTACCAGAAAGCTGCACAGGTGAACAAAAATGAATCTGGAAATTCCATACAGGCCCAGATGGGTGTTCTTTTGATAGCCCAGCAGCTGTTGATTAATGTGTATCTCTGTAATCCCATGGTCACCAACATCCTGCTGCTCAGTCCAGAAATCGCCAATTTGAAATGGGTGATCCTGCAGTTTAGTCTTAAAGTGTTCATATATCTACTATAACATCCCTTCACTCACAATATTGTGGTTATCAACAGTAACCATGGAAGGTGTAGGACACTGCTTGGCAACAATCACCAAATGAAAATAGTTCTTCTGTAACATCCCTTTACTCACAAAATTGTGGTTATCAATCGTAACCATGGAAGGTGTAGGATCCTTCTTGGCACCAATCACCAAATGAAAATAGTTTCATGTCCAATTGTGCTGCATGTACAGAAAGAGTTTGGCTCTCTTAGTTATGATATAACTTGCCAGCACCTTTTGCCTGTACCTATATTGGCTTTTGAGATTCATTATATGCCTGGTATTTGTGCCCTCTTAGAAAGGTGTTTATTCTCCTTGCCAAAGTCATCTAGCTCCCTGAGTAGCCTTATCAGCCCCTTGGTACAACTGGTAAACATATTGATCAGTGCACTTAAAACCCCCACAAAGGCTGACCAGGCTTGGATGGGTGGTAACTTCAAAAGCCCTATTTTGTGAAATAGGATATAGGCCTCTGAGAAAATCCACTCTAAGGTATTGGCCTTATTTAGCATTATCACCCTAGGCTCATTAGTTGTGGAAACAGGGACATGATCTATTTTCAGAGACAACCACAAAGCCAGATGATCTGTGAAAGAAATTAGTTCAAAGCAGGCATGAAGTACATGATAGAGTTCTTGGCTAAAGAAAAGCAGGTCTATTAATGAGCGGTGCCACCAAGTGTAGAATGAGAAGGCATTATCGGGGAAACAACCCTCCCCACTCAGCAGCACCATATTAATCAAGTGTAAAAATCTTTATTGAAATATGACTGAGAAATAACATAATTATTAATGTGAACCAGAATGTTAATAATATAAAATAATTGTTTTTTTATATTCATGAAATGATAGTGATATGAAGAAACTAATGAAAGGATGATTGTATTTATTTATTTATTTTTTATTCTGATGTATAAATGTAAATATATTATAATATTAATGTGAGTTGTAAAAATAGTTTAATTGTAATATATAAGCAAACATGTGTTAAATACTCAATTGTTATAAATAAATATACATTTTTGATTTAAACTAGACAATTAATGTCATTTCTTTATGGAATCATAAGTATCACAATGTCATATTCAAGTACATAAAACAATAAAATTTTCAAATAATTTTATTTATTGGAGGTTGTGTCGATTTCAAATACAGAATTAAAACTTGGTAAATCAGATATCTGTCACTTATGATTTATAATTTAATAAAAGTAATGTTCAATTTATTTGTTAATTTGCTTAATATTTATGAACATGGATAAATATCTGAAATTTAACAATAATAAATTATTATAGGTTTAGAGCATTATAGAGATTCATATTATTTTAAAAGTCACATATGTATTTTAAAGCTAGTTTAAATCTTATAAAATGATAAGAACATAACAGTGAAATAAAAGTTTTAAATATGATAAAGTCTTAATTACTGCATTATTTCAAATATATGTCATTAATAAGACAATTTCTAGTATTTCTTTGGAAAGATAAATGTAATGGGTTAATGCTAAAATGATTAATATGTCTAAAGACTGAGTTATACAATATTATATTTTGATCAATAATAAGTGATTTGGTTACCAGTAAATGATTATTCTCCTTAATTATTATTATTTATATAAGTAATAAAAGTGTTTCATGAATTATTAATTTAATATAATTTAATAACTTGTTTGTGATTATTGGTATAATATTAAAGCTATAGGAATTATTAAATAGTTGTTTTGGTTAGTATCTGTAAGTAAAAGTGTTATTGTTATTTAGATGATTGGATTTTTTATAAATTCCTTTTTGTTATTTAATTATCTAATTGTTAACCATTATTATTATGCTTATTAAAGAATAATCATTATCCCTGAGATGTTAATAAGATAGCTCAGTAATCAATTAGATCAATTTAATATGTGTCTTTTGAGATTTATTATATTATAGTTTATTATAAGAGAATAAATAATGATGTAAATAGTCTTGATAATTATTTAACTATGAAATTATTGTTAGTCATTGTTTATTATGGAGATTTTCCCAATGACTGTAATATAATAATATCTGGAGAATTTCTATAATAGCAATGCCATTGTGAAGCATATTTTATATACTTTGCAAGGCTAGAACCTATGTTTTGTGACTTCTCCTGTATCTTATGTTAATTGCAGTAGTAAAATAATAGAGTTTCAATAAAGGTATATTTTTATGGTCATGTTGTTATAATCAGTGTTGTCTGCTTTTATTGTGTAGTGGGAAGGTTCCAATATACATATCAACTATAAGTTTCCAGTCATTTTAAAGTATAATATAGTTTTACATTTTCATTTACAATGCCAATGAAAATGAAATTGAAAATTTAAAACTCTATCATACTTTAAACTGACTATATATATATATATATATATATATATATATACCCATATATATATATATATATGGGTACAAACTGTATATTATTTTTCATTACAATCCGATATTTCAATGGACTAACAACCACCATTATCAAGGCTAACTTTTGAAAGAACAATCATTAGATCTCAAACAATAATGTGACTCAGTGCGAGATGAGAAGTGAGATTCAATTTGAAGTAGTTCAGCATTCACAATATGAAGCTTATCAAAATGTTTATTTCCGTCAGTTTTTTCACCTATTAATTTCAAGTTAATATTTCTATTTATTAAAATATTATATATATATATATATATATATATATATATATATATATATATATATCAATAAAAAATCTGTTAATTAAAAACTATTGTAATAACAATAAAAATAATAAATAAAATGATATACAGTATTTCAATCCACAAAAGTACTTTTGGTTAATTCCTTAATTTTCCTCAACTGCCGTTAAATTCAAATAATCATAATGAAAGCAAACATCATCAACTCAAATCCCATAAATCCCAAATTTTAATGTTAAGTCATTTGTCTATTAATTATATTCATCTTATTTCTATTTATTAAAATTGCCTCCTTAACTTTTCTTTTATTATAGTTTCTCTTTTCATGAAAAATCTTAACACTTTCAATATCAAACTTAAATTTATATTTACATGTCTTTTCATGATTCAAGAAAACTGAAGCAGTCATTAAATCAATATTATTTTTACTGTTCCAACACTGGTATAAAATTCATGCTTTTTAATCTTTTTTCAATACTGCACTTCAATTCACCTATACATGATAAAAAAATTGATACACAATATTCTGCTTGACACTAATAAGTTAGTAAATAATTCTAAAAATGTTATACCTGTCAAGAAGAAAAGCAATGTAGTGTATCAAATTTTTTCTGGTTGGATGTTATTATATATAGTGGAACCAAGGAGCAGTATTGGAAAAAGATTGAAGTAGCATGAATACAAGCATGTGAAAAGTAAAAATAATATTAATTTAATGACTGCTTCAGTTTTCTTGGATCATGAAAGAACATGTAAATATACATTTATGCTTGATATTAAAAGTGTTATGACTCTTCATGAAGAAAGAAACCATAATAGAAGAAAAAATAAGAAGGCAACTTTAATAAATAGAAATAAAATAAGTATAACTAATAGACAAGCTATTAATGTTGAAATTCAGAATTCATGGGATTTGAGTTACTGATGTTTGCTTCCATTTTGGTTTTTTGAATTTTACAGCAGTTGGGGAGGATTAAGAAATTAGCCAAAATACTACTGCAGATTAAAAGACTATGTTAATTACCACTATATTTATTATATGTATATATAACTAGATCACTAAATGTTTCTGCTATAAGTAAAAATGTACACTCTTTATGTATATATTGTATTTAGTATGTGTACCTAATAATATATGTGTATATAAGTGACTAAAAATATGACATTGTCTTTTGTATCTTAACTTATGATGAACTAGTGTTACCATTTAATTTTGTTTATGTACATAGAATGAGAACATATTGAATAAAAGACACAAATATCAAGTTAAAAAAACATTCACAGTTTTAATATATTACTTTTTGGAATTTCATAATATCAATATGAACAATTTTTTAATAATAAATAATAATTTTGAAAGAATTTAGAAAATTTTACAGATAATTTTTCAAATTTGATTTAATACATAGATGATTTTTTTTAAGAAAAAGGTTATTACAAAATACTGAAGACTAAAAAATTAAAAATAAAAGAGATAATTTTTTAAAATATTAAATGCTTTTATTGACTGTGTATTAAAAAGCAAAAAATAATTTTTGTTCATCCACAATTGGAGTTTTTAGATTTAACTTGAAATAAAATCATGGGTAGTCCAGAAATTAATTAAGACATTTTCTATTTTTTATAACAAGGGGTTAATATAAATAATTCTGACCCCCCTTCATGCTTTTATTTCAAGTTATAAGTAAAAACCCCAAGGATGGTTGAATAAAACAATATTTATTTGATTTTAATACACAATCTATAAAAGAATTGAATCTAAAACTTTTTTTATCTCTACTGTTTTACAAAACATTTACTACAGCATTTGGTACAAATTTTCCTTGATAAAATAATTTTTGGTGCTTTTCTATAGTAATATTAATATGTATTTAATTTTTTAAAAATGATTTTCTTATATACTGGTATCCAAAGTAGATGAAAGAACTTCCTTGAAAAATAAATGCTATTGGTTTAAAAGATTTTTTTTTTTTAAGGATTACTTATTTATCAAAGAATATCTTTTCATTTAATTTTTTATTAATTACACTGTATAATTAAATATATTTAGGAAGGTAATTTTTTGAAGAAGTTTTATAAGTAAAGGGTGCTTTGACATTCTAAAATTAAGGTTTAGTTTGATTATTACACATACATCAAGGTTTTTTTTATTTTCTTGAGGATGATTTTGTTTAAGTTATAAAGACAATCACTTAAGAAGTAATGCTTTAAACTAAATAAGTAAATTAGTCAGTAAAATTATGACTCAAAGGAAACTTTTCTTGAGGTGACATTGGTAAAAATAATTTTGAAATAGAAGATATTTTTATTTTGAATTATATTTGACAGTATTGTATTTGATCTGGCATATCTAGGCAATATATAAATGAAATGTTTCTGAGAATTTATTACTAATTTTAATTGTTAATTAAAATGAAATAATCTTGTCATGAAATTTGTTAATGTTTCATTTAAATGTTAATTATTATAATGTTTGTAATAGTCATTATACTTAGAATCAAAACATGAAGTAGTCTGAAAACAAAAAAATATCTTCCATTTGAAATACCTAACATGAAAGCACTATATAAATTGAATCATAAAACCTTGTGATTTTGTGCATATTGAAGATTTCTCTAAAAATAAAATCAAAATTCTGTTTGAATAACACCTGTCTAAACTATAATATGTCAGTATGTGATTAGTAATTACAATGACAGTTTTCATCTTGAACATTAGATCTCTAGATACAGAAAAGCTGAAATGAGTTGATATTTTTTTGCCAAGAGATAAAAGTTCAGAACCCTATGGATATGTTTTATATTTGTTGCCTTTTCATTTTTTAATCACCATTGCTGAAACATCATATGGATTTATAAGAAATGCACGGGGAAAATCATAAATTATGGACTTTAATTTTCTAGCATAGGTTTCTGTCCATTAGCATAGAATACACTGAATTTTGTCTCTTATAATATGTTACAATAACATTTAGGCTGTGCATTAATAGTTCATGTAATTTATTGAATATAGTTGTTGAAAATATTTTTTGTTTGGTATCTTTCAACACAATTGTTTTCAAATTTTTTATTATGACTATCTGATTTTTTTTTCTGTTATAAAAGAACAATGTGCTAAGATATGATTAATTAATCCTTTTTGTATTTATCTGATCACATTATTTATCTTGTTTAATCTCCAGGCAGAATGTTGAATTTTTTAAAAATTTGACTTGAGATACAATTTATACACTAACTTTAGTTTTTAATAATGTTAGAGCAAAAGACTTTACATTTATAGAAACTAGAAAAACTACAGAAACAATAAGGCTAAGACAAATAGTGATTACTATTTACAAAATAAAAAAAAGAAATTTCAACATCTGACATAATTATTACTTTACTGTTTGTTCATAATTTCTAATTTATTATTAACTAAGTTTAAATTACATCTTCATTGATAATTTCTTTGTATTCTTCACATAATTATCTTTCAAACCACATATAATACTTTTTATCTGAGATAATCCATAGCTTCAGAATCTCCAAAAGTATTTACATAAGAATTCTTCATTTTTATCTTGTATCCCAAAAGTTGACAAATCTCAAAGATGTCTATAAGAAAAAGATTCATCCTAATAAAAAATACAAAACAAATCATTTCCAAAAGGTGGATATTCATTTGTCATCATAACAATTGACTTCTTATCTATCTAAAACTAAAAATTGTAGGCTATTATCTTTATCACTGATGAGTTTCAAATCTTTATGATATATTTTTTGTGTACATCAGTGACATTTATATTCTTTATTCAGACCACAAAGATATAATTTATTTTTATATAGATAACTCATTTTCCAGCTATAGACTTGAAAATAGTATGATGTAAGATGTGGCAAAACTACTGACTCCACAGCATGAGTATCAAGTCACAGGCAATAATCAGAATTTGATTCTTTGCCAGCATACAATTCTATGTGTTATATGCATAACCATTGTGGCTACCACTACACATGCACCATTTGAAATCTCTCTTTATTGGTATTTAAGTGTTTATATTTTTACATGGTACTATGCCCAGTAAATTTTGTGATAACTTTATCAACTGAAACCTTTCTGTACATTTGATAATCAGTCTATTTTTACATTGCATTGCTTTATCTATATAAATCATTACTGTTATACAAACACAAACATGCAAACACAAATATAAACACAATAAATCATTAAACCTTTTGAGAATTATTATATCTATAAAATAAGGTTGCTACAAAGTTGTATCAGAGACCCAAAATTACACGATATAGAAAAAACACTTATGCTACAAATTTATATATTGTATAATAGAGACACGGTGAAAAAAACATTTTTGTTATAAATAAAAATAAAATAGACAAATAAATAAATTTATATGCTGTATAATAATGAGCATACACTTAGAGAGCGTACCAATAGCTCAAACAAGCTCGTAATTAACAAGTGAGGTTATGAGAAATATTTAAAATCTCTATCCAGAACACTCTTATCTCCAGACCATGGTTTCGAACTTATGGCCCACATCAGTGGAGAGCTGTGGGCCATAAGCTTGAAACCATGGTCTGGAGATAAGAGTGTTCTGAATAGAGATTTTAAATATTTCTCATAACCGCACTTGTTAATTAGGAGCTTGTTTGAGCTATTGGTATGCTCTCTATGTGAATTTTTGTAACTACAAGCTCATTAAAAGTAATGTCACTTTATATATGACTTGCTTTTTTAATTATAATAATGAGCATAGATGATTTAATATTATATAATTTATATATTACAATTTTTGCACATATTTTTTTATCAAATAATAAATGAAAAAGAGTCTAAAATATTTCACTTGTAATAGAGAACTTAAAACCTGGAATCTTCATAAAATTTTCTATACTTACCTCTTCTACAATTACGTTTGGAGGCATATTATTATTACTAGATGAAGGGCCTGGTCTCCTGCTAACTTTCTCAGATATATTTTTTTTTTTGCTTTTTGGCTGGTAATGTGGTTTCTTTTTCCAATGTTGAAGTAAAAGATTCTAAATTGCTAGATGTAATTCTATCCTTAGAATCAAAGGGCCTAGAAAAAGCAAACTCTCTGAGTTGGTGGAATCCATTTTTGAATCTATTTCTGCCACTTGTTTTATTTACGTACTATTTCTTTCTGTATAATGTAATAAATTGAGAAAAAAAAATTGACCTTATTCATAAAAAAATTAATATAAAAATTCATTTTTTGTTAGACAAAAGTATGGCATATACTTACTGAAAGAGGAAAAAAATGCAGAGACTGATGGTATAGGCACATGTGTAGTCTACTCAGTTTTTCCACAATTTAGAAAAGAATACAAAAATTTCAATGAATCAATGTATAAATGTGCAATGCACTGTAGGAAAGCAAAAATGAAAACATAAAGCAAAATGTATAAATCACTATAATCAACTTCTAAAATTGTGTTTAAGTTTTCTGATTTAAGGTTTTTTTCTTTTTACTCAAAAATGGTTTTTAATTAGGTACTAACTTTTTTTCATATGCATATCGGGGTCCATCGTGCTTAGCATGAAATTTATCTTGATAAATATAGTAGAAGGCTATAACACAATTTATATCTATTACTGGAAAAATATATTAGTATTAAAAAATTGATAAGAGTGGGAGTTACAAATTAAAATTGAAGTAACTCAAGAAATAAGTATATCTTTATTTGAGAAGCTTTTGGTTAAATTATTTGTTGCGTTCAATTTAGAAATTACAAAAAAACTTATGTGAACATAAGCCATATACATTCTAATAATGTCGATAGAAAGTTTTAAGGATTCTTGTTTTTATATGTGTTAATTAATATTTGCTTGAATCACCATGACATACATGAAATGATCTAAAACCAAGCAAAACAAAACAAAAAATATGTGATGTAGTAAGTATGATTAAAAACCAATTTATTGAGAAGCCACTTCTAGCTGCATATTATTTTAATACTATAATAATATAAAAAGAAATATTTTAAAAACACGGAATATGTTAATTGTGCAGAATTTGAGATTAACATTTGTGTATATGATATGGAATAAAAACTAATCTGATAATAATACTATTTGTCATTTTTGCTTGACAATGTTACAACATGGGAATGGAGATTCAATGGAATAAAAAGTACAAGCTGACTAATAAATTCATAATAAAAAAAGTAAGAATTACAACTAAAACCTCTGGAAATGATGATGGACATTCAATTCTTAATTAAGATTTCTGGCTTTAAGGTAGTAAATATGGAGTTATTACAAATTATAATTGAGCTACAAATTGTTTATCGGTTAAGTGTTTTTGGCAGCTAATAAATCAGTCTCTTGAATAAAGTATTTGTCTGAAAATTTGTGATGATGATACGTTATTTCTGTTTCCATAATCTATGAGTAAGTTTTATATGCATTCAACATTCACTCATTGGATGATGGAAATAGTCCAACATATTCCTGTGTTACTACAAAGTTGTTTGTATATGGAAAAGCTTAAATAAAGTTTATTTTCTATACATTCAACATTCACTCATAGATGATGGAAATAGTCCAACATATTCCTATGTTGTCTATATGTGTGTTATTACTAACAAGTTGTTTGTATTTGGAAAGTTTAAATAAAATTTAAAATTTTCTATACATTCAACATTCACTCATAGATAATAGAAATAGTCTAACATATCACATCTTGAATAAAGAATTTAAACTTAAAATTCAATTTATAAGATAAAACAGTGATTTATAAATTAAAGAAAATGGAAACAATAACATTATTGAAGTAGACTTCGTCTATGACTGACTAAATGACAATAATCTTTAGTCGTAAATAATCATTATAAAATTGCCACCACAAACATTCACTTCTTTTCAAAATAATAGCATATACATTATGCTAATATAAATTATATCATGGTTTTATTTCAAAAATTTTGTTTGCCATATTGAACCATTGAACCATGCAATTAGAGTTTGGTCATGCTAGCTATACCAGGCAAATATAAAATTCTTTCAATCTAGAAATTAAAAACTGTGCAACTTCACATTTTAAGGTGGGTAGATGTTGACTAACAAATACACCAATGCTATATTTAAGATACAATATTCAGTGTTTTATAAAATTCCATTTCTAGTAAATTAGCGAAACTCAAGTTAAAATGACTGGCCTGAAAGAAACTAGTAAAATATAATGTATGGATCTATGTATGTATGCATATATGATGATTTTTTATGATCCATGGTCAAGAAAACTAGTAAGGTCACAGTATTTTGTCAGTATTTGTAATAAAATGAATACAAAAAATTGTAAAGAAACTATAAAAAGTAACAAATAATATGAACTATTTTATATCTTTAAGATATTTTAAAACTCAACATAATTTCTTCTAAATATGTTTTGTCTATTTTGAAAAGAAAAAAAAGTTACATATGTAGAATTTGGAAGATAAGTAATGGCTTTTATACTAAATGCAGAGCAAAATCTGGATATAAAAGACACTAACAGTTTTGAATTATTGAATATAAAAAAAATAAGAAAAGCTTGAAATGTAATTATATCAAAAAATTTGTAAAAAAAATTTCAAAACAATATAATTTTGCACAGTTATACCTACACCATTATTCCAGTTAAAGGTGAATTCAAAGAAGGAAATTAAAATAATGATAACTTAAGGTAATACTGTATCAAAGTACGTACTAAAAAAATAATGATAAAAAAGGCAGTTGTCTATAGTATATTAGTGCAGAATGCAGAATTGTGCTTTATTTTCAGAATACAAGAAAATAAAAAAAAATCGGATAAAACAATTTTTTTATTATTAATTATTAGTAAGTGCAAAGATGAAGAAATGCTTATATTAAAGAAATGATGTAATATTTTTAAAGCTATAAAGTAGCTATTAGAAGTTGAAATATATTTCGATTTAAATATATAAGCATATCCATCAATAAAGCATAAAGATTATAAGATTACACATTCAATCAAACTAATAAGCCATCATGTGAGTGATGATCTATACATATATCTACCCAACAACATAAATATCTATCTCAGTCATTTCTATCATACTATCTGTACTTGGCTACCTATTTATTTATATGTCTATCCTTCAACTCATCTGTATCACTAACTCTATCTATCTAACTATGTATTATTGCCTATCCACCTACATATTTGCCTGCTTATGTAGCTACATATTTGTCTATCTACCTATATCTATGTCTATTTATATATCTTGCTCTCTGCAAATCTCTATATCTATGAATGTACATATTTATGCTTATATTTGTATCTATGCATGTATCTTCTATTATCTATTCATACAATAACACATGTATCATCATCATCAAGCATTATCAATCCACAGCAGGATGAATGTCTCTCCAAGTTCAATTCATCTTCTCCGATCTTTAGTTTCTCTTCTCCACATCACCTCTGCAGACTTTATTATTTCATCCATCCATTTCACATGTTGTATATTTCTGAGTGTTTTACAATCTCTTGGAATCCAGTGTCAGATTTCAATTCTCCATCTATAATATTTTTTCAATGAGATCAATAACACCTGTATGTTCTTTTACCCATATATTCTGTTTTCGATCTCTTCTTGTTACATCCAATATGCATCTCTCCATACTTCTTTGAGTGGTCTGAAGTCTCTGTATTGCTCTTCTATTAAATGTCAAAGTCTCAGATTCATAAATAAGAACTGGTAAAACACATTTATTAAAAACCTTCCTTTTCAAACACATAGGCATATTTCTTTTCAGTATCAAGTTATTTCTACAAAAAGTACTCCAACCAAGTTTAATGCTATGAATAATTTCATCCATTATGTTTCCATCTGTATTAATAATCTGACCAAGGTATTTATAGCTGTTAACTTCTTCTAACTCATCATAATCAATCTTTATATTTTGAGAAAATCAATTAAACATTACCTTAGTCTTTGTAATATTTATCTTTAGACCTATTTCACTACTTTCATCTGATAACTCATGCAGCATTTTCTGCAGCTCTAAAGTATTATGTGCAAAAATAACTACATCACCTGCAAAATCTAAGTGATTAAAATAATCTCCATTTACTTTTACTCCCTTAGATTCCCATTTTAATCCAAAAAAAAAAAAACGTTTTGCTGCATTGCTGTAAAAATGTTTTGGAGATATGGAATCATCCTGTTTTACACCCTTCTCAATGTTGACTTTCCTTGTATCATTATGTAATCTAATTGATGCTGCTGCATTTTTACAAATATTCTTTAAAATATGACTATACCTTGGATCTATACTTTGATAATCCAATGCTTTATTCACAGAAGAAATGTTTATAGATTCAAATGCATTTTCATAATCTATAATCCAAGGCATAATGGCAACTTATCTTCATTTATCTTTTCTATAACTTCTCTCAATACCAGGATATGATCTGCTGTACAAAAACCAGTTTTAAATCCAGCTTGTTCTCTTGGTTGGTGGAAATCCAATGTTTCCTGTAGATGAGTTGTAATTACCTTGGTAAAATTTTTGTATAAAACTGATAAAAGGCTGATAGGTCAGTAATTTCTAATATCTTCCTTATTACCTTTATTAAATATTAATACTGCATTCTTCCAATCATTTGGTACATCTTTATCATTTAGACATTTAGTATATAACGTTGCTAAACAAATTTCTATATCTTCACCTGCTTCTTTTAATATATCAATTCTAATTCCATCATTACCTGGAAACTTTCCTTTCTTTCTAAATTTAATTGCATGTGTCACTTCTTCCTTTAAAATTCTGGGCAATTCCGAAGATATAATAGATAAATGAGGTACTTGTTCTTTATTACCAAATAATTCCTGAAAGAAGTATTATAGCCACTTCATGATGTCATCTCTCTTTTTAGTAGGAATTACATCTTTTTTTCTTATTACAGATATAAATTTCCTACCAATATCAAAATGTTGTTTTATACTGTCATCTCTCTTTTTAGTAGGAATTACATCTTTTTTTCTTATTACAGATATAAATTTCCTACCAATATCAAAATGTTGTTTTATACATTTGAGACTTTTATTCTCTTCTGCAGTGTTTCTTGCTAGTTTACAGTTATACTTTCTTCTATCATTTTAAACTCTTTTTGACATTATTTTACAAAATTTGAGATATTCAATCCTTTTAAATGCATCATTTTTATATATCTTCATTTTCTTTTTTTCTTCATAGATTTGCTTGTCTCAGTAGAAATTTTATTGGTCAATTGCTGCTTTTCTTACCAGCTATCTTTGTTGCAGTTTTTAAAAGTAGATCAGTTAGTTTCATATTAATTTCATTCTAATCTGAATCATGTTCAAAATCTACTAATACTTCAAATCGATTTATAAGTTCTAATTTAAATTCATTACAATGTTTCTGAAGACTACGAATATCAACTATAAATATTATTTTTCTTAATAATTTTTGTCTTTCTAGTTTGCATTAACAAGTATCTTACATCTTACTAATCGATGATCACTTCCTGTGTTAAATTTATTAAGAACATTACAATCTTAAAATATGTATTTTATGTTACTCAAATTATAATCCAATTCTGCTGTACCTTCATTTGGATGCTCCCATGTCCACTTACTTTTACCATTTTTCTCAAAAAAAGAATTCACAATAAAAAGTTTTTATTTTTCTGCAAACTCCACAAGTCTATATGTTCTCTCATTTCTATTACTACACACCAAAATTACCTACAGCTCTTTCATCTTTTATTTGTTTACCAATTCTGGCATTAAAGTCTCTCGTAACAGTTTTAAAATGTTTACTCTGATCAAAAGCCTTTTGTACATCCATATAAATATCTTTTACTACATCATCACGATGAGAACATGTTGGAGCATAAACCTGAATTATCTGCATTTGGTATTAAGTTGTATAACTAATCTTGCCACTCTGTCCGATACACCATCAATCTTCACAATGTTGTTTTTCCACTATTTATTTATAATGAATTTTATTCCACTTCTATTTCCAATATTTGTGCCTTTATAATAGAGTACATGTCCGCAATTTAATTCAATTGTCTCTTCACCTTTTCTTTTAATTTCACAAAGTCCAGTAATGACCGATTTAATATAGAACAGTTCTTCAAATTCTTGCAACATTCCTTCACTTGAAAGTGATCAGCAGTTGTACGTACCAAAATAAAAAGTTGTCATCAAATGGCAGCCCAGGTTCACAATCAGAAGATTTGTAGCATCCTCTGCCATTAACAAACAATGGCTGCCATGGTTGGTGATGATACAGCTCCCTCAGAATAAAGATCATGATTTATTTTTGTCTGTCATGTTTGTATATATATCTACTAGAAAGAACATTTATAATTTACACATACATTCATTCTGCCTTATCAGGCAAATGAGAAGAAAGATCACGGTGTTTTTTGATCTTAAACTCACGGATAAAAAGCCAATAAACTCACCATGCTGGCTAATGCATGTTGATGAGCAGCCCATCCATGTTCGTATAATATATGAATAATGACATAGTAATAACAG
>JAQFVV010006333.1:2035863-2133363 GCA_028023455.1 Epiperipatus broadwayi
CCCACCCATCTGTCTGACTGTCTTTGTCACTCTATTTATCTATCCTATCTTTACCTCTTTTTATTAATTTATATAGAGCACACGTAGATAAATAAATATATATATATATATATATATATCTGTATATTTATTTATCTTTCTGTTTATCTATGTATTGAAGCAGACAATCTCTAGTCACATCAAACTTCATGCTTACCCATACATGCTAATCACCGATGGTGTTTGTAATGTAACATTAATTGTATGTAGGTGCTGATATACACACACTTTGATTATAATAATTAACAAAATATTTTGATGCAAATTATATAAGGGATTCAAATTCACACTTTCAAATGATCATCAGCTCTCTATACCATCTCATATTGCTGACCCATATGATCATACACATGTTGAAAATATAAATAATCACATATGACATTCATGTGAAACTAGCAATCATCAGTTGTCCCACATTACTATCTCCACACATATATACAATCAGTGCTCAGCTTTATATTAAGATAACCAATCTTCATACTTTAATGGACAGGCTTCAGACTACTCTAATGCACACATTGAAAATCTGATGATGGGATGTTCAAGGCCCTCGGTAATGCCAGGGTTGTCATCCTATCTTTGTTGACAATTTAGTCATTTTGACCCCTCATGTACTGGAGAATAATCCATTTACATACATATGCGTGGGATAGGCAGACCTTTAATTCACTACATTTTTAATATGTAAATTAATACACTGTACAAACTTACCCACACCTGCACATATATAATGTAATATATAAGTGTTTCAAACTCACACTTTCACACGACCCTCAGGTCTCCATGCCATCTCATATTACTGACCCACCTCATCATACACATGTTGAAAAAATAATTAATCACCAAAATACATATTTCACCCTAAATCAGCAATCATCAGTTGGTCCAGATTACTATCTCCACCCATATATACAATCAGTGCTCAACTTATATTAAGAAAGTCAAACTTTATACTTTAATGGACAGGCTTCAAACTACTCCAATGCACAACTCTTCACTTATCCATTTCAATGAAAATCTGATGACAGAATGTTCAAAGCTCTCGTTAGTGCCAAGGTTGTCATCCTAACCCTATTCCTCTTTTTGTCATTATTACCCTTCATGTAGTGGAGAATCCATTTGCATACATATGCGAGGACCTTTAACACCCTATGTTTTTAATATGTAAATTAATACACTGTACAGGCTTACACACACCCCCACACATATAATGTACTATATAAGGGATTCAAACTCAAAATTTCACACGACCCTCAACTCTCCATGCCATCTCATATTGCTGACACACCTGATCATATACATATTGAAAAGATAAATAATCTGATGATTGCTGGTTTAACATGAAATATGTATATTGGTGATTATTTATCTTTTCAACATGTGTCTGATAACCTGGGTCAGCAATATCAGATGGCATGGAAAGCTGAGGGTCATGGGAATGTCTGAGTTCAGATCATTATATATTACATTATATATGTGCTGATGTGTGTAAGCCTGTTCAGTGTATTAATTTACATATTAAAATCATAGTGTGTTAAAGGCCTGCCCATCTCTCACATATGTATGTGAATGTATTATTCTCCAGTACATGATCAGTCAGAATGACTAAATGGTCATTATGGGTAGGATGACAACCTTGGCACTAATGAGGGCTTTGAACATTACATCATCAGATTTTTCAATGAAATGGATGTCTGAAAAGTTGTTCATTGGAGTAGTTTGTACCCTGTCCATTTAAGTATGATGATTGACTATCTTAATATAAAGTTGAGCACTGATTGTATATGTGTGGAGATAGTAACCTTGACCAACTGATGATTGTTGCTTTATCATTAAATATGAACATTGGTGATTATTTATTTTTTCAACATGTGTGTAATCATGTTGGTCAACAATATGAGATGTCATGGAGAGAGCTGAGGGTTATGTGAAAATCTGAGGATGTCATGGAGAGAGCTGAGGGTTATGTGAAAATCTGAGTTCGAATTTCTTATATATTACATTATATATATGCAGGTGTGTGTAAGTCAGGACAGTGTATTAATTTACATATTAAAACATAGTGCATTAAAGATCTGCCCATCCCTCACATATATATGTAAATGAATTATGTTTTAGTACATGAAAGGTCAGAATGACTAAATTGTCAACATGGGTAGGATGACAACTTTGGCTCTAACAAGAGCTTTGAACATTTCATCATCTGATTCAATGAAATGGATGGCTGAAGAGTTGTCTATTGGAGAAGTGTGAAGCCTGTCTATTAAAGTATGAAAACTGGCTGTCTTAATATAAAGCTGACCACTGATTGTATATATGTGTGGAGATAATAATTGGGACCAACTGATGATTTCTGGTTTAGCATGAATTATATATATTGGTGATTATTTATTTTTTCGGCATGTGTATGATCAGGTGGGTCAGCAATATGAGATGGTGTGGAGAGCTGAGGGCCATGTGAAAGTCTGAGTTTGAATGCTTATTTTTTATATTATATATGTGCAGGTATGTATAAGCCTGTACAGTGTATTAATTTACATATTTAAAAAGTGTTAAAGGTCTGCCCACCCCTTGCATATGTATGTAAATAGATTATTCTCTAGTACATGAGGGGTCAGAATGACTAAATGGTCAACATGGGTAGGATGACAACCTTGGCACTAACGAGGGCTCTGAACATTCCATCATCAGAATTTCAATGAAATGGATGGCTGAAGAGTTGTGTGTTGGAGTAGTTTGAAGCCTATCCATTAATTTATGAAGATTGGCTATCTTAATATAAAGCTGAGCACTGATTGTATATATGGGTGGAGTTACTAATCTGGACCAACAGATGATTGCTGGTTTAGCATAAAATACAAATATTGGTGGTTATTTATCTTTTCAACATGTGTGAGATCAGGTGGGTCAGCAATATGAGATGGCATGAAGAGCTGAGGGTCATGTGAAAGTCTGAGTTTGAATCCCTTATATATTACTATATGTGCAGGTGTGTGTAAGCCTGTACAGTGTATTAATTTAATGCATATTGTAAAGCTAACAGTTGGATGTGTGACATTTATATACATGTACCAATGAATAATCTTATTAAGATTTTTGGTGAATATTATATTTGTTTGGTTGTTATTAAGCAGAAGTAATTTTTTACCTAATTTCAAATTACTTTCGCTAATTTAATTTAAAAAGAAAATATGTAAGATTTTAATTAAACCACTAATGAATTTCTTGGTTTATTTCATCTGCAAATCTATTTCAAAATCTAAAATATATTTAAAAAAGTACCTTAGATCTGATCCATTTTTATATCTGCATTAAACAAAACTAATATATAGTTAAATAATATATTAATGCATTAGCCATGGGTAAATAAAGAGAATACTTTCCTAAAAGGATTAAGGAAAGAGAAAAAAGGGGGATGACAAAGAAAAGAAGTTCAGTTATTAAAAAGTTTAGGAGTTCAATATAAGCCACCTCAAGTAGATCCTGAATATGGAGACAGTGAGTAGAGGAAAGCCAACCATTTTTCCCCAGACCTCTTGAGGGTGTCTGCCTCTTGCTGCGCTAATGCTTCTTCCATCTCTCTGGACATGCAAGATGACCACCTGAGTCTTGACTTCGACTGTTGACTGTTCTATACAGCCCAATCTTGCGAGTTTGAAAAGGGGTTTCATTTAAAATATTAATTAAAGTTTTTATTGATTTGTATGGTAATCTCTCGCCAGCTTGAGTTTATTTTTTTTCTTCAAATCTTTTATTAATGGATGTTTTCTATTGATATTTCTACTTATTATAAAAAAAATGTGAATTTTATAATTGTGATCATCATCACATGCCATTGTTTGCGGGAAGAGCTGTACATATATTATTATAAAATGTATATGAGAATCAAAGTCCAACCTAACTATTCCTTTATTTTGTATAAGTTATACATAAATAATTATTGGCCATAATGCCCATGGATAATTATTAGTTTTAATTTCATCAAAGATTCGTTATTCAGACAGCTCATTTTGCAGGAATTAAACACAATAGGTTATAAATATTGATGTGTTTATTATATTATTTAAGTTTTAGTGTTATACTGGTATATTATAATTGTTTCATTCTGATATTTATATTTTACTATTGCTTTACCATTTGGGAACTTTGGAAGTTTGAAGCCATAACCTTACTGCTCTTCTTAATTGTTCATAATCAGGGACAAAAGCTATTCCCTGTAAAACATGGAGTCTGTGAACTGATATCTTTGTGGGAGACCATCAAATCTTGAGCTCAACCTCTCTATTATGTATTGTTCTGCTAAAATATGCAAGTGTACTATATTTTTATCCATGTGAAAGGCCAAGTAATGAAGTAACCAAGTGATCAAATGGGTAAAGTGCTTTCCTCCATTATTCCAGTATTACTACTATTATTATTAATTTTATATATCACTTACTTGACATAAATAAGCCATGGTGGGGTGTTTATAATAGTGAATCATTACTTACATAATCAGTCAATAAAACATGAGCATGGAAGTTTTATTCATGCTGTTCTTCTTTTTCTAAATAATAAATGAATCCCATATAAATAAGTGTTATTTTTGTAATGGCAAATGTACACAAATATTATTTCTGTAATAAAGAATAAAACACATTAACTCAGCTCAAGATTTATTTTCAATACCATCACTTAAGGCACGTTAACTTTTTTTATTGTAAATAACTAATATATCATGAAATTTATTAATGCAACAACCACTCCTTGGCAAAACGTAAAATATAAATATATATTGTAATGCATTATTCAACTTTATCACGATCATTTAAACATCCATATTGTTATTAAAAGATATGTACCTATCTGAAAATTACATATTATAATCTTCTACAGTAACCGGGATAGCATCTTAACAAAATCCCGATTTTATAATAAATACTGTAATTAACAAGAGTGAAATAATTTTGTAATATATATATATATATGACTTTCTCATTTGGTTATATTAAATTACTATATTTAAAATATTTCCTGAGTTTGAATCTTTCATTATTTATTAAATATTTATGACAAAGAATCTGAGTAATAAATGTTGGGCTATTTTTAGTTATCATCATCATCATTATTATGGTTTTATGTTTATCTCTGTACTATTAGACCAGGATGTTGGATAATCGTATTGTATCACAGGAACTGTGTTCTTAGGGTCATAAACTCGAAGAATAGGCAATAGCTTAGAATCCAGGACTGCTCCTGATCCATGTATCTCGAGTGTGATTGGATTCGAAGTCCTGTTTCTGTTGTATGAGCATACAATTTTGAGCAGTTCAGTATATATTTGCTTTTTTATATCTATCTATCTTTCTGTCTGGTTATTAGACTATATGTCTGTTTGCCTATCTATCTATCTATCTATCTATCTATCTATCTATCTATCTATCTATCTATCTATCTGTCTATATGTCCATCTGTCTATCTATCTATCTATCTATCTATCTATCTATCTATCTATCTATCTATCTATCTATCTATCTATCTATCTATCTATCTATCTATCTATCTATCTATCTATCTATCTATCTATCTATATCTATCTATCTATCTATCTATCTATCTATCTATCTATCTATCTATCTATCTATCTATCTATCTATCTATCTATCTATCTATCTATCTATCTATCTATCTATCTATCTATCTATCTATCTATCTATCTATCTATCTATCTATCTATCTATCTGTCAGTTCATCTATCTATCTATTTACCTATTAATTTGTCTGTATGTTTGTCTTTTTGTTTGTATTTTGTTCAACTTGCTAATGTATTTATCTATATATTTATCTACTTATCTGCTTCTCTATTCATTTATTTATATATCTATCTACCTCTCATTTTTAAATCTATATACTTATCTTTCAACTTTATAATTATTTAATTGTCTTATAATTGATTAACTACCTATTTCTTTCTGTCTAATCATTATTATTATTTGTCTTGTTTGTATAATTATCTTTCGATCTACCATCTCTAATCTATTTACTCACTAACTTAATTTTTGTTTTTATATATTACTAAAAAGGCACGTTTGCTATTAACACTCCCAAAATATTCTTTATTTTTTTATGAGTCCTTTAAATCATTGAGCAGTTCAATCTTATATCCATCAATGAAATTTTCCTAACTGCTTAAACGGTTTATTTGAAGATATTGGTTTTTTTTCAAGGCTTGTTGAATACAAGTATGTGTGCAGTTGTATGTGAATATTCTCTTTTTTATAATTCACAATCATGTTAGACAAAACAAATTATGGTCTACACAAATTGAATAGTTTACAGTCAGCAAGCAAAGCAGTATGTAGAATTCTTACATTACTGTATGATTTTTAGGTAAAGAATAAATATTTGAATGAGCAAAATAATTATTTATTATTTATAATACTTTGTCAGATATTGCAACTTTAAAATAGTTAAGAACTTTATTATTAAAGACAAATGTTTTATAGAAGATTGATGATTTATTACGTAATGCAGTAAGATTATCTATTTAATCTAGCTTGTAATCGTAAATATGATTTTGATAGAGAATTTTATAAAGATGCTGCAGAGTGATTTCTATTAATCTATGTAACATTTTAAACTTTCTCATGAAAGTGGTTTTTTTTTTTTATATATAAATTTATCTAACTACCATTGAAAAATAAAGTTTGAATAAATTTTATTAGGGAGAGAAAAATGATAAAGTCTTATAAGTGGAACATGCTGAAAAAATACAATTTATATCATTTTTTAAAATTTATAATATATTCTAGACAATAATAGATATGGAAGCAATCCAATTAAGGTATAAATTCAATATTTGCTCAAAAGGATACTGAAAAACTTTTATATATTTTGGTCATTAAAAAAAGTGATGCCTACGATTTAGTGTAAATTTCATTCATATAGGTCTGTTTTTTTTTTATATTTTATTTTTGATGATCTCAAATTTACTTTTTTAAAAATATGTAATGCAATAATTTTTGTTTGTATGTGGATCTGTTAATTTTTAAATTTATTGTATCAAAGCAAGACATAATACTTTTATATTGTAATATAAAACCTGAAAAAGCATCATTTATGTACGTTAATAAGAAATTTGAATTATGATGAAATTATCATATGAGCAATGCCATATATATATATATTACTTTTTCTGACTATAATGATATTAAATCTACTAAAGGTACCTTTCTTTGTACAATAGATATATAAAGAAAAGTTTTAACAAAAAAGAAAAAAAAGTTACTATTTCATAGGAAAAAGAAAATTTTAAGATGTACTTGAGGATGTTTTTGTGGGAAAAGTTAGACTAAGTTTACGTTATCTTCAAAGCATTCTGAAAAGTTGCAACCTTGTTTGATTTCATTAGGAGGATATTACTCAGGATAAAATACATTAGATAAATATAGCAAAGTAATGAAGTTTATTAGAAAGAAAAAAATATTGAAAAAGAGAAAATACAACATCGCAAGATGTCAAGTGAATAAATGTATTTGTAGTTAATGTATTTGTTTGTAAATTCAGGATAAAAACTTTTTAATTTTGATATTGACACTATCTTTGCTAAGAATACAACATTTCTATATAAAGGATTCCAAACAGATATAGCATAAAACGTCAATAAACGTTTTAGAGTTTGAATGTGAAAAAGAAAGGATGATCGTGGTAGATTTTGAAGATATAAAAATAAATATTTGTTCACTAATTTGTTGATTGCTTTAGTTTAATTATCTGTCTGTAAAAAAACATAAAATTAGATATAGATTGAAAAGTAGATTGGAATGTATTTATAAAAAAAGTTTGAGACGATTTATTAAATGAAAGAATGGCAAAAAAAAAAAAAGAAAAAGAAAAAAAGAAAAAGATAAAACAATAATAGATAGAAACAGATGAAAGATACAAATAAATATAAAATAATGATGAATATAATAATTTAGAAAAAAACATTTTTCTGATTTATATCTTTTTTTAAAAAAAAAAAAACAACAACCACAAAGCTAAAAGTTTTGGATACTTCTTCTATAATATTATTGATTAAAAATAAAATTCTTAAAAGAGTGACGTTTAAATTTTACTTTTGATACTTTTAATTATTGAGTTTACCATTTTGTGGTAATTTATTTTTTACATATCGTTTGAATTATTAGCGGATATTATATATATATTCAAAAATGTGACGACTATAAAACAAAAAAAGTAAAACAATAATTATTAATTAATGGAATCGAAAATTGATAGAAAAATGTCATAAAAAATTATGGATATGAAATTTAATTAAAAGATACTGCTATAATTGGACGTAAAAGAATCAGGAAATAAAATATCTAAATTAAATGGAAAAGAAAATGTGTCATAAAATGGACTTTAGAAAATTATTTAAAATCAAAATGGTGAATTATGCATTAACTTCTAAATAATTTTACATATATATTTATTAATTTATGTGTTTATATTTTTATGGATTTATAACTTTTTATCTAATTGCCTTCAAAACTATCTTCTTTATTTATATAATTCAAACTTCGATAAATTAATAGCTTATCTTTTCTTATTTCTATATATCTTTTAAAAAATGTTATTTAATCATAGGTATATAGTCTTATTAATTATTAAATAATAATTTATCTAATGATTTATTAATTTTCAAATTATATTTTATTTGATCAATTTATTTGCTTACTATTTGTTTTATTACATAAATAACTGTAGTTGCAAAGTGCAATTCATCTTTTGATTTATTTAAAGGGACAATGGTTTTTTTCTTTCCTAAACATTTAATTATATAATAAGCTTTCAAAAAATAATGGGAAGTTTTGAGTTTTGACTTTTATTTTTCTAAACGCTTTTTATATTTTTTAACACCAAACATATTTAGTAACTATCAGATTATTTGCAATGAAATAGAAAAAAAAAAAAGATTTCTTTTATTTTTTATATAAGACATTATACGTCAACTGCAGTTCAATTAACAATTTCTGACTTTTTCAACCAATAAAAACACTTTAAGAAACATTAAATCAACATTAAATAGCTTCAATAAACGTAGAAAAAAATTGAAAGTTCAAAGATCTACGTTTTATATAAATATCATATTTGCTTGTTAGGATAGCACAGAAAGTCAGAACCACTGTATTATTAGTTTACGGTTACATATTTGAAAGCTCTGAGAATTCCGAATATACAAAATTAGGTTTGATCGTTTATTAATTTAACTACCAATTTCTTAAGAATGAATGATACACTTATTGAAAAGGTTTCTTTTATATAAAATATTTTATAGTTTGTAATTTTAAATTAATATTTTTATAAAAGTATTTATTGCGTACCGTGTATCGTTTCCTTTTGCCTAGTAAATTATCTCTTTATTTGAATTGTTACTATTTAAATATTTATATAATCAAATATTTCAATTGTTCATTTTTTTAACTAACTTTGCTTTAATTTAATTTTTACTATCAATCTATATTTGCTTTATTCTATTCATCTACAATATAATCAATCTATTTACATGTTAAACAAAGCTGGTTGGCTCAATTTATTTATTGCATTTATTAAAATAAATTAGAATGACATTAATAGCAATTATATATTTGTATTTAATTTGTAAAGCCTTTTAAAAGTTTTTGATTACGGAAGTGTGACTGAAAAATCTAAAACTATTTTAATTTTAAATTGAAGCGAAGTAAAATTTATTCACTCTGCCACTGATAGTTTTGTTAATAATTGTGTACTCCGTAATTATAAATATGTTTTTGTTTATATTAATTTCATAAATAATTAATAAAGAACCATTTATAAAGAATTTATTGTCTTTAAAGTTGAACTTAATTTTCAATTTTTTTTTTTAATTTATTTTTGCCTAGGTAATAGTTAAAAATAAAAATGCCACTCCCCTTTTTGAAGACGATCTGTAAAATAGAAATCATTACTCCCTAGACTTGCTAATTGGTGGTTGGTGACAATTTCAGTGGTTTTTCATTCTTGTTTTATTTATTGATGCTTATTATGATCCAGATTAAATTTTATTATCAGAGTTAGATAAGGGTTGGATAAGTAAAAAAAAAATCTTAATCCCAGTTTGTACCTTGTTACGATTCGAATTCTATATATTGTAGACATGTTAAGCAGATGCGTTATTAATACCCTGTATGGATTTTTTTATATATGCACAGACAAATGTATATATCTATATGTTGATAGATGATTGCATATAATATTCATCTTCAGAAAATCTTGAATGAAAGACTAGAATTAAGCTCATCCTGACTATTTTTTTCTGTATATTTTCATAAATTATGTCATGTAAGTTTATAAACAAAATTGAAAAGTACTTACCGCTACATGCTATATTTCTTCGAACATTTCTATAAAGACGTTGAAATAAATAATTTTAAAATCCATTATTTCTTGCCCACACATACACTTATTGCTTTGTATTATAATACTATAAATAAATTTTATATATATTGCAGGTACTTGGCTTTGTTATTCTATGCGTTTCCAAGTAGAACCGATATATATATATTATATTTTAAACTTTTATCTGCTATATATAAAACAAAGTATATAAAAAGAAAATCTTAATATTTGAATAACATTCTTTCATACACCTATTTAAAAAAAAAATCCTTACGATATATGTATATATCCACATTAGTATTTTTGTGAGCGGTCGCGCGCGTGTATTTAACTTTTCATTCATAACATTTTATTAATTACTTATTCATATTGTTTTTATTTATTTTTTTAAAATCTATAATATAGCAATATATTGAATAGTTTTTTATTAATAATTTTTAATTTACCAATAATACAAATTTTCGGAAAAATACTATCAAAAATCCATATTTGTCTACTTTTTAAAGTCCTAGCCATATATGACTTATTTAATTTTAAATTTGATTTTTCATTTGACGTATACAGATACAATCATTTTAAAAATATTCTATAAAATTGAATATGTCAGTAAAAAAAAAAAAAGACCCCCACTAAGGCGAACATCTCATTGTGAGGTTTCGACTTTAAAAACAAAAGACAATCATTGGTCACATTTTAAAATCTATTTTCTAATGACTCAAAAGAAAAAGAAGTAAAAATTCCTGCATCCCTTGAAGCTGGTCATTAGTGAGAGTGGCTGCCCGCCCAGAGGGAGGGCCTGCTTTGCAGCGTTGGTTTTGCTAGCACTCTGCTGAGATGTTTCTGTTATTCAGGTGTAAAAGCAGCTAGGAAGGGAGGATCTGTTGCATATCGTATTTGCTTTGTTCAAACGGACAAAGTAGAAGCTAAAGAAAAAAAAAGTTTGGAAAAGAATTTGAAGCCGAACAATAATGCTGCTCTAAACTGTCAACCCATTAATGCTCATGAATGGTGGTTTTAGACTAGAGATGTACGGCTAGTCCTGCAGACGAGCTCCTGCAGTGAAGAGTAGAATGACCGAACCCATTCGAATATTATCTTGGTTCCATCATTGCTAACTAATATTCACGTCCAGGGACTAGTATTAAATACCAATGTAAATTTTTAAAACCTATTTTGACCACCCCAGTTTAAAAAAAACAACTTTATGAATCTTTCGAGGTTTGCGGGTAGAATAGTTGCACATAATAAGTAAAAAAAAAGTAAGAGTTGAATAAATTTATTCTATATATACTTATAGATGCGCATCCGTAAATATTTAATATATCTAAACTTAGGTTTTTTACTGAAAAAATATTTTTGAGAAATATCTGTGTGTTTAGAAATAATGACTTTGTGTGCTTTACAATACTTAAATACTACAAATCTTAATTTATAATTGTAATTTATAAAGTATATCTACTCTATGAAACATGTCCTATACATATACCACAAATATTTCTCCAAATAATTATTTATATATACTGTTTAAATGAATTGTTTATTAATTTAATTTTAAAGTTAATTAAAAATAAATATGTTTTGAATGAAATACAGCAAATGATAAAATAAATATTTTGTGAATCTTAGTAATCTTTTATAATGGTATTGAAGCCGGATTACCTCGAACTGTTAATGAGATAAGAAAGATTGAATTAAGAAGGCAGAGTCTTTTCAAGTTTTAGTTCAGATTACTTCGAATAGCAAAGTTAACGAATAAAGGACAAGCTAGTTGATTGATAGTATTCAAAGAAACCTTGACTACGTTTGTCACTAAAATGTTTAATATAAATAGAATATTAAAATTAAAAAAAAAAAAAAAGATAATAAAATGAGAAAGAAAAAAACATAACAAAATGTTTTACTAAACTAACGATACATTTTTAGTAATGTTTTAAATTTTATCTATTTTAAAGAGAGTAATTTATGTTTAAATAAATTATGCAACTAAATTATATTTGCGTTTAAAAACATTAAATTAGATGAATATATATTTATAATGGTACAGACTTAACCGTTGAGTCAAAATTTGTTTTTGTTGATTAACATTCAAACTATTGTTTTATTAAAGAGAAATACAATTTTATACGCTATATTTGAATGATATTAATGGTGTAAATTCTTTATTAAAAAAAATAAAAATAAAGAACAAATAAAATGAATACAATGTAATTAAATATCTGGAACCATTTTGCTCTTTAAATTATTTTAATTTTAAAAAAATATTTATGACGGATTACGAATTATTATTATTTTTTACTCACAGTGAAATTCATTTTAAAATTATTTACCATAACTATTTTTAATTTTTTTTTATATATATAAATATTTTTCTAATAAAAAGGATGCTATATATTTCCGAGTATATACATATATGCGAAGTATTGATAAAAAATATAAATACAAAATTAATTAGAATTATCTGTTTTAAGTAAAATAAATAAATAAATAATATAAAAACTCAATCAGATAACTATATTTATTTTTAGCGATATTTTATATTAATGTATTTAAGCTTTATTTTATTAGTTTACATTTTTGTCTCTAATTTTTTATTAGTTTTTTTTCTTCCGTTTTATAATTTTATTATATTATGACAATATAATATTTGTATTAATGATGATAGTAAAATATATATGTATGTCTTTCTCTATATAAAGACACACACATATATATATATAAGAAAAGAAAGAAAGAATCGAATAAGATTTATTTTTTATTATATCTTAAGTATTTAATGCATAATTTTTTCATTTGCAAAGTTATTCTTAAGATTATTACATTATTAAAAGTTCAATTACATTTTAATTAACGTAAGCAATTTTATAAAAAAAAAATATTTATTGCTTATAATAAGAAACTACTAATGATAAAATACTAATTTAAAAGTAAGTCTATTTTTTTGAATTGTTATCTCATTTGTAATTATTGGAATAATTATAAAAGTATTTTTAAATGTATATTTATTCTAGATTTTATGCATAACATTTACTAGATAATAACTGCGATGAAAATAGTTTAATTTTATTTATATTTAAGATTCTTTTCTAAACTTTTAGTGCACTTTTTATTTTTTAACAACAAAGGTTATTTTTAGTCAAATACAAATGTATATTATTAATTTATTAAAAAATTTTTTTAAAAATATATTTGTTAACAAATTCCAGATTTTTTACAAGAAGTTGATGTAATAGACAGGGTATGAGCACAGACTTTCACATGATCCACCACTCTCCACACTATCTCATAACACTGATACGCTTGAACACACATATGTGGAAAAGATAAATAATCACCAATATACGTATTTCATGCTAAACCAGCAATCATCAGTTGGTCCAGATTACCATCTCTACACATATATGCTACAAGTGCTCAGATATATATTAAGATAGCAAATCCTCCTATGCCTTTCACAGTTGCTATCAATTATATGACTGATTTTTAAAAACTGCTTTTTAACATATTATTTAAATATTCAAATATAACTTTTCAAAACAAAAGCATATTGTTATACAATATTCTTTAAGTTTATATTTAAAAAAAGTTAATTCACAGCTAAAGTATAACTTATATATATATATACTATAATGTAATATCATGTCAAGAATATGAATCCAAAATAAAAAATGCAAAATAAAAATAAGCTAAAGATAGTTCAGATTATTTAATAACTATCTACTAATTATGATTTAATAAATTCAATACTTTTTCCAATTGCTTTTATATTTTAACCATTACATGCTTAGTTATATCTTGCAATTATTATTTATATATAACCATTGAAATGTTTTTTGATTATGTACACTTGAAAATAATATGTTAAATGTTTTTGATATAGTTTATAAACATTACTACTGATATTACTATAAGATGGCAAATCTTTTGTTTGTTTTTAATATATTAGAAATAGATAATTGTGATTATTTTTTTAACTCCAACTGTAGTAAATTATGAGACATTATTACTTATTATTATTATTAACCCTATTTAGATATCATAATTGTTGTAACTGAAAACATTTATTTTTAATCATGCCAGCATAATAAGGACAATTACTTGGGTTCTTTTGTAAGCACAGCAACAAATCCTAATGAACTGTTGTTAATGAAATAAATAAATTAGAACTTTTTTATATTTGTTTAAGATATATATGCCTGACATGATATCATCCTTTATCTAATTTGAATTAAGATATATTTCATATAATTGAACTTAAAAATGCTTAATCTTAAATAGTTTATTAAATTAAAATTAATTTTGTATAATTGTAAGACAATTAAATCATTTTTAATTTTGTTTATTTGTAGTAGAATGTGATGTGATATCGTAAAAAAATTAAATGTCTGTTAATTAAAAAACAAAATTGTAATTATAAATTAAATAATAAATTTAACGGTTTACAAACTATTACACACAATCCTTAAAATCCGCAGAAGTACTTTCAGTGAATTTCTTCAACCTGCCTCTACTGCCAATATATATATAATACTTAGTGATTCCTTCTTGAGATTATTAAGATGAACCACTTGCAATAAGATGTTATTTAAATCTACAACGAGTAAAATTGTATTCTTGCAATTATCAGTTGTATTAATTTGTTTCCCATAAAAGTTAAAGGTATCTCATCCAAAATAATATTAATTTTGTTTGATTGATAGTTAGACATATGAGATTCTGCAATATTGTAACATTTGCAGCAGCTGTAATTAAAGAGATCTTCACTTTCAATAAATTTACATTATATGCTGAGATTAATACTTCAACACTGGTCTATTAAGTAAATCAAATACTCTCACTTCAAAGTACAACATACAACTTTATTAAAGAAAAGATCAGTCTGTCTTTTCTCTTTACTTCAATTTATATAGAGAGACTAATATTAAGTGCTTTTAACAGAAAGAATGAAGATTTTACATCAATTATATTTTTTTTATTAAAGTTATACAAGTAATCCTCCTGTAATAGTATAGATAAAATCTTAGAAAATGCTGTGTTGTGTGAAACAATGTTATATGAGATCCAAAGTCAGCACAAATGGAAGTAGGTTCTGAAAATTTATTAAAAACAATTTTTAAAAAAGTTCCACATCAGCAACTTCATTTTTGTTAAAAATATTAACATATGTATGCATAATACAAAATAAACAAACAAATCAACAACAACATTAATTTAATAATTTTCTTCCTCATCACTGCAGTACAAACAAACCAAACAAACATAAACACTTTTCACTCAAATGATATCATCATTACTCATTAAGTTCTTTTCATTATTTGTGTCTTCTGCCCTTCAAGTCTGTCATTTTAGTTTGTTTACTAATAATTTAAAGATCATTGTAGATAGGCAATTTTGCAGCTACTTTTTGAATTTTTGGCTTGTTTCAGAAGATGGGTCTGCATCCAAAAAAAAAATTCTAAATTTTTAGCTAATCTTATACCTTTCTGTAATTTTTTAATGGCAATTTATTAACTTCAAAATCTTTATTATTGCTATTCTTTTCAGAATCAATGTGATTTATAATTTCTGATGCCATTACCAACAAATTGACGTCATCAATTTCTTTTTTCATCAATACATCATGAATGTTCTGAATAACAATATCTTTAAAACCATCACCTATAATCAATTTAACAAGTTCTAATAAGCTACCAATTTTATTTTTTTGAGAATTCAAGAGTGTTTTCTATTTCAGCTGAAAATAGCCAAATATTTTTTCAACATGCATTTAATGTTAATGTTTTTAGTTTTTTCAACAATAAGAATATAATTTTGATATAATGCTTAATTGAAAATTACTTCCAAACTTTCATTACACCAATTGATTTGATATATTTATGTCAAATATCCAAGATCTGATATATTTACACTTTGAAGATATAGATAATATCTTGATTCAATGGCTGGAACAATGAAATAGTATTTGGTGATAGAATCACGACTTGAATATTGGAATGACTCATATCTTATGGGTGATTGGAGCATTATCTAATAATAACCACAATTTGAAATCCAAACTTCTTCTTTTTAAAATAATTTTCAATAACTGGACAAAATACTTTAAAATCCATTCTCTAAATAAATCTCCAATTATCCAACTTTTGATTTGCTTTTCAATATACCAACAAAGTGCTTTTATTAACACTTTTAAGTGCATAGATAATCTATGAACAAGCAAAGGTTTTGTCATAATGTCTTCTGATGCATTGCTACACAAAGGTAATATTGCACAATCTTTAGATATCTTAAATTCAGGTGCACTTTTTTTCTTATTTTAATATAAAAGTTATATTAGGCACCACCCCCATCAATCCCTGTTTTATTGTCATTAAAATTTAATATGGTGTATATCATTGCTCTTTTGTAATTTTTTGAACTTTTTCTGGTTATGCCCCAGCAGCTTAATGATTTGATGGTACAGATTTACCTTGAATTCTTATGCTATGAAGTGCAAAATGTTTTCTGAATTTTTTTAAACCAATCTTTATTTACCACAACAACTAAGCTGACAAAAGATTCTCCATTTTCTTTATGATCTTTGTAAATTTTAAGAGTTTTTACTTTAAAGATATTGCCTCCAATGAAATTTTTTTTGACAGCTATCACCAATATAAATGCTGATTGCCTTTTCCATTTTTACAATTATTGCCACATTGGATGAGCTGCATACTTTGCAGATATAGAAGATCCTTCCACAACTATACTTCTAACTTTTTTTTTCATTTTCTATATATTTTGGATTGTGGCTTTATTTAAATTTAGAATTTTTGCAGAATGTGATGCCTTTTTTTCTTTATAAGATGATCTAAAATTTGAATTTTTACATCCAGGGATATATATATATATATATATATATATATATATATATATATATATATATATATATATATATATATATATATATATATATATATATATATATATATATAACTAGTTTTCTTTAATTTGTAACTGACATAGTTTGGGTTTGCAATTTATTTTTTTAAAAATTAAGTTTTAAAATGAAAAAGGTACTCTTTAACACATACTCAAAAAAGTTTAGAATAAATTCCTTCCAAAACACCAACACTACTATTTCTTAAAATAATATCTTCTGAGATTCTTAAACTGAACTCTAAACACAAAATTCGCAATAATGTGCACTTAACTCAGATAGAGAGAAAAAGAGAGAGAGACTTGATGAATTTTTTTTGGGTATTTTCTCTATCGTTTTTAATTTTTGTATTTATGTATGGTATAAAATTTAGATTTATAAATACAGTACATACCTTAGTAGTGGGCTTTGAATTTAAATCTAGTAATGTTATCTACAAAAAAAGGGGGGGGGATTCATTAACTAGATTTCAACTCTAAAAATTTATTTTATTTATCTCAGTAACAAATGCTTTAAGATTAATATGGGCTATCGGAAGATAAGTCATTTCAGCAATAAGAAAGAAAGATAAAACTATTTACTATAAAGATGTAGGGCATGTTGAAATGTATCGAAGAATTGTAGAAATAATTATCTAGTGTAAAAAAGCAAAAAAATCACTCCAATTACTACATTTTCTGATATATTCAATATTTTTAAGTACAATTAAATCTATATATAATAAAGGGAAAAGCTTCAGAGAAACATGAAATCATTATTGATATATTAAAAAAAGCAGATAAAAAATAGGAACAAAAATGACTAAATGCTAAAGAATTGAAGAAATAATTTATAAAACTATTATTTATGAAAAATGATGAAGAATATATTAAAAATTACAGACTATTTGTCCACTGTCATTTCTATACAAAATCATTATCAAGATAATTATAACTTGTCTATAGCAAACATTGGACTGAAACTAATTAAAAAAAACTAAATTTGATTTCAAAGTGGTTTTAGTATTGAGAAAAGTAAGAGTCCCATGAATATTAGTTGCTATTATGCTTAAGATTTATACTTTAAGAAAAGGCATTTGATTCTATAAATACTTCCACAATGTTTAAAGCTTTGGAGTATCAAGATAAAGAACCAAAATATTGTCATCCTCTAAAAAATATTGATCAAACACAATAGGTAATACACTGAACTGATAAGGATGTACGAATGATTTCATATCTTTAAATTTTTAAAAGAAGTTTAAATGAATACTCTCAATTTTTCCAGACATGAGATATAGTATTTTAGAAACAATGGAATGAATCCACCCATTCTTTCAACCCAAATGAAAAAAACAGTGCTATATAAAATAATATCTCATTATATATGTTTAATTTCAACTAAAGAATAACAGTTCATAAATTGTAAAGATTTCACAAGTGTCATTCATTCAAATATAACAAATGTAATTTAAAGTGATCATGTAATGCCTTCATGCTCTTAATTTCACACACTTAAGATTTTCCCATACATAAATGTTTGGGTTGAAAGAATAGGTAGATTCATTCTATTCTTTCTAAAATACTGTATCTCATGTCTGGAAAAATTGAGAGTATTTATTTATAATTTATCTTTAAAGCACATCTGCATTGACTTAATCGCTAATATTACTATTACATAAAAAACAGTGCTATATAAAATAATATCTCATTATAAAAGAAGTTTAAAAAAATTATATTGTAAATTAAAATGGAAAGCTAAAAAAATAAATATATATGTATATTGTTTAAGTCATTTATATTTTGCAGACTATGCAAATTATTTTTTTCAATAATTTCTCTGGTGTTCAAAAAAATGTTCTAAAATTAAGAAATCAGGATAAAAAAAATGTTGAATGGATTTTCTCATTAGAAGATAATAGAAGATTTAAATCACAAAATAGAAGAAATTAACAATTACATATACCTTGTTCAAATTATTAATACAGATGGAATTGAACTTAGACAGAATAATTTTGGTAGAAATAATTTAATATTGAAAGGAAATATGTTTATATCTTGAAAAAAAAAAGGTTTTAGTAGATGTGATTTGCCACTTCTTGTTTATGGATCTGAAATTTGGACATTTAACAATAGAGCAATAAGAGATTTCAAACCTAACCAAGCATAGAGAGTTGAATGTTGTTAATAACAAGAAGGAATAGAAAGTTAAATAATTGAATAAGAAAAAAAAATAAGTATCTTTAAAATTATTAAAAGAATTAAGAGACTGAAATAAAGCTAGATTGGACACATTGCTAAAAACAGCAATAAAAGGATAATTAATTTTTATAAACTGTATCCCAACATATTGTAAATACCTAGAATGATTATATTAAAAATAGATACAATAAAAAATAAATATTGATGGTGATAATTGGACAAGAGAAGATATGGATTGGTTAGAATTAGTTAAATAGTGAATAAAAGGTATTGCTATAGATACTATGACACCAATAAAAAGTTATAAATAGAACTGAAAAAAAGTACCCCTCTCTACTTTGGCTTCAGTAGAAGTGAATCTAAGTTCCTTCTTATGATTTTTTTAAAATGTATTTTTAAAAGTATATGATTGTGAAATGGATAGAATAATGGGCTAAAAGCAATAATGATTATTCATTGACTGGCCAGAGTCATTGAATTTGTGAGAGATGATCATTTATTGAAATAAGAAAATTAATTCTTAGTGTTTCAAAACCATTGGAATATTTCTTTATTTTAAAAATGAATACTATCTACTTTTCACCGCTGAAATGTAAATGTTAACAACAGAAAAATGTACACAAAGATTATGTTTACCTCTGATATAATTTTATAATGTTGATGTATTATTTATACATGGGATAAAAATTTGTTCAATTTCTATAGCATCATAATGGATGGAACTAGTGTCTGTTTACTTGGAATGTTATAGAAATATCTGCTGAATGAAAAGATAGTTTGGATATTTGGAAAATATTAGAATTAAAAAAAGTACTTTAAACCTCATAGCTTTTCATAATATTTCTACTTTCTCTGGAAAAACAAAATATCAGATTGTGATTTAAAAAAGTCATTAAAACTATGGTACTATTTTTAAAAAGCCAAATTTAAGGACTATTACTCAGGTTATTTGTTTATATATATATATCTTTTTATTTAAAATGTATAGTATTTATTGATAGAAATATTAGTATAATTTTAGGTTAAATAGTGATCTATTTACATACCTAAATGTAAGAGAGTTGTGTCTTCCTAAGCTTGAATTTATATCTTGCAGCATAGTAATTTTTATTTTAATTTAAAGTATTCATTGTTTTATTTATTGATTATAAATTAACTTTAGGTATGACACTTCTATTAGGAGTTCAAAAATATTATATCATAGTAAGTACTTATATTTTATTGTCTTAAATTTATATTAGCAGAAAGTAGACTCATATATATATATATATATATATATATCAAACTACTTATATATATATATATATATATATATATATATATTGAAGTAGTTTGTGGGTATGCACATACAGAACTTATTTTAAAGTAATAAGATGAACCTAGGGTGATAGATCTAATAGGTAATTGTTTATCCTCATTATTAAAAACAACAACATGTATATGCAGATGTGTGTGTGGTTAAATTATAGTATGCATATATATTATTAACATTGAAATGCATTTTTCATTTGTATATTTGGAAAAGAAAATACATTTTTTTGTATATTTTTAAAAAAAAAAAATAGAAAAATAAAGTGAGTCATTTTGTAATTAAAACATTTACTCACTGTGTTGCTAAACATTAAGCTAAAGTCTGGAATTCTGTTAGTCTTAGGCAGAACATTGTAAAACACATTTTCATAAAGATGCAAATGACTTCTTGTCTTTGGGAGCAGTTAACTCCTCTGACATGATCATGATAATAGAGTTTGTTAGAGGAGTATGAATGAAGAATTAGTCAACATAAGTGTATTTTTTTTCTGACAAAAATTTCTAAACAGAAAAAAAAACAATCTGCAAAATTTAGAATACCTAAAAGCTTATAAATTAAATAATATTCGATGGATTGCTGGGAAGAGTTGGTTTTGATAGACATATATAAATACTGGATAATATTTTTTTCTCTAAACTGCTGAGTGTAAAAGACTTTACACTAGTTTCACATATTACAATGGCTCATGAGTAGTATAAGTGTTAGCCTTCCCTGTTGGATGATCTCCAGGGGAAGAGAGTTCCTCTTCATTGTGGAGAGAACCTGTCAATTCTGTGATACTGCTGCAAAAGAATGGAAGAATTATCAGCTTCAAATCCAATATTTCCTGATGTCCAGTAAACCAAGAGATTGCCCAGAACAAAGTCTCAACCTGTAAGACAATAGTTGCCCATCCTGCCTCATCAAAGTCATCATCTATAAGTGGTCACCAACATAAGCACAGACTCTTAACTTAGGTAAAAATATTCAAAGTGCATTTTATAGAGCTCTATAATATAATATATACATTTAAACTCCTCAAAGTAACTACTTTGTAATAAAACCTTCATTCCAAAGAGAAATGTAATTTGGAAACATTAATCCATATATAATTGTCATAGGCGTCTATTAATAAATTGATCTATATTCGAATATAATTTCTAATTGGAAATGGTTCAAAATTCTGTAAACTTTATAGCATTAATTTTTTTGATAATTTCTTTTTGAAGCATACCATGTCACTTTTTTAGTTATTAATATATGTACTTTATTGATTTAAATATTTATATTGTGAATGATATACCAACTTACAAGTTTAGGAAAAATGATCTTTCATATTTAATTAATTAAGATGTAAAGTTGTACTTGTTTGTCTCCAATCTTAAGGAGAAAGAGAATAATTATTTTAAAACATTAATAACTAGTGCAAGCTTTATTTCATGAAATCATTCATACCAATCCTTCTTAGCTAAAATTTGTCATTTGTTTGTTTAATAAAAAATAATAACAGAAAAAACAGATAATTCAATTGAACTTGAAATCTTATATATCTAGTAATTAAATGGTCTACATCTACTAAAATACTATTTATGTGCATTTATTCTTGTATTAAAGAAATATCCATACTTTTAAAATGTAAACAGGCAATGTTACATATTATTAAAGCATGTTTCGTTCCATTATATACAGGTATCTCATAACACAAACAGCTAGAGGAAAGCACTCTGTCTTGGCAGGCATATTCTATTGCCTCCTTAGCAATTTAAGATGATAGTTTGTAATTAAGTTTTATATTTAAGCGCATGGGCATTTTATAACATATGGAATATAGTTATCCTGATTTTCACATCATTGCTTGTTTTATTAAATTTTAAATACAGAGTTATATATCTAACCCAGTATGAGTTAGTGCCTTTTGGCAAGTATAGCAGTGTTGCTTGTTAGAATAATCTATGCCTACATACTATCAATAAATGAATATATGTTGAGTAATGCTTATGTGAGTTGCTAGATGGATATTTGACTGGTATGTAAAGAGCCATATTTTTGGAGCAAATAAAAGGATACTCTATGATGATAAGGATTTATAACCCAAGCCTCCAGTTTTCTGCATGTACCACACTGAGGATGGAAGTGTTATCATAGGAATGTATATATATTTCTTATTACTCGATAATGGAGATTGGCCTATCTAGCCAATGCTTATAATAATGTAGCCAGCACAAAATTAAACTCCAGATACCACTGTCTTATGTAATTAGTTTATTAATTATGCCAGTCAATAATGGTGTGTGAGATGATAAACCATGTCTACAATGTATTGGTTAATAAAAAGAGCTAGAATTTTGCTTTGTTTCATAATTCCTGCTAGGATTAATAAAATAAATATAATAATAAAGATTCATAACTTCTGTGATGTGTGTAAATGCAAACTAATTTGTTTTATATAATTTTGGAAATAAATGTAATAATAAAGATATTTAATTTCCCAAGGTGTGTAAATGCCATCCAGTTGTTTCTTATAATTTTGAAAATAAATATAATAAAAAATACTTAACTTTTTTATGTATGTAAATATGCATATCAATGTGTTATATATATTTCATGCTGATAAACAAATCTATTATATAACTGGGTATCAAATCTATCCTTAGTAATTGGTATATTCATTTTATAGTGGCATATTTCTTGATCAAATTAGCATGTAGTTTATTTGTAATGCTCTTATACCTGTCATATATATTTGTTATGCACTTACAAGTACTATACCGATATCCAAATGTTGTTACCATTATTAACATTGTTCGTTTGTAATGCTCTTACACCTATCATACCAGTATCCAAATATTATGATTGTTAACATATGGTTCATTTGTAATGCTCTTACAGTATCATATTGATATCCAAGTATTGCTGTTATTGTTAATGTATAGTACACTTGAAATGTATCATAATGCTTTCTAAATATTATCATTATTAACATACAGTTCATTTGTAATGCTACTTATATCCAAATATTGTTATCATTGTTAACATATACCTCATTGAATTTGTTATTAATAAATTATATATGTGTTTATATGTCAGTGTCTTTTCATGACTAGCCACATTCACCCAACTATATCCACACCTAATTAAGTGATCTATGAGTCTGCTCATAATCCCTGAAGAATATACAAATGATATTATGGACATTATCAAAGTATTAGGGTCTTATAAAAACTAGTTAGTATATGATCAAATCAATTAAGTAATTCTAATTTATGACTGATGCTGAGATTAAATCCTTAGAATTTTTATTCCACCCTGACCATTGAGACTGAAAAGAATTGATTACTATTAGTAGCATCAGAAGCATTGATAAAGTAGTGGACATTTTAGAGCACTGGTCAATAGGTTAAAACCTAGTACTGTACTATGACTAAAATATATCTCAAACATGCTGGGTTTGATGCACGTTTGCTGTGTCTCTGAATCTTGTTGGCTGAACACACAATTCTGACCATTACAATATATGGATTTGAAGACATATAGATGTCTAAAAATTTTAGATTTTTTATTTAATAGTTAAGTATTCAATAAATGGTGGGCTTTAGTCTATATTTTAGATCTAGTGACTGAATATCTTAGCTCCTCACTGATAAGAGCTATTAACTCAAAAGCAATTTGGGGATATGGTAAATTGTAAATAAAAATTTTTAATGCTTTTTCTTGCAGCATTTATTAAAAAAGCATGTTTAAAGCTATTATTACACTCATTATATTACATTTGTAAATACAAGCTTATTAACTTAAGTCACATGATGTATAATTTGATTTTATTATTATAATTATATATATATAATATTTTGATTATATATTTTTATATGAAGTACAGACAGAAGATATATCTTACACTCTTCTATATTTTAGAAAGTATAAACTTTCTACATTTTTGTGTTATATATACATATGCATTTGTATTTAGCATCTAAGCAATAAAGATTGAGATGCAATCATCTATTTAAATAAGAAGTTATTGTCAATTGAAAACTTGCTGCTTAAAGTATAATCAGATTATATGTATATATTCTAAATGTTTATTTGCCATATTAATATATTTTGATTTTAATTTCTATTAATTTGTTAATAAATTTTGACTTAATTTAAAACAAAAAACTTACTTGTTTGACATTCAATTTCAAAATGCAAATTTATTGCTTAACCATGTTTAGATGAGTTGATATTCACTAATTTATTATACCACAAAATTTATTAGAAGCAGTTATAAAAATAATTCAGAAATCAAAAACACAGGATGAGTAAGAAAGTGTCATTATATAGCATTTTTTGTATTGAATTTAATGCTCATTTTTGACTGGATATAGACCTTATATAGCAATAAATTAAATTGATTTGATATTTTTAAATATTTAATAAGTAATTGGAGGCTTATTGTAATTATTTTGTTGTTACAAGTAATAAATATAACTAAAATAGAAATTATATATGAATTGCTTTGATGATTGATAAAGGTAGAAATATGATAATTATTGAAAATGAGTAAAGGTATTTGCATGGGAATGTTCTCATATTTTCTTTTAGATCAATATTGATTAAAATAACTATTATATTAAGTTAATATACAGCCATAAAAGTCATAATTTTATTCAGTTATAAAGCTGGATATAGTAATATATTTTATTCTGTTACATATTAAAGTTATTTGATTTAATTATATTTAAAGTTCATTAGTGTAGATCATAAATTTAGTTTAAATATTAAATTTTAATATTAATATTTGATTATAATAAATCTAATAATTTTTTTCATGCTTTGACCATTAAAGATTAAAGTTTTAATAACTTAGCTTTAATAAACTGAAAAGTAATTGAATGTGATTTGTCAATTATTGGAATAAGCATTAAATAAAAATCTATATCATTTATTTTATATATTGTTATGATTGGATATTGAAAATCTTAAGATTATTTAATAGGATAATTTTATGTTATCATATAATAAGTTGATATAAATGAAAAGCTATGTTGAGTTAATTGGTTTTGTATTATTGTATTTAATCTTATTGTAATTGACTGATTTAATAAGAGTATATTGATATTAGTAAAATAGCAAGGTTGAATTAGTAGTACTTTTATTTTATTTAGTTGTAATTAGAAATCAACTATTGAGTTCTATATTTTGTTAAATATCATTGATATTATAAACTTGTAGGACATATTAAGATTATTATTTCATCAATGTATAAATCATTTCATTTAAATATAAATAATGTTTGACATTTGGTTCAAGTTTGTATTATTATAAACAGTACACCTGGGTCTTTTTTTACGCGGACTTATTTAACATGATTTTGAAGTTACGCGATTTTGAAGTTCACCGGAAGTCGAACTCCGATAATGCGCTATTACTTTAAATAATAAATTTTGTGCACTTATGTTATATTGAAAGTAATAGCACATTATTGGAATTCAACTTTCATCTTAGTAATTTTAATATTTTCAGTGCTTTATAATAGTAAGATTTTATGCAATAATAAAATTAAAATCATGATTTCCACATTTTATGTATACACATATTAAATTTTACAAGATTATGATGTAAATTTGTTCAAACATTGTGCGTGTTAATTTTGCATTTTAAATCACATTCTGTTTTTGCCTTTTAAAAAAGAACGTAATCAATTATTAATCATTTAGTGTCCGCAAGTTTATTTTTAAAAGGTGAGTAATAGCAGTGAAACAAAATTTGATTTTTAAATGGAATTGAAAATTAAAGACAAAAATAAGAATTTAATTTTTAGTTGTTAGTTTTAATTAAAATTTTCCCAGCAGTGGTGAATAAATGTCTTTTTATTATCGTAAGTCTAAGTTCATAAACAATTAATAAAATCATCATCTCAAAGATTAATTACTAATTACATTGTCACCAGAAATCCATTGACCTAACATGAGTGTGAAGTTAGCGCTAGTTGTATTTCCTCAGTTTGCAAATGAACGTGATTTTGGCAAATATCGATAGTAATTAAAACGTGTATAAAAAAATGTAAATTATGCATAAAAATATATTATTTTGAATAAAATTAAATATTATAGTTAAAAAAAGTTTGTCTTGTATCAATTTTTTTCAAATTTGAAATTTTTTATTAGTCATATTTTATTTCCTTATTTTTTTTTGCGCGAATTTTAAAGTAATTTTACATTGGTGCTTTGCTTTTACGCGAATTTTGAAAAATCACAGACCGCATCCCCCCTTTTTCAATGTAACTTACGTCTATTTTTGCACAATTTCATTTGCGCGTGTTTTCTGAGGAACCTATCTATCACATAAAATGAGACCCAGGTGTATATTGATTTATAAAAAATATTAAACTTTATATGTGCAATTCTTTATCATTCTTTTGATTCTATTACATGGGATTTTTATTATGTTCAAAGCTAATATTCATTATTTGACTTAATAATAGCCAATATGTTAATATTATTAAGTGAAATTATATTTTGTTGATAAAAATATATTTAAAGTTGAATTATATATTATATTTTTGTGAATATCCTTAATTATTTATTAATTCATTTATCAAATAATTGTTAAAAAATTATAGTTTTAAAATTTTTATTTTTTCAGCTATTTGTTCCATGAATTAGCAGTGTATGTAATTTGATTTTGTAATGGAATTGTATTTTAAAGATTTGGAAATTATCCCAACAAAACTATTTAATTTATAGTAGAGTAAGCTGATAAATTTATACTTTCTCTTGTTCCCAGTCTTAGTTCCTAGGTTTCTTGCTTCATGAATTAGTTTAAAGCAATAATGGTTAAATGATTTATATATGAGGGTTTATGTTTGTGGTTGAACATTCAGATAGGTTTCTGGTTGTTGCAAATTCATCACCTTTAAAGTCTATTCACTGCATTTTAGTTTTTGTTACAAAAAATTTAGTGTATGGTTGGCCTGTACACTAATGATACCATATGGCCAGAGAATTGATCATGGTTATCATGTATCAGGATTTTCAGACTATTTTTGTTTATTCATTTATATTTGCTCGTTATATTTGTCATAATTAGGAATAATGATGATTTTATGATCTCATTTTTACCTCTAGCTTCATATCATTACCAATGACATTCTACTTGGGGCTTGATATTGACAAAGTTCTGGTGGTCAGTATATAAAATGTCGCACAACATGAAGTGTAAATATAATTACACCTGAAAGAGAAAACAGTATTTTGATGCAAAATTTGTAGAAAATGTATTTACTGTAAAATATGTGTCCAAGAAGTAAATAATGAATAAATTATAATTTGATTACAAATTATAAACTTTGGTGATGCAAATATATATTTAAAATGGGTTTGTATTTAAAATAGAATAGAAAATAAAAGGATGATTTTTGGAGATTGGACCGAGCTTTTCACTGTTGGAGTTTTCTAAGCAGTACTTTTAGTACTGATAATAGATAGGAATTTTTGCCATTGGCTTGAGGGTACAGTATCTGCATGTAGCTCCATGGAGTATTCTAGCCCATCACTACACCAACCCATTTTTCAGTTTTGATATTTCCAGTTTTTTATCTTGGACAGTTAACATAGTATTGTGCCTTTCCTCAACATCTCAAAAAAAAAGCAAGGTATAATTAAAAAAAATCTATTTATTAGACTCTAAGACTTAAACAAAACATGTTTTGCAAAACTTTTTGCTTTATTATTTTCATTTTGGTTTGTAGGTAATTTATAGTGTCTAAATTGAGATACTTTCATGGTATTCATGCTGCATTCTGAATTTCAAGTTCAATATTTGTACTCAATATCTATCCCAGAATTTCAGTTCACTATTCATTTTCATGATATAAAATGCTGGTCAGTTCTATGAAAAAAGGTTTTGAAAAAAAATTAGTTGTATGAATTTATTTTTTTTTAGCTATGCACAAATTTTTTTTAAAAAATTAAGTATTAATAAAAACAATAGTGAATTTTGGAAATGGTCACACATATATGAGTAGGGTAGAGTTGGAGAATAAATCAGGAACATAAATTAAACAAAGGTATTGAAAAAAAACAGGCTCAAATAAAGCAAATTTAGGGGTAATAACTGTATTAATATTACATAATAGTGAAAGGTTGCATGGAGGGGAGTAGATGTAAGTCTTATTTTATGAGATAGTATTCTAAAAAGATTTATATTTGTTTCTTATAAAAAAAAATTCAGAACAGACTTTTCAAATTTAAAAGTGATTTAATATACATTTACATGCTGACAAGAGCAAAATTGAAAAAAAAAAAAATAACGAACATAATCAAGAACAAGATCAGCAATCAACTTTAAGACTCCAGAGAAAAAAGGAAATGATCATGTTAGCTCAGTTATTGCTAATTCTTAATAAATGAAATAAAATGGAAGAGCATAATATAAAGTGAGCAGAAAAATATTGTTGCTTCTAAAAAAAATAAAAAAGAGCCATAAGGGAACAAAAAAAGGCTCCAAAAAAAAAATAAAAAATAGATCAGAAAATAAAAAAAGATATTGCAAAACATAATAACAGAAAGCAATCAACCAAATCAAGATAATCAAAAGAAAAAATGTATTTATGAAAACAACTATAATGTAAGCCAAATATTAGAGCAGGACGACAAATTAGAGGGTTATGAAAAGATGTTATGATCATGAGAACCGTAATCAGAAAAGAGAAAAAATAAATAAAAAAAATAAACCAAGTTGTTCAAAAAATAATGATGGCAAATAATTGAAGATAATAGATTTGATATTGATAATACTGCTACAAATAAATATATCATGGATGTTGAAGCCATTAGTAATAATAATAATAATGATATTGATATTTTTGCTATGGATGATCATTTGAACAAAAATACAATTGAAGTAAATGTGATAAACAAAAATTGAAAATTGATATAAAACATAATAGAAGATGCAAATTATATAAATGTAGCCAAAAAATTAAAGGGATCAAAACAATTGAAGAAAAATATAGATGAACAAAATTATATAGAAATAATGAATCAAAAGGACAAAGAATCGTAAAAAGAAATTGAGAGAACAACCCATAACATAAAAGAAGAGATAATAAAAAAATACACAATCAAGTATTACTAGAGATATATAGAATATATCTTAAAAATACATACACTTATTTTTTTTTAAAGTGAGATATTCCATTGTAAAGCATTTATAGCTGGTTCTATGTTAGATGGTCAGGTAATAAAAATTATTAGCTATAACCTATCATATAAGATAAATCAGGTAATTATGTGCAATAACAAAAATGTATTGATTTTATATTGAAATTGCTGAGGAAAGAAATGCAAGAAGGTTAGGATAAGATTTTGGCTCTGCCAACTTTCAAAATAAAGGTTTATCAAAAAAGAGTATTAAACAAGAGCTGTTGAAAAAAATAGTACATATAATCTACAGGGAGAGGCATGAATGAAAAGAAAATTAGGAGTAGTTCAAGGGTATTTCATAGAACTAACAGTGAGGACAGTTTGAACATGAGTTTATCAATATCTCATCCAAACCCAACTCAAGTGAAAAAATTAAAGTATAATGATAAATATGCAGTAATTCATAGATTGAAAGACTTATATGAACATCCCAATAACATTTTACTTTATCAGTAATAGGTTGACTATTAAGATATAAATTTAAAATAATAAAATGTTCATCTCCATTTCACTGAGTCAACATTTTATGGAAAAGGTATTGTAATATTGTAGAAAGTGGCCAATTCTGGTTATTTCAGATATTACAAACTTCACAAATTAAACAAGTATTTAATTAATGGGAAAATGCTAAATTTAACTTTCTCACATATAGTTTCTTAATAATAATGGATATTGGATTTATTTGAATATTTTTCTTTATTAAATGTTATGCAAATTCTCAAACATGTTTTAAATTTAATGTGAATATTTATAATTTGTAAAAAAGTTGTTGTAAAAAAGAGAAATCAATATAAAATTAAATAAACAATTTCTTTTATTTTCTCTTTTAAGTAATTTAAAAAAAGTACTGAAAATTAAAGAATTGTTTTAGTAAATTATGGAAAAGTTGTGATTTTACTTTTATAAAATGATAAAAGAGTTAAATCGGCAAAATTTTATTTTCAGCAGATTGTTAAAATATCAGAAAGAGAAAAAAGTTTTGTTTTAATTAATTACTTTTTTTCTCTTTATCTCTTACCAGAACAAAAGACAATTTTGTTTTAAATAATGGTAATTAAAAGTTTAATTTCTTTTTGCATAAGTGAAAATATAGTACAGTGGATATTTTTAAAATTAAAACAAAAAGAGGAAAATAATTAAGCAATATTTTTGTAAAAATAGACTCAATTGGTTAGTGCTAATTTCATCATGTAGGAGATAATGTGTGATTGGATGGATACAGAATTGTTTCAAAAAATAAGATACAAGATTAGAAAAATCAGTATACTGTTGTCTGGTGATGAAGAGCCATTTGTGATCAAGCTGTTGAAGAAGTCAGTAATTGCAATCTCTTTTGACTCAACAGTTCAATGAAACAATTGCAGTTAGTTATTAATTCCACTTTTAAAAAAGCCAGAATCAAAGTATCTATGAAGAACTGAATGAGAATAGTTTGGTTGTCTAAAATAAGACACATTTTACTAAGTTAAAAAATATGTTTTCCTAAAGTGGATTTAAGGAAAACTGTGTTAAATTTATCTACAAGCTGAGCATCATTAAATCTCACCATGCTATCTGTTAACTAATGAAAATGTAAAAGGAAAAAATGATGAAATAATTTTCATCAAGCCTTGTCTCTATCCAAAAACATGATTATTTTTTATGTGTTGGCCTGAGCTGAAAATTAATATATTTGAAAAATGGATAACTTAACTGTGTACATTAACCTTTTAATGGATGGATTCATTTATAGCTGAAACAGCACCAACTGTCCCATGTCATAGCAAATGTTTTAAATTGTTTCATTTTTTGCATTGACACTATTCAACTGTTTTTCACAAAAAAGTTTGTTTTTCAATTTTAGCACATGTGTAGAGTATTTACATATTAGTTTGTAAAGTTTCATGTAGATAACAGTAATAATAAATAATTTATTTGATTTTCCCTGGAAGCCAATGGACACCCCACATTCACTTTGTTCCCAGGCAGTACAGAGAGCAAGTTCTAGTCTTTATCCCAGAAATTTAACTTTTGAATTACAAATCCCATTATTCTTGCAATTGGTAAGTTATAATAATTATTTATGATTTATTTCTATAAAATATTTCTATAAAAATATAATATTTCTATAAATATACATTCTTTGACTTTCTATCTATTCGCAAATGAAAATTTTGAAAAAATCATGTGATGTTTGTAGCAACATTTTATCAACTGAAAAATTTCAAAATCATGTAATGTTTTTCTTACTTGTAAGTGCTTGATTTCAATATCTATTATATTTTTTTTACAAATTACATTTTAAGTTTTAGAATATATATGATTCAAAAATTGATAAATGTATTTCAATAAATAAATAAGTATTTTTTAATATATTTTGAGATGCATGATATATATATATCTGCATTCATTTTTTGCCATCATCATATCCATATTTTTTTTTATAAAAAATAATAAATGTGTTTTTTCATATGATTTTGATAAATAATTATTAGTACACAGATAAGTGCTATTCAAAACTTTTATTTCTTCATAAATGTATTATAAAAATATAAAATAAAAAAAATGAACAATTTTGGTCATTTTTCTGAAAAAATAAATAAGCAGTCAAAAGGTAAAAGGAGAAGCCTACAAGAAGAAAAATCAAGTTTATAAAAAAACTGAATGTTACAGATAAGAAAAAAGAATTCAGGAAATAAATCATGGTAAAAACATTTTAATATGTACATTATATTGACAATTATAGCTAAGTTTTAAAAATAATTAATAATTGATGGTAACAATTGGTAGTATTTTTTTAAAAAAATTAAACATGCTTTTTTTATTTATCTTAGTTTTTCTCCAAATTCAATCATATATAATTTTTTAATTTTCATAAAAAAGGTAGAGGGTTTAAGTTAATTTAAATTTTTTTATCTTTGAAATGTCATTTTGCTATTTTAATCAATAAAGGAAGGAATTATTTCTATCTAAAGTTAATGTCCATTAATTGAATTACTAATAACCAGCAAGAAATTAATATTATTATATGATACTGTATTTTGTTGATAAAATTTATTTAAGTTTGAATTATCATATTATCATATTTTTTATCAATTTCCTTATTTATTGCATAATTTATTAAATAATCATTAAAATTATACTTTTCATATCTTTAATGCTATATGTTTTATGAATTGACAGTGTGTGTGACTTGATTTCATAATAAAATAAATATGTTATAGGATTTGTCAATTATACCAATAAGACTTTCCATCATAGTAGAATAAGTTTATAAATTTATACTTTTTTTTACTGCCACAGTTCCTAGGATTTTTATTTCCTGTGATAGTTTAGAGCAATAATTGTTAATTGACTTACATGTGAGTGATTATATTTATTTCAATATGCCGATAGTTTTCTGGATGGTATCAAATGTATCATCTTTAAAATGCATTCACTGCATTTTATTTTTTGATAGAAAAAATTGCTTTAGTAGGCCTGTATATTAATAGTGCCATAGGCCCAGATCAGTGATGATGATCAGTATGTATCAGGATATCAGTATTATTTTTTATGATAGATAAATTAGCTCTTAAATATGTGCATCCAGATGGTTATTGTGTGTACCATGCCCTAAGATTAGCATTATTTATAATGTATGTCATTTAAGATCAAGTCACAATGGGTGATTGATGAATTAATGAATATTAATAGTTGATTTGATTATTCTTGTTTAATTCTAATGATGCAGTGTATAAGTATAATCATAACTACTTATATTGCTTTGTTCAATGATGATTCTCTTGCTCCTTATATGGAAATTCCTTTTATATTCTTATGTATTAATTCTTCTGTAATTTGCTCATTCCATTATATGTTTATTCATTTATATTTGCTCAATATAATTTTGATCAGTGGGGATGATAATGATTTTCCATCATCTCATATTTACTCTTACTTTTGTATTGTTACAATATATAAATTATACACTATGTATTGCTAAATAAACCTCAATTATAGCAAATCAATACAAACCAATAGTGGAATGTTTCAACAGTGCCACTTATATTTTAGAAATATAAAATCTGAATCATCCAATATAGATAAAAGAAAATCCCCTTATCTATAAAGCTATAAGTTTTTTAATATATTGAAATCAACAGAAGCACAAATTAAAATAAGCTTAGATATTAAAAGCTATTCAAAACAAATATATTACATGTTCCGTATAACTCCTAATACAACTATATAGCAATAAATTAAACAATTCATAATGCTAAATGAAACTCAAATATAATAAATGAATATAAGGCAAGCTAAAATATTGCAACAACACTTACTTGTACCTAAAGACACAAGGTCTGAATCATAAATATAGATAAAAGGATTCCTCTTTTCTATAATGTTGCAAGTTCTTAAATACCTTGATTTTACCATCTTTAAATCAGTGCTTGTATTTAGAATAGTCTTGGAAATTAACTTCTAACCATGATTATAAGTGTTTTTATCTATGTTGCATAATTTAGACATTTTGTTTCTAAATATAAATAGTACTGTTGATGTATTATAGCATTGGTTTGTATTTTTTAACACACACATATATAATCTAAATATTTTAATTTAAAATTTATGTATATATTTTTTCTAATATTTTAATTTCAAAAAAATCAAAAGATGTCAGGATAATTGAATAAGCTAATAAACATCACATGACCACCTCCTCTTATGCTTGTGTATAACTGTTGTTAAAACAGGCAAAACACTATACATATATATATATATATATATATATATATATTGCCACACACAGCAAGATAGAGTAATCATTGGATGCCAGAGGGCTTGTGCATAAAATACCCATCTAGTGCCTACTCATCCAATATCCTCAGACTAGTTTCTGGCTTATGGCATTCATCAGTGAGGAGCCTTGGATCTGAGATCATTGCATCTAGATCTTAGGATCTAATGCAACCCTCCAGCAATCATCTTTTATCTCAATTTAACTACAAAACTATGAGTCTTAAACTGAAAACATCTTAATGTTTTCAATCCAAGCCCATTAGCTTATATAATCATATGGGTCTGAACCCAGTTCAGTACCCATACATTTTGGTGTCTTTTTTGGTTCTTTAACAACCATAGCCACCTCTATCCTATAAGTGAGGATTGGTTTTAAGTGAATAAACATCACATGACCATCTCCTCTTATGCTTGTGTATAACTGTTGTGAAAACAGGCAAAACTCACTATATATTCTAACCTAATAAAACGTTAGGAACGTTCCTCTCATCAAAAATAAAACGGGCTATTTCTAACCTAATTAAACGTGATACTTAACAGAAATAAAACGACGTACGTACGGGCCATTCCTATAACCTAGTAAAATCAGTGAGCGGTATTATTAAATATAATACGGACGCCTCCCAACCCTCTATTATCTAATATGATATTTGAAAACTCTTCGTTAGGTTAGTTATATAATTCGGCTACAGAGATATGCAGCTCGGACAGAGATCGAATAAAAATAATTATCATTAATAAAATAGATTTAATAAAACCATTTAGAATAAACTAACATTCTCTCTCTATCTAAATACATTCTCTGAGCTATAAGTACTTGCACTGTTCGACAATGATGATGATGATTTTATTTCATTGTTAATATTACTGACTCAATAAAACATTCAGCAATTTGTCAATATGATCTCAATATTTGATTATTATATAATTTAAAAGTTTCCATCTCTTTAACCATGCCACACTTGTAATATTAATCATACTGAATTAATTCTTTCTTTAAGAGCACTTATAATACTGACACTAATCTCAGGGTTCTCTGTTATATTTAACAAAATGCTCGGCAGTATTGTGTTGTCCAATAGAACTGACATTCTGGTTGGCTATAGAAAACATTTAACTTATTTAAATTCCAGGTGTCTTCATCCACATATCAACTATTATAATATTTAGCAAGATGATGACCTTATTAAAGAACAACGCATAATTTTGAATAATACTGCCAATTTATAATCCAGAATCTCAGTCAGAATGATGAAAAGACAAGGGTGCTTTTGTGTCCTTCCATCACCCATGACAACACAATAATTAAACTAAGATTTAATACTTAGCAATTCACTTACATGTGTATGGAACAATGTGCAATTAAAACCTACTAGTTTGGGAATAAAGTGATTTTACACATCCATAAAATAAAATGTTTTGGTCTGAAGTTTCAATTCCATAAATAATTCTTATTAAATTAAAAATATAATGAAATATTCTGATCTGCTTAAAATTGTCTATCTAGTGTATTTAATTTGAGATTTCATAAATAATTTTTGGACTCAAGAAATTATTGCAAGTATTATGCAGATACACTTTAATTTAGCACATAAGAAAATGACTCAAAACAGCTTTTAATAAGACTATATTTATTATTAAATTCTAACAATATTCCAATTTATTCTTACAATTTAACAAAAACAATCCCTTAGGATTAACATAATAAACCAAAATTATACACTTTAGTTGATCCCATATGGATAAAATAAAATAATAACTAATAGTAATTAGTCTATGCTTTTAGACTGGGATTTGAACTACTTCTTCATCTTTGCTGTACATTTATTTAGATAAAATATAACAAAATAAATATTATTGTCGATACACTAACTTATCAGTTTAGTGTATCTTATATGAACGGCTGCTTAACTTTATTCTGACTATTTGTTTTAAAATAAAAATAATTGGATTCTAGGCAATGCGTACAAACGATTATTATCATCGTATCTTTAACTAAATGACAGTTTTTATTTAAATAACTTATTATAATTTATGGGTTATTTATCAGAAATTACATTTATTATTTTAATGTTTACCTGAATAACAACTGAAGTTGTTATACACACTGTTTCCTCCGTATAAGTTATATTGTGAGTGCTACTTAATAATTAACTTGAATTAAACTTAGTATTTGAACCCTCCTTTGGCAAATAAAATTTATAAATCACACAATTTTAAACTTATTTTCTCCATTGACTCATGTGTAGATTACCCGCACTATTCCGACGCACAGTCCAGACATTGATTATATATACTAGCACTCTATTTTTACTAAATGGATCGTGAAGAATTTACCTCCAGTATACCCGTTATCTTGCCATAACTTTTAAATAAAACACAATATTCTACACCTTCCGTGGTGGAATTATCTCTATTTCTCATGAGGAAAAGGGAATAATACCGTAGATACGAAGAGTTAACGACTATCTTAAAATAGTTTGGTGGGTCCTTGCCTCTTACCTGGGCATAATAGGAACACACACCAATATAATCCTCTCATGGGATTTTAACGAACGAAATGAACTAAATACGGTATAAATGCTGATCGTCCTGGCTCTGGGAAGCGATCGCTTGGGTTATAACCATACCCGAATTCTAGATTTATTTATTCCCCTCATGGAAAATAAAGCTTTTGGGGAGATTATTTTCCATCCCACAAATAAATACATACAATTGTTACTAATGTGAATATTAATCATATACTGATGCTATTCGGGGCAAGACAAGCAAATACACTAATTACACAAAATTTATATTCCGGGGTATACTTAAATCAACGTCTGTAATCAATGGATAATACAAAATAAACATAATAATTTTCACCTTTGCCAAAGAAACATTCAACAAGTAATTGGTTATATAGTATTTTGACCTAAATTAAGTGAATGCGTTAATAAAAAAAATAATTGGGAATAAATTCCGCAATTAACATAGTATAAATTTGTTTTAAACTTTAAATAAATAAGATTCTGTATAGCACTTCTCTTTAATTACTTCTGATAATTTTAACTAGATATTTTATCTATTAAGTATCTGAACTTTTATACTTTTACGTATTTAACATATAAATTTATACCCATAATTGCCTATCATAAGTAAACACATTTTATAAAATTATTTTCCATGTCAAATATAAATTTAACCTAGAATAATTAAAAGAAAACATACCTTTATGATTACAAGGTCATTTAAATACTACTTGAATATACATCTTTTAACCTGTTGATAAAAAAAAATATACATAATTTTTTCAAATAAAAAATATTACTTAACAAGTGTTTATTATCTTTCTAGAAAAATGTTTTTCCGTTGGCAATTTATTTAGATGAAGAATTTGATCCTTTCGTAGTTCACGAAGTAAAATTTTTGGAAATAAGAAACACCTTTATTATTTCATTTTGATAAAAGTTGCTTCTATTCTGGCGCATTTAATAATTAAGCAAAGAAAACATAATAGCGTTGGATATTAATTCTTCTTTGAATTAACTTATATAATTTTGGGATCCAAGAAAGACAATACATAACTTAACATGACGAATATTTGATGCTTGACGATCACATATATACAATTCTTTTCCTTTTTAATATTGGCGATACATACCATTTTATTTAGCTAGCTGATTTAAGAATAAACTAATGCGCGACTTTTAGGAAATATTATAATTATAAAGACTGCAGCTGACTTACGTAGATAGAATTTTAAGGACTCTAGTTGAGGTATAATATAACATATTATATTATAAAGTTATAATTAAGTCACTTATATTGGTAATTTTTATTCCTACTCTAGGAATTATAAGTCTTCTTTAATAATGAATTTCCGTAATATGCACGCATACAAAATTTTCAATACTTGCCTTGAGAAAATTTATATTTTCCTTTTAAAAATTATGCAGGTGCATAAGTAAATATCCTTTATCATTCATATTATTTCTAGATAATTTTCATTGAATAAATTATATTTTAATGTGAGGAGCTTTCATTATTTTTAAATGCAGACAATGTCAGTTAAAAAGAGCTCGAAATTTTATAGTTAACTTTCCTTAGCTTTTATAATATGTCTTTTAAATTATAAATTTTTCTTTTATACCAAGAAAAAATTATCAAATAAGGTAAAGTTAATGAATAATTGTTTATTTGCTGGAAATTATTTATATTATTTACTTTAAACATAATGACGCTTTCAGTGATTACTGTAGTCAATACGGTCATTTGAAACTTTAGCACAAGATAGTATAATCTTTTAGTATAAAAACTTTATAATAGGTTGATGGACATAGAAAAAGCAGAATATCCTATCAATTAAGATTAGCCAAACATGATATAATCAAACATTTAATGGACTGATATTTATTTCTGCAATAAAAATTATAAAAAATTTGTTACCGAATTTCAGTACTGACTCCTCCTTGGACTAATAGCAGACTAATTTTTTTTTTCAGTTTTTGGCGGTCTTGTTTTATTTTAGCGACCTCTTACAGAGAAAAAATCATTTAATTATACATAAACAAAAGAAAGGAAAAAAAACAAACTTATTACAGTTATATTTTGTTCTGTATGGTTTAAATGGATTACAGGGTAATTTGACAAATAATGTAAAATAATAAATACATGTAATTGACACTGTTTATTAGTGGTGTATATTTCTGTATACATTATTGTCTAAAATAATTTAAAAAATAAAATTACCAGAAGCTATGTTGTTATGATAAGATACTCATCTATCCCCCCCCCCGTCCATCTACAATCAATTACTATTTATAATATGCTTTTATACTATATTAAATTGCTCTTATGGTTATTATTTTTAACTAAACTATTTATGCTCTTTTCCAAAATGACATTAAATTACTAAATTTATTAGTTATTTGCTTAAAATACGTTAAAGTGAGTAACTAGAATACTTTATTAATCACTTAATATTATTACTATTTTATTTCTTTATTTTCTAGAAAAAAGATAGCATTGTTTTCCTATGGAAACGATGCTAAATAGACCAAGTGTTTATAACATTAGGTTACAATATATTGCCACACACAGCAAGCTAGAGTAATCAATGGATGCCAGAAGGCTTGTGCATAAAATCACCATCTAGTGCCTACTCATCCAAAATCCTGAGGCTAGTTTCTGGCTTATGGCCTTTGTCAGTGAGGAGCCTTGGATTACTCTAGCTTGCTGTGTGTTGCAATATATATAGTGAGTCTTGCCTGTTTTAACAACAGTTATACACAAGCATAAGAGGAGATGGTTATGTGATGTTTATTGGCTTAAAACCAATCCTGCCTAATAGGATAGTGGTGGCTATGGTTGTTAAAGAACCAAAGACACTAAAATGTATGGGTACTGAACTGGGTTCAGACCTATATGGCTATATAAGCTAATGAGCTTGGATTGAAAACATTAAGGTGTTTTCAGTTTAAGACTGATAGTTTTGTAGTTAAATTGAGATAAAAGATGGTTGCTGGAGGGTTGCATTAGATCTTAATATCTAGATGCAGTGCTCTCAGATCCAAGGCTCCTCACTGATGAAGACCATAAGCCAGAAACTAGTCTGAGGATATTGAATAAGTAGGCACCAGATGGGGATTTTATGCACAAGCCTTCTGGCATCCATTGATTACTCTAGCTTGCTGGGTGTGGCAATATTGTGCCCTTTGTTGGTCCCATAATTGTTGTGTAATTTAAAAATTTAAATTTAAATATTTGCTATATGTGTTATTTTTTTATGATATCTTTCAAAAAATTATTAAAGTAATCATGAGTTGATATGTGAAATGTGCAGTGTGAGGGAGGTTTCAATAAAGATGATAATAAAGGTTGGGAAAGCCATGATCAATACTGCATTAATAATTTTATAAATAAATGTTTAAAGTTAAAGTTTTTAAAAGACAAGTTAAAATTAAATGCATATATTTATTGTTGATAAAGCTTAATATTTAATAGGTGAATATAAATATTTTAATTATTAGTAGTACATAATAGAAGATTAATATTTGATTTTAATAATATCGAATTATTATTTTAAAAATTGTTATAATATATTGTTTATTTTAAAAATATTTATTTTTAAAAAAAATGACATTGTTAGTTTATTTTTGGATTAGTACAGCGTTTGTTCTGTGTTGTAAAAAGATGTTAGTTAGACATATACACACTGCTTGTGAATTTTTAGTAAAGTTGCAAAACTATTTTAAAATTCTGTTATAAAATTTATAAATATTATATTGGCTATCATGAGATAAAAATAAAAATAGTTAATGTGAAATATTAAATTTGATTTTTAAAATACTGCTTTAAGAAAATATAACGAATAAAAATAGACTTAGTTTGTTTACAAAAATAATCTTATAAAAGTTAAAAGTGAAATAAAGTAAAAAAATATATTTTAAAAAAAAAATTAATGAATTTAAATAAATGATAAAGATTAATTTAGGAATTTAATAATGTGATAAATAATAAATATCAGACGTGTGCTCTTCCGATCTATTTTTAATTCTGTATTGTTGGTAAAAATGTAAATAAGCTAGCAAGTTGATTGTTTAATTTACCAATCAAGTGGGGAGTTTATTCCGGTATAAAACCAAGGTTCAATTGTTCGGAGGGGGATTATGATTGTAATTTTTAAAGTAAAGTGTGCTATAAAAATAGCTAAGTAAAATTATAGATGCTCTCGTAATCGTTTTAAAATTATAGGAGAGTAGTTTTAAAATAATTTATAAAAGTTTTACCGACAAATATGCAGTGCTAATTTAATTATAATTTCCTATCGATCGTCTCTCTCGAAGCTCAATTTACTATCAAATGGTCATAGAAACTCGTATAAGGATAAAATGTATTGGAGACATTATACTAAGATATAACAGACGCTGGATTAACTATGAGAATTACTAGATGGCAAAGTAATATATTGGATATATATGATTTTAAAAGTTACTTAAAATTAATTTTATAAAGACCATATTTTAAAGGAAAAGAAATACTTCTTTATGAAGAGAGTATTTGTAGATTATAAATTTAAGTATATATCTTAGTAAAGATATGGTAATTAACAGTAATTGTATAAATACTTGCCTTGTTAAGTCTTTGTGGTTTACAAGACTAAATTTGATAGTTTTAAAGGCAAATAAATCGAAAGTTTAATTGGCAGAGAAGTACCTATAAATAAAAATTTATTATATTAATAAAGTCTGACGCTGGTCGTACAGAAGAATCTAAAATTAATCTTACCTAGATATTTGTTAAGGAATGCAAATAAAATATACGTGGATATCCAAGTCAATTTAAAAGACTAAATAAGAAACTTATAAACTATTGACTAATTTAGAAATAATAACTTTTAAGTAATATTTTTTTTTTAAAAAAATGAACCGGATCTTATGAATTATTTTAATTATTATTTTGTTTTATGGTGGAACTGTTTATTTTATTTTTTTAAAAAATTTCTTTTTAAAAACTTTTAAAATTAAGGAAGTATGTTTGGTAAATTACATGGTATAGCGTTGGTTTATGTATATTATTTATTAACAATTATTTTTATTATTTATTAAAGATAGGAAAGGTACTTTATTTTTTTAAAAATAAAAATATAATACTTTTAATTTATTTTATTACTTTAGGATTTGTGTATAAATGTAAACGTATCCGAGGACTCGTATGGGCTTCGGTATCATTTGTGTAAAATATATAATAATAATTTGATGTATGATATTTTTCTTTAGCAGTGTTATTTGATTGTTGGTGTTATAAAATAAAGAAATATAATATAGTAATAATTTTATTTTAATAGACTTAAATTATATTAGATAATAGAGAACTAGAAATAATTATATGATTCTTCGTGAATAAATTAATGTTCTATTAATATTAGCATTATTATTTAGTTAAGTTATTTATTTTTTTTTTTTAAAAGTTAGTAAGTGATAAAAATATTAGATTTTATTTTTTTTATTAGATAAATTAATTATTTTCATAGAATTTATATTTTGATGAAGGTTTACAATATAGTATAAGGTATAAGATAATTTGGATAATCAATTTTTAAAAAATTTAGCTATTTTCCTAGTTAAAAAGATAAAAATTGTAGAGTTTTAGGAGGAAAGGAAACAATTATTTGGTATAATCATAATTATTAATTATTAAAATGAATTTTGAGAAAAAAATAAAATAAAAATTAAAAATTAAAAAACTTTGTTACAAAATTAGAAATTAAAAAAAATCGTTATTATAAATTTTATCGAGAATTTAATTTTTATAAAAACTATTAAAATAAATAAATATGAAAAATAAGTATTAACTTTTTATGAAAAATAAAAATTTAATATTTTTCTTTGTTCGTTAAAAGTGTAAAAATATTTGTTAAAGTGATTAAATAAATTTGTTTAAGTTTTTTAAAATCATTCATATTTGCATGTAATTTGGTAATATTGTAGTATTATTTATTTTTAAGAAAATATTTTCTTAATGAATAAGAATGATTAAAAAAATATTAAATGGTCATAAAGATAATGCAAAAAAAATACATTATTAGATTGTTGAATAAAGATTTAGATTAATGAATGAATATATGATTTATTATTTTTAATGATTAATATTATAATAGAAGAAAGATTAAGTTGTAAAAAGATTACTATTGTTAGTATTATTATTGGATAAGTTAGGTGTATTTAGGTTTGATATTAAATCTTATCATTTATCTGATAAATTATTATTCTTTAAGATAATTAGAAGAGAGTTATTTAATTATATTTCTTAAAAAAGATTGAGTTTATTTATCTATTATTATTAAAGGTAGTTAATTTTATAAAGAAAGGTATTAGATGTAGTAGTGAGATAATAAAGAGTGGTAGTATTTTATGCCATTGAGTAGTGTCTGTGAAAGATGATCAATGTAAATAATTACCACTTGTACTTATTATAGTTCATGATTTTAGTAATTTATTTAATGAGTAATAATATGATATATAATTTTTTTTGATAAGTTATAATAAATTTGATAAGATATAGTATTATAAAAATATATTAAAATATTATATATTTTAGTGAGATAATAATAATTGGCAGTTATTTTAAAATATATAAGGACAATATATAGTGATAATTGAATAAGTGAGTCTTCATAGTTTCTTAAACTTCTTTATTATGAGTGCCTATTATATATCTCAAACTTTACAAGATTACATCAAGAAAATATTATGATGGTCTAAAAAGTATTTTTTGGGGAATTTTTGCATAGTAATTGTGTAATAATTATTGAAAATCAAAATATATATTATTACATATTTATTTTTAAATATAAAAAAAATATACCTCTGAATATTGTTACCATAAAGATTACAGTTGAAGAAAATACAACTTTTTAGAAATGTTATCACTAAAAAATCTGTTATAACATTTAGTGATATGTAGAAATTACAAAAAAAATCTAAACCTTTAAAGCATAAATTGATAGATTTACTAGATATTTAAAATAATTCATTCAGAGTTTTAAAACAAACATAAAACAAAAAAATAATCATTTAATTTTGCATATAGAATCTTCACCTGAAATTTGATGACAAAACAACACTTTATTTTGATGAAAATCTAATTTTTAAAGTAATTCCAAAAATCAATTGTGATTTTTAAAAATTTATTTAATTTTTAAACAAAAATATCTATCAGTTAAGATCAAATTTATTATACTGTGATAAATAATAATGGTTTAATATTAAAATTAAAGTTGAAAGCTTAAAGTAAACAAGAACAAAGAAATTTGTCAAAATACAGGAGGGTTAATTTCTGTTTTGGTATTTACATATATATTGTAATAAAATTTTATATATGAATGGACAACAATAATCATAATTTTATTTTTTTTTACTTGTTTACCATTATTCAACTATTGTTTTTTATTAATATTATTACTATCATTGCTGCAAATAACAATATTAAAATTATTAATAATATTACCTTGTAAAGTTTTTTTTTTTTAAATCCAAGATATCATCCTATATGTTTTATATATAGTGTTTCAAAATATGTGCATCAAATTTATTTTATTTTACTTATAATTTAAATTTAGTTATATAAACATTCACTCACATAGTCTAACAATATAAGAATAAATAAACTTCAGTTAAGAGTAGGCTATGATTATGGAGATTCAAGGTCTCTGAAAGCGCTAAGCCATAAAGTTTTTTTTAATAAGATTGAGACAAGCTTCACTTTGTTTTTGCATAAAGCGCAATCTAAATTACTTACTAATCAAAGGTGAAGTAGAAAACTAGTATTTTATTTCAATACTTTTATTATTGTACATATACAATTACATTTAATAGTAATAGAAAAATTTAACAATTTATTCAAATATATGTGTGTGTATGCACACATGTTTTATTTTTTTAAATGTATTTAAATTTAAAAGAGTATAGTCAAAATAAAATATATTTAAGTGAATATATTATTATTATTATTATTATTATTATTATTATTATTATTATTGTTGTTGTTGTTGTTATTTTAAGTGAATATATTATTATTATTATTATTATTATTATTATTATTATTATTATTGTTGTTGTTGTTGTTGTTGTTGTTGTTGATGATGATGTTGTTGTTGTTATTATTATTAATATTATTATTATTAGTGATAGTAATATTAATGATGAGAATATAAATAAAATAAAAAAATATCTTTTCTTTAAATGTTTACAATATGAATATTTTGTTTCTATTATGATAATGTCTATTTGATTTTAATAATTAGTGTAATTAAAGCAGAGAAGAAGATAGAGCTCTGATGAAGTCTGCTGGATAATTGAAACTGTAAGGAAAATAAAAAAGTTTTTAAGAAAATTTGTTGCATTAAAGTGTATAAGAAAGAAGTGTTATAAACAATATATATTAGTGTAATATTGTATTTAAAATTCATAAAAATATTATTTTGCCATTTTAGCAAACATTATTTCATTGAAAATTGGCACTACAATTTTTTAAGGTGTTAAAAAATTGTCTGATATCATAGTTTTGCAATAATGATGAAATTTTCTTGTTAAAAACCAAAAGAGTGAAGAATTTTCAGCAAAGATAATGATATAATTAATCATATGATACAGACCTATAAATAGACATGCTTGTTAAAAAAAAATTGCTAACTATCTATAGGAGAGCTGTAAAGAAAACACATTTAAAATTAACCACCTTAACATCTTGAAGACAATAACCATGGAGTAAACAACTAAACAATCATTTGCTTTTACATGACAAATGTATTTCAAAAATATCTTAAAGAAAGAGTCACAATAATTAACAATGTTCATCATCTGATAATGCACTTAAAAAAAATTTAAATTTTAATTAAAATTTGGAATCCACAGTTCTTTTTGGAATGCTATTTTATTATTTTTTATGTCAGACATTGTATCAATTTACTTGTTCTCTAAAATTCACTTTAGATTATATTTGTTATAGTTAACTTAAAATTTTATGGACAAATGTCTGTGTATTGGATAAGTTTTATTATAAATAAATTTTAACTAATATGTTTTATCTTCATAAAAACATGTGAAAGGATTATAATTAAGAAATGTCATTGATCAACAAATTAATTATTCATTTATCCATTAAGATTTTATGATATGAAATGTGTATAAATTATTTACCACACCAAAAAATAGAGACAACTTTCATCGATTAGGATTTTATGATATAAAATGCATAAGAATTATATACCACACTGAGAAAATAAAGACAATTTATTGTAAACATATAAAATATTTAAAACATGTTATGTTATTATTGGATTTTGTTTAAGAACTTTAAGCATCATTATTAATTATTATATTATAGGAAATAGTTTTTGTTCATCCATCCATTGTGATTTTATGATATTAAATATGCATAAGGACTATATCCCATAGAGTGGAAATAAATAAAATAATTTATTGTTGTTATATGAAATATATGAAACTTACTGGTTTTTATTGTATTACATTTAAAAAGCTCAAACTTCATAATCAATTACTTTACTACAAGGAATGATTTTGTTCATCCATCCAATTGCACCAGAATAAACATTTTGAACTATTAAAAGACTTTTAATGAAGTTTGAATTTCAAGGACATATTATATTTATTGAAGATGCTTAATTATTATAATATTTGGTGTTGTGTGTTTAATAAATTCTCACTATAAAAAGATATAACAAAAGATGATACAGGTAGTATATCTAAATTTTAAATGTACAATTTAGTATAATTATGTCTGTGTTATAACTTTATGTACCATGGAGATTGGTTCTAAAATAGTTAATGTTAGGTAATAATTATATATAGTTAATATATAATATTTAATATCTTCAGATGTTTTGTCTTTTAATTTAATCATATCTTTCCATAATTAAAAATATATAAGTTAGTTACAAAAATAAAAGTATTATATAACTGAAATATTTTATAAATATTATCTTTTATCTTATCCACATTGGTACTCCAAGGATTTTTTAGAGTATAAAATATTGTCAATGATATTTTATAGATATTATATGTACAGCTGGGTAAAACTTCTGACAATATTGTATTACAGTTATAACAGGAGCTTAATAAGCATTTTATGTACTGCCACCCATACCTATTAAAATGATGGTAAAATGAAAGTATACATTAAGAAGATTATATTTAAGCATATCATCCGAATACGTATAGTAAACAAATCTTATTATTAATTAAACAAGAGATCTAATAAACATCTTTTTTTGTTTATTTTTTATATTTTAGTTTCTTTAAATAATACTTAGCAACTTTATCGAATAATGTGTTTATGTTTTGCATCAAATTAAGACACAATATATTAAAATATTTATAAATTAACAACTATTTTTCCTAATTTAAACATCATGAGAATACCAATAGTTATTGGTGCGAATTTATTGTTATTATTATAATGTTCATTTAATTAATAATATATTTTTTTTGTTTATTTGTTAATAAATAATTTTTATATTTTGTTAATTACCCAGTGTTTGTCTTTAATCATTTAAAATTCTGATCATCTATTATATTAATAAATAAGTATTGCCACATTATTTTAGTTCATGCATTATTTTAAAAGTACATTGCTTTAAAAATATCCCAATTATTTTGATACTCTCATGTAAATATTCATAATAATAGTTTGTTGTTTAAGATATTGACTGAATATAATAAAATACACTTTGTTATTTAATCATTATTAATAATGTTACAATTAAATATTTAAATTTAATAGTATTTATCATATTTTGTCTTTTAACCCTGAGATTATTTCACATTGGACTCATGTAATATGAAAGCTTAAAATATAATTATTAGGCTGAACAAGGAGTTTGAAGTTAATTATCTTTTTATTTGAATTCTATTTTATAAAAATAATGTTTTAATAACCAAATAATAGATATATGGTTACATATTTGGTGCCCAGATGTGTGGCCTGATAGGGTTTGATAAAAAATGTAACAAGGTTTTTTTAAAAAAAATCTTATAGTTATAGTTTAATTTATAATATACTGGTAAATCAAATATTAAAGTATAAGATTGTTACATGTATTTTTTTTCTTCAATTCTGTTAAAATTTTTTTTATTCATGATAATATTTTTTTGTACTTTTTTGTGGTAGTTAATAAACACAAAATTTCAATATCATCTTGGAATTTTAAATAATTGCAATTTAAAATATTTGAGATGGTTAAAAAATATAGCATTTCATGAATAAGTTATATTAAAACAATGATATTAGGTATTTATACATTATATAAATTGATGTTTCTTCTCTAAAACACTCAAAGAGAATACTGAAGCTAAATAAATAAATATTTGTTAATCTTTATATAGATATTAGATTTTAGTACTTATTTACATTATAATAATTTATCATTCCATAATAGTTTATTTATCTTATATAAAAGTATAATTTCACATTAACATTTTACATTTAAGGATGGAGAATACTAATACTAATTAATTGGACAAACCTAAAAGTGTTGTAGAACAAGGTATTACATAATAAATTATGCAGATGTTTAAAGAATTAAATGATAAGTTTGATGCTACTAAAAAAAGTTAGTCAGACACAAAGAAAAACAAATATATAACAAATATTAGTAAAACATTTAACAAATGAAAAAATTATGTTCTGTCACTAAATTATGCTCTTAATGTGGAACATCATCGAAATATTACATTATTCCATATTCAGGCTGGTGGTGTAAAGCTACTGGAGACGTATGTAGATCTAAATGTTATTTAATACCATAAAACATTTACTCAATCTAATTTCCTCCTTTTTACACTTAAAATAAACTCTTTGATTTTCTAAAGCATAAGCTTCCAAACGTGAAAACAAAAAGAAGAAAAAATAAAAATAAGATGATAACAAATTATAAAGAAAATATAAATCAATTGGATTAATAAAATAAATTTCTGAGTCTAGAAAGCACTGTCTGTTATGTTCACAGCCTCTTACTCCTGGGTGATAGATTTCTTTAGACAGTGTACTCTCCATAGGTTTAGTAGAGACACACTCTTTCCAGAATTGTAGATCCTCAGCACTGTCTAGTTGTTTTCTAGGAAGAAAGCACAGAAGATCCACTAAAGAGCATTGTTCTTGACCAATATTTAACAAAATAGGCATTTCATATATTGTAATGCTTTTATGGGCACAAAGAGCTGGCATTTGGCCTTCTATGGTATAGTTCCTTTAGCCAGACCACATTGCAATACCCTTGTTAGTATATGTAATTTTTATAGGAATGTTTCTTTGCATAGGGAAGTGGCATAGTAAAAAAAAAACTATTCTTGATGATTGCTAGCTGCTGTTTATTTTTTTTCACATGATGATTTTATTCAAACTTGAAGTTCTTTACAATCAGTTTAAATCACTCCGTTTGCTTTTATAACTTAGGCATAATTACGTTTTGATTTATATTTGGCGGATGAAACAAATTCTTTTTAATCTTGTGTTGTTGAAATTCAATTCTAGAATCAAACATATACATCCATCTTGTTTAGTTCTAAAAATACCACTATCTAGATGTTGACTTCTTCATGCAGTCTTTGCAGATATAAAAATGAAAGTGGTATATATGACTTTTGTTTTGTTTTAACGATGATAGGACCACATTTCTATGCTTGCAGTATTTTTTATTGTTGTGTAATATATATCAAGGTAATATTATTAAGACAATTATTTATTGGAATTATCTTTTCGTTTTGAAGCCTGGTCACTTAGCAATATGATTGACATTACATCGTCACCTTTTACGTTTTATCTAAGTTCGTGTTATAATGTTGGTTAATTAATCACACTTGTGGTTATTCATATTATGTATATATGTGAGTATATTTATTTTCTTAGTGCAGAAATTTAAGACTTTATCTTTTTTTAAAAAAATAATTTGCTTATCCCGATGTTTTGCGTATATATGTTTGACAAAGGGTAACTGTTATTTGATAATTATTTGATTAGGTTCAGTATGGTGTAGATTAGTGCAGGTGGGCTGTTGGTTGTAAGTCACCCTTACAACTTATATATTAAGACAGTTGTTTATCCAGAATTAAGCTGTACATTTATAGTACTCATTAGCAAGCAATAGTTATCAATTACAAATTTACTTTATTTCTTCTTCACTCCAATATATGTCATAAGAAATATTGAATAAATCTGTTTTAATTACATACAAACTTTCAAGATAATTAAAAGTTAAATGAAAATAATATGTTTTAATAATAATTTTATTATTAATAATAAATATAATTCTCAAATGTAAGATAATAATAATAATAATAATAATAATAATAATAATAATAATAATAATAATAATAATAATAATAATAATAATAATAAAGATAAGATATAAAAATGAAAACTTAAGACATGTACACATCTGTGTATATATATATAATGGCACAAATATTCAGCATACAAAAGTCGATGGGCTAATGAAAATTATTTATCTCAAAATAATAAACATACAGGATATGGCAGAAGTGATGCTAAATCTTTCATGAATAATAATAATTAATAAAATCATGGCTTTTACTGACATAAAAAATGAACAAAATGATCATCTGAATCCAATATAAATAATAATAATAATAAACACAAATAATAAATATAGCATTTTCAGCACTAATTATTAAGACTTAAAAATTATTTTTTGAGACTAGGATTAAAAGAAGTAATATAAAATCTTAGGCTACTCATTATCTAACTAATGGTGAACTTATGGTATAATATTGTAAAAGCAATTATCAAAATTTCATCTGCAAACAGATATTTGAGTGCTTAAATATCTACAATAAATTCTGGAATTATGACATCAATTTTGACTATCATCTATATTCAGGCTATCAGATACCTTAAAATTAGCCATTAATAAACTAAATTTTTTTGTACATCTTTTACACTGTTTTGGAACCCAGTATTCAACTTCAATCTCTTAATTATTTCAATAATTTCAGTAATACCTGCTTGTTCTTTCACCCATGTATTTTGTTGTTAGTCTCTTTTTGTTATTTCTAACTTCCATCTTTGTATATTTCTTTAAGTTGTCTGACATCTTCTGTATTGCTCTTCTGTTAAGATTCAAGTTTCACATCTATAAAAATAAACCGGTAAAATACCTTTATTAAATATCTTTTTTTCCAAACACCTAACCATATTTTCTTTTACTATTAATTTATTTCAACTAGAGAATTTTGTTTATATATATATATATTAAATATTAATATTATCTCTAAATATTTATTCTATTACACATTTTCATTAGTTTCTGAAAATTTTTTACCTGAATTTTATCACTTTCTTTTCAATATTTTTATTTTTATATATAATTGATTTAAACAAACAATTTTTTATTTTTTCTTGTCATTTATTTTTTTAATAATTTAAATGGTACCCATGACTTTTATAGAATATTGTTTTTTTTATTTTTGATTATTAATTTCTCTAAATCTTGTGAACTTTATTAGTAGATATTTTTTATTTTTGGTTTATTTTTTATTTTAAATTCATGTGCAGAGATATGTTTTATTAAAACAGCAATCAATATTTTTTGAATTTCTTTATTTTTTCCTTCTTGTTTTAATTTTTTATATTCTGAAATTACACAAATTTATGATTTCATTTCAGCTTTACATTTTATGCACGTATATATTTTTAATACTGCTGTGGAAGGGAATAATCATGGTCTATTACTTGGAAGTTCTTAAAGAAGTTGAGTACTGAAAGGGAAGGAATCGTGTTTGGTCCAAAGACCTGAAGTTCCATAGTCTGTTACTTTAACACCAAATCCTACAATGCAGAACAATATTTGTGGTTACTTTGATTATTGGTGTCTTTTATAATATTTAAATCGCTGTCTACTGTGAATATATTTTAATCAAATATTTAGATGTTTTTATACAATAGCGATCAATATTAATTTTAAATCATGTCCTTTCACAAATTAAGATAAATTAATTTCATCTTCTTTTACTCAGTCAATCTTTTGGTTTAACTCTTTCAGCTCATATAAACATATACATTAATATCAACAATAAAATATAATAATAAAGACCATTATTTGGTAATTAAAAATTAAGACACTACAATCTGATAAGTGTTGATTACTGATGCTTACATAAATAGTGCTGGGTGATATCCTTAGGCTACTGATTGGCTTGACAAGTGATGGGTAATGGAATGGCCTTTAGATATGACCAATACTGAATTACAAATAATTAGTATTTGAAGCACCCCTCCTGCCTTATAAGATATGATGTTCATTTCTCAAAAGCTAAGTACTGTTTCTGATATGAATGGTTTTACTGTCTTTTTTTTTTTACTTCAGTTTTTTAAGTTATTGTAGGATTCCAGTCACTGCGAGCTTCTCAAGCCATTGAATATCTCTTTATGCTACTTGTGACAATGAGATTGTTTATTTGTGCAACATTTCCATCCTTTAACTACACACATACCACTTTTTATTCCAGATTTTTTGTCTTAGGCTTATGCCTTAACAATTAAGAAAACAATCATTATAATAAGCTTAGTAGACTAGACATTCTTAGATTTGATCATGTGTGAGGCATATAAATCAAATTGAAACCAGATTTGAGTGAAGCAGGTGTTTCAGATGGCAAAAATTATATGACTGAGCAGCCATTTTTAGGTATATTTCATGCCTCTGCTTAGCATTATAAAGGAAGGGCCTGAAAAATGTAATCTGAAAATGACCCATCTAACACAATATAGATAGGTTTTCATGTCTTGTAAAATTATTCATTTTACCAGTGAGAGTAATAACAATACAAATAATAATCAGCAATATTCATAAAGCATGAGACAGTGATAGTACAAAGACAAGCATTATAAATCACTATTTTTTGTATTATAGAAATGTTGACTGTGTGAACTTTATCCAAGACAAACTCTTCAAGATCAGAACAAAGGAAATGCATTTCTAGCCAAAAAACTATTAAAGTTTTAAGATTGATATAACTGTTCTTGATGAAACTCATCTCTCAGAGAAAGAAAGCTTAAGAGAACAAATAGATAAATATAAGTTTTTTTGGAAAGGCAGCTTAGTCAGTAAAAGTAAAATGCATGGTGTTAGATTTTCCATAAGTTCTAATTAAATATTTTCTATTGTTGGAAGTTCTCATTGCAACAATGGAAGACTAATGTTATTAAAACATATCTGCACAATATACACTAGTGCTCATTTTATTAATGCCTGCGCACCAACATTATGTTAAAAAAGGAACCTTTTATTTTTTGCTGGAAAATATTATTACAATAATATCATTAACAAATCTAATGTTAAAAAAGGAACTTTTTATTTTTGTTGTGAAATATTATTACAATAATATTAAAAAATCTAATTTTACTTCTTGAAGATTTTAATGCACACGTTGATACAAATATTACACTTTGGCCAAAAGTTATTACAAATAATGGTATTGGCACTGTAAATTCAAATAATTTATTATTATTGAATTTTTGCATGACACATAGATTGGCTATCATAAACACATTATTTAAGGAGAGAAATAACTATAAAGGAAATCAAGTGCATCCATTCACAAAACAATTGCATTTAACATATTATTAGGACTCGGATTAAAAAAGAAATTTACATTACAGAAGCACTTATAGTGCAGATTAATGAACAGATAATAGATTAATACTTCCAAGACTAAAATAATAACTGCATTAACAAAAAGCTATTATTTCAATTTTATTTATAAAAATCGACATTGTTCTTTAAAATAATATATAGGATGTATTAAATTTCAACAGCTATTATACACTGAATTAGATAGTTTGAATTTTCAGAACTGTATTTTACTAAAGTATGGAATTATTTTAAAAAACTGTGTTATGGATTTAGGTAAATCTATTTTGGGTTAATGAAAAAGAAGAATCATGACAGGTTTTCTGATTATGATCTTATTATTAATGATATGATTAAGAGAAAATGTCACATTTTCTGCTTGGCAGAAAAATAGATTAAATGTGCAACTTCATAGTAAATATGGAGATTTGAAGGCAGAAATTCAATGACTTACAAGTAGGGTTAAAATGTTTGATACATTAAAACTACAAAGGGTATTTTTTTGATGCATTGAAAGCAACATATGGAATTTTTAAAAAAAGGTACCTCAATCCTATTAAATTGATCAAGGACACTCATTCACGAGAATCATACTTTGAACATATATAAGAAGTATTTAAATTATTTTTGATACAAGAATTTAGATGGTGACTTATTTACTCATTTAGATTATGGACAAATATATCTTGCTTAGTGAAGTCAAACTATCTTTTTGTAATTTTAAAGCAAGAACTTTCTTTTACATGATGAGAATAATTTATTGAATATGTAGAAGGGGTATTTTGATCATCTTTTAAATAATAATAGAAAAATTGAAGTAATGACTTTCAATGATATATCTATTTTATCTAATCATTTAGATTTAGACAAATATATCCAGCTTAATGAAATCAAAGTAATTTTTAAAATATGCTGGAGATATGTTAGTTTATACTATTGGAATTCCTTAGGAATATATACACTCACAAAGTTCTGTCTTCCTATCATAAGGATGTTTTTCCATTCAAATTTTTAAAAACAAAAGGAATATATAAGATGCAATAATTATTGTGAAATATCATTATTATTCTTTACTGCAAAGATATTTTCAAGAGTTTTGTTCAATAAGTTGCTTCCTGTTATAAAAGAATGATTGAAAGATTCACTCTGTTTCTAGAAAAATAAAAATATTATAAATATAGTTTTTTTTTTGTTGCTATACAAATGCAAGGTATCATGAACAAAAAAAGTGATAAGTATATATTGTTTTGATTAATTTGATCAAAAAATTTGATTAAGGTAAATAATCAGATTTATAGCACTATTTAAAATTAGTTGATTGGCCAACAAAATTTATTCCCATTATATAGTTTTTCATGATGAAATTTATTAATACAGGTGCAAAATCTGAGGAATTTGAAATGGATACTGGTCTTAAACAAGGATGTATACTTGTTCCAACATTATTTTTAATTTTTATGACAATTGCTTTTTGGAATTGTTTATAGGTTGCTCAATCCAACAGTGATCAAGATATGATACCCTGATGATAAAATTGTAATCTGCCTTGCTTAAAAGTGAAAGAAAGAATTAATGTGCCAATGATTGTGCTATTTTTGCCAGTTCAAAAGACAATTTCCAGAACAAATTTTTGAAACCTCAGAAAAAGATTTAAAGAAATTATTTCCTGTGTTGACAGCAATATGTTTAGACTTTGGTTTGTCAATTATCAGTCAGTGATAAAAGAAAATGTTTTAGCAATTTTTTTTTTGGAAGATTATCAACTTGAGAATGTAAACTATTGTAAATACTTAGGTAATTTTACACTGGAAAGCAGATTGAAATGTTATGCAACACATTCCACTGTGCTGCTACTTTTAACAAATAAAGAGCTAGAGTAACTATAAGTTTTCTGTACACAGAGCTGTTATTTTATCCACCGACACCCTATCAGTGCAATTTAAAAACATTAAAAAAAGAGGAATTTATGGATGTTCTGTAAAATTTTAGAAAATATAATGGCACAATATAAAACCAATCAATATATTCTTTAGCTTTTTGGATGTGATTCTGTAGAGTCCATTATTGTAAAATCATACCTTTATTGGTTTGGACATGTAAATAAATGAACAATGCAAGTTGAGTTTGCTTTTCATTGCACTGTTAGACCTGTTTATGTTATAAAAATTATCTCAAAGACATTCTAATGAAATGGAATGTCAATTGGTTTCATTATAAATATATGGTAGAATAGAATACCTGAGAGTTACAATTAAACATGATATTGAAGTAGGTAAAAAAGAAAAGTTTTCTGATGAAAAATTTAAGATAACACCAAAACAATGGCATGTTTTATATGTGGACTTATTTTTGTTTCAAAAATTGGTTTGTATAATGATCTAAAACTTATAGTAGAGCAGTTTTTTTAATCTTCAATCCCTTTCTTTTCTTTTTTAAAAATTTATTTAGGAGTGGCTGTTTATTATTACTATTACACAAATAGTTTATTCTGGATCGACTCTTTCTAATGATTTTATCATATCATCCATTATAAAGAAAATTATACCGAACGAAAAAAAAAGCTCAATTATTATCATATCATTTTCTTTTACCCATATCGTTTGTTGTTCAACACAGTTATAGAATTTTTTGTTTTTGTTATTCTAAGTTATTTTACTAAAGAGCAAATAAAATTTATAATTGCATCTTTTATTTGAGATACCAAAAATTAATTATGTTAATGAGCATAAACATTATCAAAGTACCACCAGTTATAATAAAATATTGCATAGTTATTTCCAACTGGTCTTCAAGCTAAATATTTAACACTATTATATAATTATTTACTCCACGAGCATTACTTATTTTTTCATCTTAACTTTTACTTCATTTTCCTGTAAATATCTTTTTTTTTTTTTAATTTAAAGAGTTACCTTTTATTAAAAATATTAATATTTGGATAATGGCCAGCATGAACGAGAATAAATGTATGTTTAATGCTAATATTTACAACTGGTAACTATATACACGGACAAGTCCCAAAAATATGTTTTCACACACACTCGTATATATAATAATAATAAAATTTGTCATAGAATAAGATAAACTTTTCAAAAATTAGAAAGCATTTTTAAGTACTTTCGTTTCTCGAGATTATTTATGTTGGTGATTATTTATCTTTTCTATATGTATGTGGTCATGTGCATCAGTGGTATGAGATAGTATGGATAATTGAAGGGTGCTTAAAATACTGAGTTCAAATTCCCTATATTTATATAGGAAGAAGTGTGTATAAACAAAAAAAAATAACAATAATCAATATTAAATTTAAATCAGCAGAGATGTCTATCCATTTTCAGTCAAACCAGCTTATAATGTAATTTATAAAAGCAAAAAAAAAAAATTGCCAATCAGTTTATTAACTTTATAAACAAATAAACAATTAAATAAACAAGACTAAATTAAACACCTCTAAAATATTAATCAGAAAAATGAATTTCCAACTTTTAAGCACTGGACTCATTAATGCAATACATTTTAGTGTCAAAACTACCATCAATGCAAACAATAAAAGTGACCTATTTTCATTCATTTACCAAATTCTTTTTATGGATATTTAAACCAGCAGTAAGCATGGAATTTAATTCAGTGAAATATACTCATATTGCTTTATTACATTGTCTTACAATCTAATTTAGTATCACAAAGCATTTAGTATAATTTAACTTTATTTACACATTTTATAGCTTGTCATTTGTTTAGAAAGTTTTTAAAATGAATAGCAATGTTATCTATCTTTGTAACATATGAGCTAATTTGAATGAGGCTGAATGTATTGTCTTATGTGATTTGAATTAAATGCTTTCTGATATTATTTTTTGCTTTAAACATTTTTATAAGAATTTGAAAAATAAATGAAAATGACTTATTTTTATTCATTATCTTGATAGTATCGCCATTGGATAACATTTCATCAATGTGAATAAGACTTATATGTTAAAATTTTAACTCTCCAATTAATATTTCATATTATTTATTGTCATTTAAGATAACCATATATATAACAATCCACTAGAATAAAACTACAAAAATTAAAAAAAATGCATATATAAAATTGAAGATTAATATCCTTTGCTATAGCCAGCTTCGGCATATTCCGCCATCTTATGTAGCAATACGTTAATATTTAAATATTATTAAACTCTCACACCAGTAATGCTCCCACGTGAATTACCTAATTTCCATAAATTGTGAATATTAACACAATTACACTGTTTATTCAATACATTATCCGTACTATTTATAAAATATGACTCCTTAATTTTTCTTTTCTTCAAATCATTTTCCATATGCAAAATAAAAACTCTATCAAAGCAGAATTCTCCATTACAAATCACTGCATGTTCTGCAAAAACAGATTTTTACCTATCTGCAGAATAGTGCAACTTATTATATAATAAGTCATGCTCCCTAATTGTCTTTTTCAATGCACATTTAGTCTCCCCAATGTAATTATATCCACAATGACATACCACTTTATATATAATATTATATTGGTTGCTTTTATAAATAGAATCTTTACCATTAATAACCAATCTTCCAGTATTTGCACCCACTTTAAATGCAACATTAAAATCAGCAGATACCAATGAGGAAAAATATTTTATGTGCACTAGATAAGTTTAGAAATAGATGGAGGAGAGATAATATGGAAAAGAAAAGATGGATAGCATTGCCTTATGTAAAGGATATTGTTTGTAATACATCATTGGTATCTTCTGGTTTTAATGTTGCATTTAAAGTGGGTGCAAATACTGGAAGATTGGTTATTAATGGTAAAGGTTCTATTGATAAAAGCAATAAATGTAATATTATATATATAAAGTGGTATGCCATTGTGGATATAATTACATCAGGGAGACTACATGTGCATTGAAAAAGAGGATTAGGGAGCATGAATTATTATATAAAAAATTGCATTATTCAGCAGATAGGTATAAATCTGTTTTTGCAGAACATGTGTATGGAAAATGATTTGAAAAAAAATAAAAATTAAGAAGTCATATTTTATAAATAGTATGAATAATGTATATAATAAACAATGTAATAGTGTTAATATTAACAATTTATGGAAAATAGGTATTTAATATGTAGAAATATCTGTTATATTTTCATATTAGAAAAATTACCATTAGATGTTAGTAGACAGTAATCAAAGAAAATCATAATCTGTATACATTTCCTGCATTCAAAAGGGTATCTCTTCTAAATGCAATCATTTGATGTTATATAGAGACTAAAGCACTACAATATTTATTTATGGTTTAGGGAAAGAAAGTTTTAAGTTAAATATTAATATTATAGTAGAATATTATTAGACTAGTCATTATAATTGTTCTATATAAATAATACAATAGACTTTTTTTTCTAAACAAACAATCAACATTCTGATAATAAAATTTTTAAACATAGACAGGACTCAACTTGCAATTTTGTTTATCATTAATAATAATGTATAATATAAAATTAATTTTTGACAAATGACAATAAAGTACTGCAATGTGTTAATTTTTTTCAAACATTTTGTACTTTATATATACCCAGATTTTTGTAAGTCAGCTTTATATAAATTGGGGACTGTTTGTAAAACATTTATTAGAAATAACTTCCCCAAACTGACTGTCTACAAGGAAATGCAAATGCTTCAACAATCCAAACATAAAATACAGATAAAAAAATTAAAATAAGTTGGTTATTGTATTTTTATTTATTATTAAAATTTAATTATTAATTTTTTTATTATTTGGATTTAAGTACATTTTAATATGAAACATCTGAATATTTAAACAACCTTTTTTAATATTACCAAGCCTGTCAGTTTTTCTTTAACTCTTGACATAAGGTAGTTGGGTTTTATTAGCTATTGTGCTGAATTAAGTATTTTCTAATTAAATAATTATAAATAAATAACTCCACACATTAAGTATTTTTATTGAACACTGATTTTAGTATAATCTTTTAATTTTTAAAACAAAAATACAACCTTTAACCCTTCTATAGGGGTCAATGCAAATTCATGTTGAAACCTTTAGATCACTCTAACTCGGCCAATTTTTGAGTTATGGTGTGAAAAAATATCCGTATTAAAGCTTTGAGCAAGGCCTATAATATGCTGCCCTCTCTTGAATTATTTTACAAGTAAAAAATCAATACTAGGAGGTTTTTAAGTTGAACAAAAGAAGAAGGCCAATGCTGATTGGTTGGATAATCTATTCTCAATTCTTATTGGCTGATGATTTTGATAAATATTTTTTCACCACTAAAAATGAAAATATATGTTTTAGAGTGTTTTTTTTTATTATTTTTCATACATATTATAGATTATCTGCTGAAAATATAGTTATTTTACAAAAGTAGTAAGGTTTTATTAAAAAATTATATACTTTACATGATTTTAAATTGAAAATTTTACTAAAAAATTCTTTAAAAATTTGTAACGGTAAATCTGGGAGGGATATAAATGACGTTTACATTAGTTGTAATTTGTTCCTAATGTTTTCTTTGATTTTTCCACTTTTGAATATTTGTATAAAATACAAATAAAAATATATTTTTGAAAAAACATTCATTTACTTTCCTAACATTACAAATAATTAATATACTTTTTGAAAATGAAACTAAAATTAATATATATTAAAAGATGAAAATATTTCTATCAAACAGTTTGTCACTTGACCAATTAAACCAAGTAAAAGTTTCAGAGTTTTACTTCATTGACCAATAATAAAAATGACCATCGAAAAGGTTAACTAATTCTGTTTAAATTTTAATTCATTTAATATAATAATAATTGTTCAAGTTTATAAATAATAAAAATGCACATAAAATCACTGAAAATAAAAAAAATATTACAATGCAATAGTAGGAGAACATATTTTCATTAGTTTTTTAACAGCTTACTGCAAACAGAACTTAAAAGTAGTGATGATACAGATTTTTTTTAGAATTTTTTTCAAATGTCATAAAAGTAATTTTATTTACCACTTACATTATTACATTGCTATATTTAGAAATAAATAAAGAATGAATTGTAAACAAACTAAACAATATTTATATCAGTTAAATAATAGTTATATTAGAAATAAATAATCTTGTAAGCAAATTAAATAATAATTATGTGAGTTAAATAATGTAAAAAAAGTTATATAGATCTGGGTCTCATTTTATGTGGTAGATAGGTTCCGCAGAAAACCTGCATTAAAAAAATTGCACAAAATAGACTTAACTTATCTTGAAAAATGGGGGATAGGTTCTGTAATTTTCAGAAATCACATAAAAGCAAAGCAATAAGAAAAAAATACTTTAAAATTTGCATAAAAAAATAAGGAAAAAAGTATGACTAATAAAAAATTTCCAATATTTGAAAAAATTGATATAAGATAAACTTTTTTTCCTTTTTTTTATTAACTATAGTATTTAATTGTATATTTTTTCATACATATTTTAATCATTATAGCTATTTGACAATATGTGGTTCATTTGTGAACTGGTAAGAAATCAGGTTCATCACAAGAGGAAGTACAACTAGTGCCATTGCCAGTCTTGTGCTGTGTTAATGGTTTTCTGTTGGCAATGTGATTAAACTTTGAGATGATGATTTTACTAATTGTTTATAAAGCTCACAATATCTAGACATATAACTATTTAGCTCTCATTGAAATTTAAGAGGTTGTTTATTGCAGCAAACTCTCTCAGATTTCAGCATTTTCTGACATTTTTTTTGTCTCACACATCAATGTAAAATCTATGATTAAATGACTTTTACTTATCAGAAATTTGTCTTCATTTGATAGATATTTTTGTTTACTACTGAAATAAATTTTAAGTGTTCACATTTTGTTTCTATATTAAAAAAATGAGATCGCTATCAAAACCAAAAGTTTTATATATTATCATTTCTAAAAAGATTATTTTCTGTTTACAAAATCAACAAAATCTTCTTTATGTCTGATTATTTTTAAAAATCTAAAAGAGTATTTATTTCTGTTATATCTAAGAAAATATGTTTTAAAAGTTTAAAATTTTTGAATATTTATTATGATATTTTTATATTCATAAGTATAAATGTATTATTATTATTTACTCATAAGTAAGATTCTAAATAGCTTCAGGCCATATTCATGTTAGCTACTAATATAATGTTATATTAAAAAAAGTATTTCAAATCAAAATAAGTTATTAATAATTTAAATTTCTTGATATCTAATAAATATAGTGAAATATGAACTTCTTTATAGTATAAAAGAAACCTGCATAAAAAGATATTAAGAAAAAAACATGAATCACATAACTTCAAAATTACAGTTAAATAATCCACATAAAATGAGACCCAGGTGTATTTTATTAAAGTATAATATTTAAGATAAGTTTGCATTTAGATATTTTTATTAGTAGAAAATATTTGTTTCATTAACAATTAAAGACCTAGATAAATTTAGAGATCAATTAAGCTGATTACAATTAATACAGTTGTTCCTATTCCAAAAATAGTAATAGTATTATAAATAATTAGATTGTTAATATAAATCTAGAAATTTCCAATATCACTATCAATAACAGTCAACATTATCAATTTCTTGGCAAAGCAATCTCCTTTTTACAGCAAAGATAAATACTTTAAACATACATTCATACTCCTTTTAGCATTTATTCTGTATATGAGGATTCACAATAGTGATGATTATCAATTTGTACCCACTACTTTGATTTACAGTCGATTATTCACTATAATAATCATAAAAAAAAAAAACTTTTTTTGATGATCATTTTGTAAGACTGATGATATTGTAGGAATTATTAACACTATGTCATCCAAAGGCAAAATAGTTATTTTCATGTTGAAACTATAGGGTACAAGGTTTATTCATAATGCACAAGACAGTACCCAATATTAGTGCTGTATACAATATTTTGATTATAAACTTAAAATATGATTAATGAATGTAAAGTATTTTATTTAATTTTCATTCAATATCTTTGCAGGACAATCAGCTCTTCATTAATGATATATCGAAAATAAGAATTTTCATTGTTAATAATTACAAAGTCCCCCCCCCCCATGACATACAATAATCAAATACATTAAATGTGTACATTAGTTTAAAAATTGTACTCTGTATTTACTCACTTTTATAGATTAAAATTTTTACTAACAGTACTTTGTTTACGGCAAAAATAACGATCATTGTATTATAATTTAGTTATCGTAATTATTCTTTAAAAAAAAAAAAATCATAATAATGAATTTTGTATGAGGAAAAATTACTAAATATAAATTTAAAATAACACAATCTATTTGCTTGTTGTTAAAACACCTTGTAATGTTCTATCACATGTATAAAAATGTAGAAGTAAAGAAAAAAATGAAAATTTTATTTACCATTAAACTGTTAGCATAAATGTATTTTTGTAAGTTTTAAAAATGCAAAATTGCATACAAATAAAAAAAAAAAATTCATACCTTTAATATTTATTTAAATAGACATTTCAAAGAACATGTCTACGGTCTTAATAAAATGTGATGGTGGCAAAAAAAAAAAAAGCGTATATACAGTATTTTTATATAAAGTGATTTTTATTTAAGATCTGCTTAGTACATATTGTAAAACAAATGCCTTAAATATTGATTATAAACACAGAATGCATTAGATACATTTTTTTTTTTACTTTTTTTAAAATATATCAATATTTTTTTTTTGAAATAGTTTTGACAAAGCACAATTTGCTTATTTTGCTATTCTTACAATAATGATAAATAATAAGTCTTTATGATCAATTAAATAAGTTGTTAGTAAACATTTTTAAAAAATTCTAAATAATTTCTTGTAAGTAATACAATGTGATAGTACAAATTCTAAAAAAGTTAAACTTCGGTATGGATTTTTTCAGTGCAAAGAAAACAAGTTGTGTGTATCGAACACAAAAAAATGTTAACAACTAGTTTACTTTTACTTGCTCATCCATTTTGCAGTAATTTTGGATAGTTAAGGCAAATTTATTTTTGTAGTAATTCTATTTAAAAGTTTATATTTACATATATTTTTAATTAGGATCATGGCTACAAGTAATATAACTACAAAAAAATCAAAAAATATCTGAGTTTGAAAACAGGAATGAATATCTTAAGTTGATTGAAATTTATTATATCTGTTTTTCTATGGGGTTATTCATGTTTGCCATCACTATTCTTAAAAACAAAGACAGAATAGAACAAAAAGTTTAAACTATCATAGGTTTATCCAAATTTCCAAAATCATGAAATCACGTCATCCCATATTAAAAAAATCCAAAAAACACATCAAACATCTTTTCTAAATCTTTTCTCTAGATTCTCAGATATCATTTGGCACACTCCTCTAAAAAAAACTAAGATCAACAAAAAAATGAGAAGACAACAATGGATTTAGAACAAGCAATTTATGATTCAGAAAATTAGATAATTATTACTGACGAATGAATCACGGAAAAAGCAACTTTAAGATAAGTGGTTTTTTTTTTTTTTTTTTTACATAGATTTAAGTTGCATACAGATTTTAAGTGCATACTTGCAAAATCCACACAAGCATATAATGTACATTAAGGGTTTTTTAAAATTATTATATATACTAGATTAAGTTGTTTCTTCACAACTTATAATGTAATTTTTAGCTGGAATAACCAGCCAAATATTTTCCCATATGAAACCATCATAACTACTTGTTCTTTGTGCTGTATTCTTACTTAAAGATAAGTTTTGGGGGGAACAATTTCTCTTACTAATTTAGGTAGAGCTGTGGTCTATTATGTTTGTGTAGAGACTAAAATGGCAGCTTAACTAAAGAGACTAAGATTATTAATTCAAAGAACTGTAAATAAATTTCATTATATAGGCAAAGATAATCTATTCTGAAAACACACTAACAAATAGTCAATTATAACTTTCAAACTGCACTAAAAGTATGTATTACTTAGATAATAAAGCTAATAATATTCAAGGCTAGATACATTTAGAAATAAATGTAAATATATGAAAACAGCCCACTCTTAAAGAATACCAATATTAATAACAATAAGCAATCTTTATCAGTTAGTTATCAAGGCAATCTTTTTACTGTAAAGATAAATATTTTCTATGATCTAATATGTTTATGTAAATACTAAAACTTTCATCAAAATTTAAATAAAATTCATTAAATAGGCAAACGTAATCGGTTCCAAAAAGCAGTCTAACAAATAGAAAATTATTTTTTTCAAACTCTTTTCTGCCAAGGGCCATTTGTATAATTATAATCTCATTTGCAGGTCACACAAACTTACCAATTAAAAAATTGGCCTACTATATTTGATCAAAAATCTAACCAATATACTTCTAATCAATTCAACTTTCTCTTTTAAATGAAAATCATAATTTGGTATATAACTTCAGCAACATTTTTTCTCTTTCTTCACTGACTTCTTTTAGGATATTGATTTTAAGTTCAGCATACCTAAAGCTTTTTCCTCCTTCATAAATTTAATTGCATGTTTGATTTCTTTGTTTACAATCCTGGATGGTTCGGATGATATAGTAGTTTTTTTTTCATATGTCAAAGCATTGGCCGGGAAGCAATCCAGTGACAACTGTCTGCAAGCAACTGCTTGCTTGCAAGGCAGCCATGCTGACCTCTCGGCTACCAACACTTGACATGATATACTAGTTGTAGGAGGTATTCTTTGTTATTTATTGCTTTAAATTTTTTGATAGAAATTTTTTTCACATTTTATGATGTCATCTCTCATTTTAATAATAGTTGCATTTTTTTTTTTGTTATTGCAAAAATATGTTTTCTACCAATACCAAGTTGTTGTTTTGTACTCTTGAGACTTTTATTCACTATTCTAGTTTTTTTTGCTAGTTCACAATTATATTTTCTTATATCAATATCAACTTTTTGTCACATCAGTTTACAAAATTCTAGAAATTCCAATCCTTCTTAATGTATCATTTATATATATTTTTATATTTATTATTTTCTTCATAAACTGTCTTGTTTCAATAGAAATTTTACTGGTCAATTATTGCTTTTATATACCAGTTATTTTTGTTGCAGTTTTTAAAAGTATATTAGTTGTCTTTCTATTGATTTCATTCAAATCTGAATCATGTTTAAAACCTGTTAATATTTGAAAATGATTAGTAAGTTGTAATTTAAATTCATTAGAATGTTTCAGAATATTAGGAATATCAATTGTGAATATAGTTTTTTTTAAAATAATTTTTTTCTTTATAATTTTACATTAATTTCACTTTCTGGGTTGAATTTATTAACGACATTACAAACTAGAAATACACATTTTCTGTATCAAAATAAAAAAAACCATTCTGCTGTTTTCATGTTCATTTCTGTTTAATATTTTTTTTCAAAAAAAAAAATACATATTAATTTTTTTTTCTTCTGCAAACTCCACAAGTTTGTGGTGTTTTTCATTTCTATTAGCATAACAAAATTTACAGCACTTTCACCTTTTAATTGTTTACCAATTTTAGCATTGAAGTCTCCCATGAAAATTTTAAAATGTTGTTTGATCTGATCAAAAGCTTTTGCTCATCCATATAAAAATTCTCTACCTTTTTATCCAAATGAAAACTTATTGGGTATAAACCTGAATTATCTGCATCTAGTATCTGCTAGTAAGTTAAAACAACTAATCTTGCCACTCTATCTGACATAGAATCAATCTCTATAATGTTATTCATCCATTTTTTATTTATAATGTATGATGCTCCAGTTTTACTTTCCATGTTCAAGCCTTTGTAGTACAGTACATGTTGACTTTTTAAAAATTAATTGGCTTTTGACATTTTCTTCTAACTTCACAAAGTCCAATAAAGTCCCATTTAATATTAGACAGATTTTCTTTCAATTCTTAAAATCTTCCTTTACTTGAAAGTGATCTGCAGTTGTAAGTACTTAAAAAATCATCATCAAATAGCAGTCTGTGTTCACAATAAAAGGATTTTTAATATTCTCTGCTCTCAGTGCTAATTACTGCCATGGCTGGTGATTTTAAGCCTCCTGGGAATAAGAGCCAAAGTATATATTTTTCTGTCATGATTGCAAACATCTGTCAAAAAAAATCATTCACAAACACATTCATTTTGCCTTCAAAATAACTCAACTGATATTTCAGTTAAGGGCTATTAGATCATTGAAAAAAGAACCATGTTGTTTGTTGATTTTAAACTCAGAGATAAAAAGTTAATAAACTCATCATGCTAGCTATGTATGTTTGTAAACAGCTCATCCATGTTCATATACTATATGAGTAGTCACATAGTAATAAAAATTGAAATGACAATAATGTATGGAGTGAACATTAGGAATTTGCCCTGCTCAGTTTCTTTAAGACCTTCAAGTGGAATCAAAGGTAAAATAAATTCATAGTATTATTTCTGGAATCTACTGTGCAATAAAAATATAATAGCTAAATAGCTGATGTTTCAGTACAATAACAAGTACTTTCCCCAGAGCTTATTTTTTTTAATTCATAAGAATGTGTGTGGTAAGATTTAAAATCATAATTTTTTTCTTTTGTTCTATTGTCCTCATTCTTAAATTCTATTGGTTGAGAAGTTTAAATTTATTTTTTTATGGTGCAATAGCCTTTTCCAAATATTGTTATTTTTTAAAAATTCACACTTTTTATTTATGCTCTTAGGTCTTTTAAAAATTTCCATAATTTCCCTTAGCAGTCTCTGTTCTTATTATTCAATTTTAGACAGAATATGTGTTTTATTAAAATTTATGTCATGGTTTGTTAATTTAATGTGTGAATAAATGGCTGATGAATTAGATTTTTCTCTAACTGCCAAAATGTGTTCTTCCTTCCTTATGTTTATTTTATAATTCATCCATCCAATATATGAATGTAAACAAATTCCACATGGGATTTAATATAGACCATGAGATTCCAAAGTGAATCTATAGATATTTTTAAAAAGCCTAAGAGCATAAATGAAAAGTGTGAATTAAAAAAAAATAGCAATATTTGGAAAAAGCTATTTAATGATAAAATTTTTTTAAAACTTATCAACCAATAAAATTTAAGAATGAGAAGAAAAGAACAAAAGAAAAAAAAGATCTAAAATCTCACCAGACACATTCTTATGATTTGAGAAAGAAAAAGATCTGAGGAAAGTATTTGTTGTTGTAGTGAAATGTTAGCTATTTAGCTATAATATTTTTATTATATGGAAGCTCCCAAAATAATACTATGGGTATATATATAAACAACTATTCCATTCAGGTTATCAGTAATATATATATATATATCTCAAAGTGTAAATTGTATGCAATGTGACAAACAGGACAATTTATTATTTGATCATGATATCCTACAGCTAATTATCCTAATGTAAATTTTTATATTAAATGTCTCTTATTTTAAATGTTGATTATTTTATCATATATTTTCTACAAAATAAAATTTCTGAAATTTTATCAATTTTTTTAAGGCAATATATTTTCCCTAAATATTATATTTGATATGTAAACAAACATAACCTAAAAGTAATTTTATCATAACCTTATGCACGAGTTAGACAATATTATTCTGCAAACAAATAATTTGAATTTTTTTTTTTTTCAAATACTTTTAACTTACCATTTTGATATTATGAAAATGTATACAAAGTCTACAATTTTAATGTTATATTTATTAACAAAAAATATTTGTTAAAAATAAAATTGAATAAATTTATATGCAATATATGAACATCAACAATGTATTTCGATTCTCAATTGTATGTCAAATATAAAGCAAAATATTTGCAATTATATGTAAAATATTTTGTCTCAAAAGAAAAACAATATTTCTTGCATACACAATAATTTACTTAAACAAACTCAAGAAAAAAGTAGTTACATTGTTAAAAATATGTCAAATTATTACTGATTCACTGTTGTATATAAAATTGTGTAATATCTACTATACATATTTACCTATTTTCTAATTATTCAATAAATTCAACATATTTTATTTCTATTACAGTAATATTGAAACAAAGTCGCAATTTAAAAAGTGTTAATAATTTGGTTATAAAAAATAAAACTACCCAAAAAATTTGTTTTGAATTTAAAATCATTTTAGCATGCCTTCAAATTTTAAATCTGATTTATTAATTCATAAATGTTTTATATTTTAATTAAAAAAAAACATAAAATAAATTATCATGATAGTGTACTAAAAATGACTGAAAATATTTTTTTTTATTTTTAATTTTTAAAATTATAGTTGTCTTCGATATTTCTTATTTTCAAAGTAATAAAAAGTATTTAAAAATTGAAACAGGTTTTTAATAAGCTGTATCACCTCACCTCTCTCAGGCCGTAGAAAAATTATATTTGATACATTAAGAATTCAATATACATAGATTGATTTATTTTTTACGTACGAGTTAATTCTTAATATTTTATACTTAACAGCAGTAGCTTTCTATGCATTTGGATGAAAGATGGGTAAAGGAAAATATAAATTTATTCATGTCTTTTTTTTTTAAAAACGTGCAATTGTGTTTGCAGAAAGATTTTATTGTCTCATCCATCATAAAAACTACGATCACTAACTAAAAAAATAAAGTTTAAAGACATTTACGTTGAATGTCAAATCGAAACTTTTTTCAAAAGTAATTTAATATCATAATGTGTTCAAATACAACTTACTGTCTATCCAAAGACTTCTCTACATTGATATTATGCTACTAGAACTTGACTCACTATCAATAAGAATTAACCAATTAAAACAGTTGTAACAAAGATATCAAATAAATTAACAAGTACATAGTAAGACACTGACAGACTTGAATATAAACTACCCATTTATTAACAAAAATTAAAAGTAGAAAAATTTATGATTCGAATTTAAATAGTAAGGAATGTAAATTAGATTTGTGTATACCAACTCACATTAAAATTAAATTATTCATAGAGTGACATGCAGTTTGCTTTCACAAAAATTGTATGAATAAAAAATCGCGATATTTTAAATATAAGATTAGAACCAAGTTTGAATTGTATTATAAAAGGATTAATGATGAAGTAATGTGATATTTATTGCACATAGAAGTATACTCCAATGTTATTTTTTCATCCTATAAATTTATAAGTTAGAATTTTTTTATTATAAAATGTTAACTGTTATTTCATTGTGGAATTAATTAGGGGTACAGATAAACGTGAATATATGTGATATTAAAACATACATATGTGTACTGGTAACAATAGCAAATATTACAATAGTGTATAAACACACAATGTTTAATTGATAAATTTACATTTAAATACCTGTTGAATATCTATTTGCCTAATTAATTATGTAGATATGAACAGCACCTTACTACTGATACAAGAAACATTAATTTATTGCTTTGCCATTGCATCTAAAAGCATATGAAACCTTAACGCCCAACATAAAGTACATTTCAAGAGGCTCAATGTACATTTTGATTAATGTGGAAACACAATAAAATTTCAGGCTCCTAGAAAATATTTTGTTTTATAATCAAAGCATTGTACTGCATATCAGTAACATAATAGGTTTTGACTTTGCATACATGATTAAAAATATTTATCTTCCTCATCAAACTAATAAGAATAGTGCCAAATAAAAATTTCTTAAAACACAAAGCATTTTTAGTTTAAAATATGAACATTCTTATAATAATAACTTCTTACTATAGAGTACACATTATTTAATACAGTTATCAAATGACAAGAAAAACTAAAACTAAAATCATTGTAGGATAATAATTAACATACAAATAGACAGTTTAGTAACAATTTATTCAGTCATATGTGTATAATTAAAAAAAATCAACTTCACATATCTTTCTCAGTTTCAAAATGTTGCAGGTAATAATAATGTTTTGGAAAAAGATTCTGTTAATCAGATAGATTGCTGAAACTATATCAAAATTATCTATGCACTCCCACACAGACTTTGAATAATAAGAAAAAATAAAAAATACCATGGTAGAACAAAATTATTAAAATACTAATATTATACTGGTCAAAATCATGTGTTCATTCAACAAGACTTACAATCCAAGCAAAATATAGCAATCTAGCATGTACAAGATACACAGGTCTGGAACAATACTAAACACTATCCTATTTACCTGTGCTCCAAGGTCTATAACTATATGAGCAACACTTTGGAGGATACCAACAAACTTTCCATCACTCCAGTCTTGGCAGTGTCAATAGGAAGAGCAAAGAGACTTAAAATCAATGATACTAAAATGATTGACTAATAATTGCAACATGAAACAAAAATTTTAATTGATAATATTCAAGAAGATAACATTAATTAAAGGTGTATAATAGAACTAAATCAAGTAATTAATGCTAGAGATTCAGATACTGAATACCAAAATACCATAACAGATAAATGATATAACATAAATTTATTAAACAATTAAATATGATAGTTGATTATTCTAAATGAAACACATATATATGGGAATGTCTATACAATCATTATGACAAGTTACATATATGAATATAAATATTGGAAAATACATAACTGAATGGTTAGTACATAAAATTTGGTTGGTGCAGGTAATACCCCAAGGTTATGAAATAAATGATTCAAATAAATAACAATAAATCATAGCTTAACTCTCATCAAAATATTATGAATTTAAGTATAACAGATTTTATTATGACATTATACATATAAGTAATAATTGATAATGTGTGATTTAAGAACATGCATAATAACATTTCTGCTGGATTTGGGAGATTACTCTAAATGGGTGAGAGCAAGATGGTTCAGCTTAAATAAAATGGTAATTATATAATTGGACCAAAATAACTAAATAAAATGGTTGGTGAAAGGCATACAATTACATCTTATATATAGCATTGCAGGTTTATAAATCAATGAATAATAATAAAGGCGGTGGTATTGCATTATAATTTACAATCACGTATGTGAATGAGGTCACTTAAAACACTCTGGGTGGCTTTGTTATATATGCATAAGAGTGAGAATATGCTTGCATGATGGCCAAGAACACATTTCTGAAGAATAGTGGCACAAGCTGGCATGTTGGGATGATTTATCTGTATTTTTCCATACACTTATTTGTTAGAAATAGATCCCCAATAGGAAAAGCATCTACTTTGTGAGGGTTAATGATGAGTGGGTCTAGACATTCTGAAGATTCCAGCATTCATGGCAATAATGCAAGAAAACCACTAAATTAAACAATTGTAAAGATACATCTATAATGCCTATAACATATGGATAGTTCATGTCACTAACAACCACAATAAACTAATTAATACCAGTATAAATTAATTTGCTATTAGATGCAATGGAATGTATGAACGAAAACCCAGGCAGGTAATCAATGTCCAATAAAACATAAAATGGATAAAAATATAAAATTAAGAGAATAAATTGCTCTTACCCACATTTCTAAAACATCTCTCTACATTTCAATAATAATTAATTGTAACAAAACCCATACCTCTCACTAGATAGAGTACACTACCGAATATACCTATGATATAGCAAACATATGTGCCCATGTATTTATATTTAATTAAAATCATTTTGACTTAAAAATTGTTGTTCAAAACTTCTGGATTCGTTCTCATAACTGTAATATATTCCCAACATGTATTTATGGTCATCCAAAGGACTCCAAGCGCCAATCTTAAACGAATATAAGAATTACATGAAATGAATATATTACCAACAAGAACACTATCTTACGTAATGTGAGAGGGTTTTTGACCATTGGCTAGCTCAGTCTCATGGTCAAGTGGTGTCACAGCTGGGAGTAGCCACGAATGGGTTTAAGAGTTTTTTTAAAACACATAAAAAAAAATAATAAATAGATCTGCAAAGAAAATATCACAATAAGATTTGTTTTGAGTTTCATTATCAAATCAGTTTCATTAAAGACTTCTAAATATCATTATTATTCTTTGATCTTTTAGATAAAAAATAAATAAATAATTCAACACTCTACTTTTTTATTATATTTAATATTATATAAATGTAATTACTACTCTGTCATTTCGATACGCACACATACGCCATTCTTTCCAATAGATTTATCACACATAAATCAAGTAGTGAAAGTTGATATTAAGAAAAGTTTATTTCACATGACCTCTGACAATAATTACGTTATTTATGTCCACAATTAAATAAGACTTTAAGAAAATTTCATTAAGTTAACTTAGATTGTCATCTTTACTTATTAAAAATGGTAAAAAATTCTTTCTCATAAAAGAAAAGAAAAATCAGTACTTAAAGTTCTTTACCTGAATTTCCCCAGGAAATTAGTGGAAGCAGATTCATTTATTTTAAAGAGTTCCATTCATCATAGGTAATTCAATGCGAAGGTTCCCGATCTTCATGTCCATTTATGTCCATTGGTTGATGAGGTTCAGCTTGGTTCCATGTTGGTAATTATGTTTTATTCCAAGGCATCTTGGTATTATTGGACAAGGCAGCTACAGTTGTTTGGAATTAGAGGTTTGAATCCAACACAATATGTTCTTACCCCAACATTTCTTTTGGATTTGCCATTATGTAAAAAAATATTAAAACGTTTAATATTCTGGATTTACAATTTTTTGTTCACAGCTGTAACTCTACAGGGCCAAGACAAAATGCATTATGGGTGACTTTCTTTTATAGTACCCTCCATTTGTTCTAGAAGTTTCTTTTGATTTCACTTTCTGTTTCCAATGCTGACTAACCAGATCTGGTTGATGTGTGAAAAATTTTATCATAGCTTTTATTGTACATAAAAGAAAGTGAAATCTCATTTCTGCAGGAAACCTCTAGTTTTTTAAACGTGAAACAAAAATCTCATTTCTCTCTTTTCAACTACTTAATCCATTCATGCACACATTTGTCACATGCACATATACATTGTTTCAAAATGACAGAGTCCCTTTTCCATGTTTGTGTATTTGTAACCACCACCACCACGTAATAAAATCAATATTATACATCTACATCTACATATGTGTTTAAATACCAATTAGTAATATTATTTGTGACTGGGTTCACACCCAATCTGTCACAATACCTCCTCCTCCAAAAGCCTTCAAATACCTTTGCATATTTTGAATGGCTCATTTTGGTACAACACTATCTGTTTCGCCTCATGTGTACTTCTGCTTCTTTTTCTGGTCTGAATTTTGGCTTTTCAGGTGGTCTCTTCTCTTCAAGTGTTTCTCTCCATTTTGGAAAGGTCTCCATTCCCATTCTCTACATTCATTCATTCTCTTTTACTGCTTCACGATGCCCACCATAGTCATACGAGCTCATTTCAATGGCATTGAGCAACCCAGCAATCTCTCCAATAGTTGCTTTCCCTCCCCAAGATCATCTGTTCTACTCTCATGGGCATACTATGTCTTACAATGGGGAGTATACAACTCTCTGTCAGGTTGCATGCATCCAATGTCCGCAGTCTAGCCACCTGATTATGGAAAAATTGTGAATAGTTATTGTTGCAACCTTCTTTAATCTTCTATTGCATGATTTGATAGCGTGTTAACTCCAGCCTATCCTTGGACCAAAAGGTCTCTCTCTCTTCTTTTTGATACTTCTCAAAAGTAGCCAGCTGTCAACCAAGTGCATCCCACCATGACTGAGCATTGTCTGTGAGGTTTCTGCACATGATAATTACTTTACTTTCTTCCACCATGGGATTTATACTGAAGTATTTTTTCAAGCTATGTAGATGCTCAATGGGTGCTTCCCCCATCCTACCTGTGAATGGACAAATTTTTAGGATTTGATTCACATTCCCTTGCACTATTGTGTGACCTATTACCACTGCCGGTTTTCCCAAAGGGTTTACTTGAGCGCCTTCTGTTCACCTCTGCTCTCCATATCTGTTTTTTCACCTTTCTGCTCCCCCAAATCATTTTGGTCTTTAATTCCCACGTTCTGTTCCAATCTTTTCTATTTCTTTGAATCTAAATTCTAAACTTCCAAGCTTTCTCAAAATTGGCTCCAAAATATTTTCCTGTTCTTCTTTTCCATTTTATTTTGCACCCTTGTTTTCATAAAATTATTTTCTTTTTTTTTCCTTTTGATTAATGCCTTGGACCCACTCCCCCATCCCAGCACTACAGTGCCTTCCTGTTAGTCTCTTTAACTCTCAAAACCTCATCAAATTAGACAAACAAAATATAACAGATTGCGTATCTTTGACCTACTGCACAACCATGAAATGACAAAATGGTTATTTCTTAATAGATATATATTTAACAAAATAACACACTTCAATTTATTTAATGATTCATTTGAATTATATATATAAACAACTTTTTCCTCAATAAAAATATAAAACTTTTCACTTTATTAACATATTTCTGAAATCTCACAACTTTCCCCATTCCCCTCTACTTCTCTTCAAAGCCCTTTAGTTGGGATGCCATTGTAACAAAACCCATACCTCTCACTGGATAGATTACACTATCAAATATACCTATGATATAGCAAACATACATGCCCATGTATTTATATTTAATTAAAATCATTTTGACTTAAAAATTGTTGTTCAAAACTTCTGGATTCGTTCTCATATCTGTAATATATTCCCAACGCGTATTTATGGTCATCCGATGGATTTCAAGCACCAATCTTATACTAATATAAGAATTACGTGAAGTGAATATATTACCAACAAGAACACTATCTTATGTAATGTGAGAGAGGTTTTTGACCATCGGCTAGCTCAGTCTCATGGTCAGGTGGCATCACAGCCGGGAGTAGCTGTGAATGGGTTTAAGAGGTTTTTTTAAAACACATAAAAAAATAATAAATGGATCTGCAAAGAAAATATCACAATAAGATTTGTTTTGAGTTTCATTATCAAATCAGTTTTATTAAAGATTTCAAAAGATCATTATTACTTTTTGATCTTTTAGATAAAATAATAAGTAAATTCAACACTCTATTTTTTTTTCTATATTTAATATTATATAAATATAATTACTACTCTGTTATTTCGATACACACACCTATGCCATTCTTTCCAATAGATTTATCACACATAAATCAAGCAGTGAAGGTCAATACTAAGAAAAGTTTATTTCACATGACCTCTGACAATAATTACGTTATTTATGTCCGCAATTAAATAAGACTTTAAGAAAATTTTATTAAGTTAACTTAGATTGTCACCTTCACTTATTATAAATGGTAAAAATTTCTTTCTCATAAAAGAAAAGAAAAATCAGTACTTAAAGTTCTTTACCTGAATTTCCTCAGGGAATTAGTGGAAGCAGATTCATTTATTTTAAAGTCTTTCGTTCATCACAGGAAATAACAGGTAATTCAATGCGAAGGTTCCCAATCTTCATGTCCGTTGGTTGACGAGGTTCAGCTTGGTTCCACATTGGTAATTATGTTTTATTCCAAGGCATCTTGGTATTATTGGGCAAGGCAACTACATTTGTTTGGAATTAGGGGTTGGAATCTGACACAGTATGTTCTTACCCCGACATTTCTTTTGGATTCGCCATTATGTAAGAAAAATATTAAAACTTTTAATATTCTGGATTTACGATTTTTTGTTCACGGCTGTAACTCTGCAGGGCCAAGACAAAATGCATTATGAGTGACTCTCTTTTATAGCCCCCTCCATTTGTTCTAGAAGTTTCTTTTGATTGCACTACCTGTTTCCAATGCTGACTAACCAGATCTGGTTGATGTGTGGAAACTTTTATCATAGCTTTTATTGTACATAAAAGAAAGTGAAATCTCATTTCTGTGGGAAACCTCTAGTTTTTAAAATGTGAGACAAAAATCTTATTTCTCTTATTTCAACTACTTAATCCATTCATACACACATTTGTCACATGCACATATACATTGTTTCAAAATGACAGAGTCCCTCCTCCACGCTTGTGTATTTGTAACCACCACCATGTAATAAAATCAATATTATATATCTACATCTACATATGTGTTTAAATACTGATTAATAATATTATTTGTGACAGTGTGACATATGAATTATATAAAATAAATTTACAGATCACCTACACATGCTGATAATATCTTCAATATTAAACTCATTTATGATAGACTTTACTTAAATAAGTTGGCAAAACATCTTTCAATAATTAGGTAAGGGTCTAAATTATAGTTAGTGGGAGTAACTAAGTATAGGCATTAAAACTTCATCTGTCATTTAAATAGCAAACAATATTATAGGACATAATTGATATAAAACCAAGCAAGTTCTTTTAGGATAATTGACTGGCAAATAACATTTAGGTTTTCAACAATTCAATAAGGAAAAACTACAAGTAGTAAAGTTACACTAACTCGCTGAGTTGGATACCAACTTGGCATATTAAAAATAGATCAAAATAACAAAGTAAAAGAGAAATAAATTTCAATCTAAATTGCCACACCAAAGTTAAAATGAAATTAATACAGCTTAAATTTAGATTGCATAGATATTAGTTAATATTTACAGAATAGCTTTGAAGAAACAAGAACAGACAGCTTACAAAAATACTATTAAACTAAAATGCTAGGTTAATAAAAGTTCACTGGTTGGCAGCAATGCAGACATTTTCCTTGGCCAACTTGTTGATGCAAAGCAGGTGATCAGTGGATCATGATCATGTATTGGTTTTGCTGGAAACAGGCATAGGGTGATAATTAAAGTTCAAGTTCAGGCAAGCATTCTTCTTGAATGGTTCTCTGAATTGGGCCCAATTGTTTCAGGCTTGGGCATCATGAGCATGAAGATGAGAGTGCCAGGGGCATGGGGGGAAGCAGTCATTTTCTTTACCATGACATAATTTTATTTCACAAATTAAACTCATGTAGAATATGTTAGCACTCTAATATAAAAATGAAAGAAAAATTATCCTGATAGCCAAAATTTCAGCTATTTATACATATTATGATCCTTTGTTTCCCTTACATTTTTCTTTAGATGTTAAGTCTGATTAAATTCTTGCCAGCCATTGTCTAAAACTCAATATATTTGGTTATATCTTAAATTGACCCACATTTTCCATATATGGTAATGAAAAACTCATCAATTATCCAAGTGAAATTTAAATAAAAATAGCCTTTTGTTTTTATAAACTTTCATACATTTTTTAAAAGTATATTTCCATATATGGTAATGGACCCCCCCCTCTCCCGATGAATTTGCCAAGTAAAATTTAATTAAATAATCTTTTATTCTTTTCAAATTTTGTACATTTTTTAAAAATGATACAATGACCCACCAAAAACACCATATTTAAAGATTACATTGTGACCTGCAGATATCTATTTTTTCTAACAAATTTTATTATTATTATTTTTTTATTAAAAAAAAACAACTAAAATTATTTGAAATGATACAAATATAAATTGATTGGTCTATACATATATACATACACGAATTAAATTGGCAAAAGAAACCAAATTGTTTGATAATTGATCAAAATAAATGTCTATTTATATTTAATTTCCCATAACTATTTAAATTTTAGTAGAGATCCCCCTCCCCAGATTTGTATATATATATATGTGTGTGTGTAGATGCCCTTTTCTATTGCTAGAGGCTGATGCTAACCACGTGGATAAGTTGTGTTCAAACCCATGCTAGTGGTTATATAATTGGCAATAGATGAAGCACAAATATATACAGCAATATTTACAGCTTCACTACAAACATTAGTAACCAATAACCTACATTAAAGTATGTGCATAAATTAAAATAAACAAAACAAACAAAAAAAAAGAACATTTTTACAACTTTAATAGTTTCAAAATTTTACTACTAATAAATAATATACTTTAGAAAAAGTTTGTTTTAATAAAATATTTTGTAAAAACTTTACATTGTAATGAAAAATAACTGAATAAAACGCTAAATGTAATGGATATGTATTTATGATTTCTACTAATAATAAATAAATATAATAGTAAGTATAAACTGATTAACTATAATATATTCCAAAAATTTAGGTAATCAAATTAATGATAAGTAAAGCTGATTTTTCAATAAATGTCGTACTGATTTGAGTAACCACAAATGTAATAGAACATTTTATAAACCAAATAGCTTTCTCTAATAATGCTCTACATAATTAGGCAGTACAAAGTATAATCAATAAAGGATATACTTAGGTAGTCAAAATATAACTAATAAATAGATAAATAAATAAGTTGTTTCACAAACGGGTCTATGATAATTTAGATTTACATCTATAATAGATTCATAAAATTTGTAAAAGACCCATGAATCTCAATTATATGTATGCTTGGCAAAAGGAAAATAAAATTTAATACGTGATGATTTACTTGCTAATACGTATAGTATAAGATATACAGTTAACTCTTTTAATAAGAAAAGATAAATTGTGTAATAGCATAATTTTGTTTAATGTAATGATTTGTGCAAGAAGTTAATAAATTGTTACTTAGATTAATAATGAAATATAAATTTATTAAAGCAAATGTTATCTCATTTAGTTGATTAAGATAAATAACGTATTTTTTTTTTATTCAATAACTAATAGTAATAGTAACAAGTCAGAAGTCACATGACTTATATATAGCTTGCACTTACTAATATGTAAAGTTAAGAGCGTGCTAATAGCTCTAAACAAGCTTTTTTTTTTTTTTTTTATTTATGATAAATGCTACTACAAGAGAAGGCATTCAAATCATGGTCCCCATCCCCAGACCGGTTTCGACCTATGGGTCTCTTCAGTGAGGAGTTGGGACATTGGATCTAAAAGCTATTAGCACGCTCTTATTCAATAACTGCAATTTAACACAAATCAATGTATATTTCTAATCTATCTTTGCCAGATTGCTATTAGCAAATATGACCTCTAATTAAAATCATTAACACATATTATCAAATAGAATTGATTACAGAATCATTCATCCACAAAAAAATAACATATAATGGAAATTTTATTATTCTTATATATATATTATTTATATTTATCATATCTTTTAAATCAAGTAATGCTTTTTCTAATAATATTTAAATTAAATATATAAAGTATTGATTATGTTTTAAATTTAAATTTGTTTCTAAAAAAAAAAACAAGTTAAGAATTGATTTAAATCTGACTTATTTTAATATTTTTTAAAATTTAAGTTTATATTGAATGATAAAATAAGTTTGCGTTAATAATTAAAATTATTAATAAAGGAGATTATTTTTATAGATATCTATTAGTAATAACCATTATACTCTTAATTATTATTAACAAGTGAAAGTTATCTGAGTAGATAATTTAAAGGAAATTTATCTATTGGCGTTTGTTATTAAATTCAGTATATAATTTCAGTTGAAGCTGCATTTTCTTTGCCACCGCCATAAGAATTTTACTCGCGAGATTTTTAATTGTCTTCTTTATTTAGTCACTCATAAATCATAAGAGGATTATAAATGATGATATGTGCATATCACAACATCAAATTTTGTTATGCACACCTAAATATTTTTCAATTTTTTGGTCAAGTTTAACAATTAAATAGTCAAAATCAATTCCACTTCTGAAATTGGATATCTAAAAAAATGCATAATAAGATATATATAATTTTAGCGTATAAAAACATTATTTATTCCCTATTTCTTTTTCTCCTTTACTTCAAGTTTAACAATTAAATAGTCAAAATCAATTCCACTTCTGAAATTGGATATCTAAAAAAATGCATAATAAGATATATATAATTTTAGCTTATGAAAACATTATTTATTCCCTATTTCTTTTTCTCCTTTACTTAAAATAATTATCAAATAAAAAAGAACAAATGCAAAGATGTTCAAGAGGCATTTTGCTACAATTATTCTGGAAATGGATTATTCCTAGTAATGACTATAGTCTGTAGCAACTTCATATTAACCTAAAACATTTTTCAATAATTATTAATCTGCAATCATAAAAAATAGCTTCATATGGAGAAAGAAATTTATAAGCAGCTATATAGATATTTTATTCAGATCAATTTATTTTGCTCTGTAATTTCTATCAAAAATATTGATAATACTGTAATAACTATTTTATTTCACCTTTATTTTGTAATTAATAACACGCTGATGCGTTGCGGTGAAACTTTTTTATATAGTAATTTCTGTAGGCTTTCAATATCATAATTTCCGCAGACTAAGCTCTAGAGTTATAAGAAATTCAGGAACCAGATCCAACTGTCTTGAACAACAGAATATTATGCTCAAATACTACACTAATTACACAGGACACTTTTAATAAAATGAATCATGGTAAAACTAATAAAAAGGCCAACATTTATGATAGATGAGGAAATGTATACTAAAGTGTGAGTATTGGGTTAATTATTTTCTTCTGACAATGTTCAGCATTACATTTTTTGAATTTATTAAAGTTAATAAGATGGAAGTAAGCACATCACTTTAGATTTAAATTTCATATGAAATAACTATGAAGAAAAATACAAAGTATATAACAAACAAAAGCAAATTTCTTTTCTTATGAGTGTGAGTTTCAAGATAGTTTTTCTTCATTATTCCAGTTCTATAATATAAGTATTAAACAAGAAGACAGAAGGCTTATATTTCAGATCAATGACAAATTATTTTTTTTCACAGCTGATTTTTGTTCATCTTATATGGTATTAGGCAACTAAGTCACAAATTAATAAAAAACCTTATCTCAGAGAAAGATCTCCCTTATACAACCTTCTATTGAAATTATATGACCTCCCAAGAGAGCACATAAAAAAAATGAGTTCAAGTTTTGGTGGTAATTACTTAGAAATGAAATATATTCTGCATAATTTTTTTTTTTTGTAAATCTTACATTTTTAAAATAAAACAAAGAATCTAAAGAATGAACTTTAGAATGCCAATATAATGGCACTAATTTTTTTGCAAATAACTTTAAAATTAATATATCATCAAATCTTGAAGATGTTCTTTTAAAAATAAGCATATTTTTATAAAAATGCAAATAAAATTTTTAATTAAAATTCTATGTACATTTCTTTGATATATACTTTTAATTGCTCACCTCATGAAATAATTGAACATCAAAAAATATAAAACAATACAACTCCAATGTTTTGTTGTAGTTTTACTCACATATACTTGTACTTATATTGTCTAGGAACATGCATTTCTGTGCATGGATATGATATATTGGTGTATATGCTGATATGTGAGTTGTATATGTTGATTAATATGTGGATTTACAATTATGATGTAACGTACATAAATTTACTTTTATAATGTAGAGTTTTAATTTAAAGTCTTTAAAATCTGATGAATTTAGTATAAAGTAAAAAATTAAAATTTAAAGTACAAGTAATATATATATAAAGGACTTGAAGTCAAATTTTTATGTTCTCTACAGCTATTCACTCCTTCATATACAACTGATACACATGACCACATATACTCGAATATACACGAATATATATATATATATATATGTGTGTGTGTGTGTGTAATATAGATACTGTGCCCATAGTTCTAACAAGCACTTATTGATAAGTGACACAAAAGAAAGCATTTAAAATCTTTATCTAGAATTATCCTTATTCTCAGATTGATCGGTTCCAAGCTTTCGACTCATCCTAGTGAGGAGCTAAGACATTCACACCCTAGATCCAAAATACCAACTCAAAAATGAGCATTTATCTAATATATAACTATTGAAATGGTATATTCCTGATCTCATATATATTTCACCTATTTTTCCCTACAGCTTCATCTGTGCTGGATTTAAACCCTCTCTGAGTACATATATATAGGAATCAACAGGTATATGGACAAATAACTATGATATTATCATTTTATATATATTACAGTGTGTATATATTTTTATAAAATAAAATATTTTGTATCATAGATTTTATTTTGTTAAAAAATGTTTATTTGTTATTTTATATTTGAAACTGTATGTATATAGGTATGATCTACATATGATCATGTTATATGTAGAGTAATATTGTTTAAAAGTTCTAATGACTTACTTTTAACCTTAAATAAGTTGTAAACAAAAGCCACAATGGGCACATCTGTTTTAACATAGTTGGATGAGGTAATTCGCATTGGTGCTAAGTAATAATATTTTTCCAAAAATGTATAATTTTTGTAAACAAATTACTGAACTGAAACTATTGCAAAGTCATTAGGGATTTAAAATTGTCAGGTTTGGTTAAAAGCATCCTGTTAAACATTGACAGAAAGATTTAAGTGAATTAAGTTATACAATTTTAGAAGGTGCTAATTGATTCTCAAGAAGTAAATAGTCTTGTTGGTAGTAAGGTGTTCTAATCATTGAATCATGTAAATAAGCCATATTTCTTGCTGTAAATATTCTATTCAATAATTTTAAGAAAAGTTGCTACCACAATCCACACCAGTTTTTCACTCCAACATGTCTGGCTAAGAAGCAACAGATTTGCCATTTCTCCGAAAGGTGATGGCAATATCTAGTCTAGTTTTACATTCCTAACAGCATATTATCTTCACTGTAGAGATGCGAAACTCTCTAGCTGATGAATTGCTGCAAGAAGATCATAGTTTAAACCATGTGACCTATCCAGAGAAGAGTTCCATTATGTTCACCATCTTATGTGCCTGAATTACAGGTTACAAACAAGAAGATTGATAATACTCTTTTCAAAGAGTACAGAGCTCTATAAATTAATCTTTAAATCTGTAATTTTAATGTTAAGCTAGCTTATTTAATACAGTGAACATTCAATCTTATTTCTTAAAACTCTATAAAATTAAATCATTTATAAAATTAAAACTATGTAAAACTTGCCTGAATTCATCTTTATAATGTGAAATAATTTATTCCTCTAATTTATAAATAACTGTAATCATTTATGACTTAATTTTTTTAAAACTGCAGTCATGGCTATATTTATTGTTTTAACTATTTTATCTGAATCTGTTATATATGTTATAATATGCCACTTTTTCAAAACAGTGAAGAATACTAATTATTAGTAAACTTTCAATGGAGATAATTAAAATCTCCATTTTAAATATTTTAAGAATACTACTTTGCATATTGAATTGCTGTTTCAAAATCCTATATTATTATTATTGTTATATTATTGATTTTATAAATTGCATTATATTTCATGAGGGCTTGCTTAGCCAGTTATTATAATTTATTACTTTTTGATATCTGTTAGTTAGAAGTGATGGTATAGCTAGAGATGATATTAAAGTATTTTTTAATGTTTATTACTGCCCTTAAAATATACATTCCTTCATTAATTATGATTATATATATGCACATTTAGTATTTTAACTTAGGTTATAATCTAATTTAAGCCCTTTTGTTAGCATGATTATAATGCTGGTTTAAGAACTGGGTTGTGTTGGTTTAGCAGATAGAAGCTACCTGTTTTAGATGCAATTAATTAATTATATGTACACATATTGGTATTTTGCTTGAGCATTGTGAGTGTCTTTACAAAATACACATTCATATATATATATATATATATATATTGAAACAGATATACTGTTCACCATGTATATATATTCAAAAGACCCCCCCCTTCCCATTTAAGAAGACTGGCATGATTTGTCATTAGAAAAGAAAAGACTTAATAATAGTTGAGGAAAACTAAAAATTTAAAGAAACAAAGGAATCATGAAAATTGACAGCAATGAAAAAAGAAAGTTAATTTGGTCAAATTAAAAATAAAAAAGACACAACAAATATATTAAGTCTGCAATTAAAAGAAAGTATAAATCTTTCTTTATTAAAATTCATAAATCCAAAAAAGGAAATCAATAAAGTAAAAAAGAAAAAAATATATTTAAACATTAAAAAAAGGTAAGTTTATTTTGTATTGCAGAAAAATAATTTGTAAGGCAAAATAACTTAGGTGTTAAGCCAATGCCTTAGGCAAAGAAATGTAAAATTAATTGGAATTCGAAAACACATAGCCAGATAATTAAAAACGGTCTTGTACCGCCAAAAAGAATAGCCCATGAGCTGGGGGAAATGGCACGAACGTGGACAAAAATATACTACCAACACCAATTAAAGCAGGTGTCATGTAAAGAGAATCCATTCTGATAAGCAGAGAATATAATAGTCAAGTTGGAAGTTCAGAGGCAGATTAGATTGGATTTTTAAAGTGTATGTTTAAAGAAGATTTTTTTTTTTTGAGAAAAGGATAGTAAGAAAAGTGAAGAATTAAAAAGTTAAAATTCTTATTTAAGTGTTACTCAACTCTGACTTTCAACACCTTGGAATATAACCTTTATAACCACTGTTAATAATGGAAAAAGAAAACATTATTAATGAAAATATAGCGATGGAGGGCTAACGTAACCGCTTTTCCTCTTCATTCAAAGCTATGATTTTTCTAGATTTGCCTGGATAGACATCATAGAAAGGAAATAATGCCATTCAGCTGAAATGTGATAACCCCTTTTTGAAGCGATAAACTGGATAAATGAAGGTAATGATTTTATAAAAATATTCCATATATGTTTTTTAAAAGACAAGACAAAATGTATTTCTTAAACTAAAATTATATGTGTTTTTAAAAGATAAACAAACGTATTTTTTAAACTAAAATTATACGTGTTGTTAAAAGATAAACAATCGTATTTCTTAAACTAAAATTATATATGTTTTAAAAGACAAACAAAATGTCTTTATTATAAATATATAAAAAAAAGAATTATTAATAAATGTAGCTGCATGAAAATACGTTTGTTACTGGAAAATTATGAATGAAACTAAAATTATGAAAATCATTTATTCGTGATAAAGTATAAATGAAAATGGTTAATGCTTACCTGAATATTAATTTTGTGGGAGTAATTTAAACCACATTACTGGATATGATAAATGTAATGAAATACTATATGGACTCTAAATGCTTACCTGCATGTTGATATAAAATTACAAATGCTTAATACTTACCTGAATATTAATTTTGTGGGAGTAATTTAAACCACATTACTGGATTTGATAAATTTAATGAAATATTATATAGACTCTAAATGCTTACCTGCATGTTGATATAAAATTACAAATGCTTAATACTTATCTGAATATTAATTTTGTGGGAGTAATTTAAACCACATTACTGGATTTGATAAATGTAATGAAATATTATATAGACTCTAAATGCTTACCTGCATGCTGATATAAAATTACAAATGCTTAATACTTACCTGAATATTAATTTTGTGGAAGTAATTTAAACCACACTACTGTTTTGATAAATATAAATAAAATAATAAAAGACTATATGGATTATAAATGCTTACCTGCATATTGGTATTATGTGAAAAAAGTAATAACACTTATGCACATAGATGCACATTTACACTGACTGGACTATGAATAGTCCACAAACCAATAATTGTTCACATTACCTGTTTGACAAATAGAATAAAATAATGTACTGTAAAAATTACAAGTGCTTACATGAATTTCGATTGTATACAAAGAAAATAATGAAACTTATGAGCACCAATGTACATTGATACTTGACTGAATTATAGAAACCTTACAGATCTGGAATAGCTCATCTTACATATTTACCTACCTAAAAGAGATGTACAGATATGGAATAAAGAGTGGCAAAATATTCATGCAGTATTGGTAGATGTCTACTAGATAAAAGACACTTTGAATCCTTTACCTAAGATACATCAAAATGAGCCTTCATTTGAAATGAAGGGTGAACTTTATTAAAATGAATTGCAAATAAACTATTGATCAACAAACTGCTTCTAACCTTTCCATAAAAGAAATGAAAATGAGTCATCACATGGATAGGAATGAACTTTATTAGAACTTGCAAATTAATTGTTATTAAAAAAAATCATTGTTACTAAAAATAAATTTACTTATCCAGATGTCCAATTCTATTTTGTTTTTATTGCATCACTCATAATTCACTGCACTTGTTCATGAGAATCTCATGCCTCCTGAGCTATGTCTGGCATAACTAGACCTAGGTAAGTCAGATTGTAGTGAGATGGAACTCTAGTGGCACCGTTTGGAAAACCAAACATATAAATGTCTAGATGCTTTCAGCCTCTATGGTGCTACATCCTCTGATGAGCAGGAAATATTGTTGTAGAGGGGGTTAACATCTGCATTGGGGAATGCCAATTGATTGTTCCTTCCTGCAAAATGCTTGTCAGGAAATTGTTACAACTGAAGTAATAAAAGGGTTGTATCGTGGTCCGGTTACATTTGTCACCCTACTGTGAGGCCTTATCTAGCTAGCCTATTTGTAGGCATAAGCAGATCATGATTCTGTGATATGAGCAGTGCATATGATGCAGTGATGTAATTTATTCAAAAAGGGTGGAAAAATAAAATTTTAAAAGAAAAACAACATAAAAATGAATGGCATAAATGGTAGATAAAGAATAAAACAGGCATAACAAACACTTGGAGTTAAATCATGGTATGTATGGAGAGAGAAGCTTACTAATCCAGAAAACAAAGGAAAAATGGTGAACATAGAATTTTATGAAACAGAAAATATAGCCATGCTGAGGCAACTAATAGAAATGGTGAAAGAACAAAGAGAAGAAAACCGTAAACAAAGAGAAGAAAAATGTAGACAAAGAGATAAAGAAAGAGAAGAAGATTGTAGACAAAGAGATAAACAAAGAGAATAAGAGTGGAGACAAAGAGATAAACAAAAAGAAGAAGACCATAAACAAAAAGAAGAAGAGCATAAACAAAGAGATAAACAGAGAGAAGAAGTCAAAAGAGATTTAAAAGAACAAATCTGAGAAATAATTAAAACCCAAAATGAAAAGTTCAACCAGTTAATAAAAGAAATAACTCAGTCTAAAAAAATGGAAGAGGAAGAAACTTTGGAATTTCCAACAAAAGATATTTTAAAAGAATCACAAATTGAATATCCTATTACTGATGAAGCAAAATTTGAGATTGTTAAAAAGGAAGAAATTGAAATTACAAAGGGTGATCTTGAAATTGTCAGTCCACCTTCAGGAAAACTTCTGATTGTGGAATATATCTCTGAAATTGAAAAGAAAGTAACAGTATATACAGAAGCTGAGACTGAAATAGTATCAAACACAGTAAAAGAGTTTCAAATGGATGAAAATGAATCTAATAAAGCAAAATTAAAATATTCTGATCTTCAAGAAGATGAAAAACATGAAAATGTTTCAGAAAAATTGTCTGATATATGCTATGAAATAGTAACAGAGATAGAGAAAGAAATCATAAATTGGAAGGAAAAGTGTGTTAGTCCTTAGCCATATATAAAAATTATAAACAAAAGCTCAATAAACTCAAATCAGAAATTGAGTACAGAAAAAAAATATATAAAGGCAGTTATTAAAAATATACTTGCTGATGCAGGAAAAGACACCAAAAAGAAATCTGAAAACTTGGGATTTATAAGTGTGAAAAAAATTAAGCAACAAGAAACTTATATAAATACAAAAAAAATAATTACAATGACAGAAGAACCATTTAAAAATAAACTTTTATGTATTTTTAAAAATGAAGTACTGCCATGAAAGAGGAACAGGAGAAAATCCACAGATGGTGTTCATGGTCCATATCGGACCTGTATAATTAGAAGATCAAACAGTAACAAGGATCTCTAAAGAAAATACGGAGGTGAAGAAGCAAACCACAACAGTTATGTTGAGCATGAGAAACCTCCAACAAAAAGATGATCCAGAAGTGTGTCACCTCATAATACAGAAGAGTATTATAGGAGAACTGATCATGATCCTCAGTCTCCTAAACCACACTGTAGTCATAATGCAGAACAATAAAATAGAGATAGCTGATGAAAAAAGTTTGTGAGTGTGATGTAGTGATGCATGGACTTGTGTTTTTCATGTTGAGATCAATGGATGATTGAGCAGAGCTGCTTGGATGCATTGTGCTATGATGCTCGAAGTATATGCTCGGCACTATCCAGACCTGGATGTTGACCTCCGAGAGTAGTCCAGCAGTATGTATTTATAGGCCTCATGAATAGACCAAATGAATAAGCCCTTAAGACTCACAGAAGTTGAGCAGGGTTGGCTGAGTGCCAAATAGTGTTTTTTCCTCTGGCTCCTACTCTTAGTTGGATGATCCTTCTAAGTACAAGAGAGGTAGTGCTTAAAAATGAGATATTTTCTCGTGACATCATGGGGAAGTGTGTACTGGTAGTTTGTGCTTGGCCATCTACTTATCCTGGCGTTGGAGACTACAGTTCATGTATTCACTTTTCCAGCTCATCTTACCTATTTCATCAGCACATCTAAAACCAGAAAAGATACAGTAATGAGAAATGATGTGTATATTATATGGAATAAAATCGTACTTCCAGGCAATTTCATCCCAAAAATTGGTGAGGGGTAATGAAACAGATATACTGTTCCCCGTGTATATATATTCAAAAGACCCCCCCTTCCCATTTAAAAAGACTGGCATGATTTGTTGTTAGAAAAGAAAAGACTTAATAATGGTTGAGGAAAACTAAAAATTTAAAGAAACAAAGGAATCATGAAAATTGACAGCAATGAAAAAAGAAAGTTAATTTGGTCAAATTAAAAATAAAAAAGACACAACAAATATGGTAAGTCTGCAATTAAAAGAAAGTATAAATTTTTCTTTATTAAAATTCATAAATCCAAAAAAGGAAATCAATAAAGTAAAAAAGAAAAAAAATATATATTTAAACATTAAAAAAAGATAAGTTCATTTTGTATTGCAGAAAAATAATTTGTAAGGCAAAATAACTTAGGTGTTAAGCCAATGCCTTAGGCAAAGAAATGTAAAATTAATTGGAATTCGAAAACACATACCCAGATAATTAAAAATGGTCTTCTACTGCCAAAAAGAATAGCCAATGAGTTGGGGGAAATGGCACGAATGTGGACAAAAACATACTACCAACACCAATTAAAGCAGGTGTCATGTAAAGAGAATCCATTCTAATAAGCAGAGAATATAAATAGTCAAGTTGGAAGTTCAGAGGCAGATTAGATTGGATTTTTAAAGTGTATGTTTAAAGAAGATTTTTTTTTTGAGAAAAGGATAGTAAGAAAAGTGAAGAATTAAAAAGTTAAAATTCATATTTAAGTGTTACTCAACTCTGACTTTCGTGACCTTGAAATATAACCTTTAAAACCACTGTTAATAATGAAAAAAGAAAACATTATTAACGAAAACATAGTGATGGAGGACTAACATAACCGCTTTTCCTCTTTATTCTAAGCCATGATTTTTCTAGATTTGCCTGGATAGACATCATAGAAAGGAAATAATGCCATTCAGCTGAAATGCAATGACCCCTTTGTGAAGTGATAAACTGGATAAATAAAGGTAATGATTTTATAAAAATATTCGATATATGTTTTTTAAAAGACAAGACAAAACATATTTCTTAAACTAAAATTATATGTGTTTTTAAAAGATAAACAAACATATTTCTTAAACTACAATTATACGTGTTTTTAAAAGATAAACAAACGTATTTCTTAAACTAAAATTATATATGCTTTAAAAGACAAACAAAATGTCTTTATTATAAATATAAAAAAAAAGAATTATTAATAAATGTAGCTGCATGAAAATACATTTGTTACTGGAAAATAATGAATGAAACTAAAATTATGAAAATCATTTATTCGTGATAAAGTATAAATGAAAATGGTTAATGCTTACCTGAATATTAATTTTGTGGGAGTAAATTTAAACCACATTACTGGATTTGATAAATGTAATGAAATACTATATGGACTCTAAATGCTTACCTGCATGTTGATATAAAATTACAAATGCTTAATACTTACCTGAATATTAATTTTGTGGGAGTAATTTAAACCACACTACTGTTTTGATAAATATAAATAAAATAATAAAAGACTATATGGATTAAAAATGCTTACCTGCATATTGGTATTATGTGAAAAAAGTAATAAAACTTATGCACATAAATGCACATTTACACTGACTGGACTATGAATAGTCCACAAACCAAGAATTGTTCACATTACCTGTTTGACAAATAGAATAAAATAATGTACTATAAAAATTACAAATGCTTACATGAATTTTGATTGTATACAAAGAAAATAATGAAACTTATGAGCACCAATGTACATTGATACTTGACTGAATTATAGAAACCTTACAGATCTGGAATATCTCATCTTACCTATTTATCTACCTAAAAGAGATGTACAGATATGGAATAAAGAGTGGCAAAATATGCATGCAGTATTGGTAAACGTCTACTAGATAAAAGACCTTTTGAATCCTTTACCTAAGATACATAAAAATGAGCCTTCATTTGAAATGAAGGGTGAACTTTATTAAAATGAATTGCAAGTGAACTATTGATCAACAAACTGCTTCTAACCTTTCCATAAATGAAATGAAAATGAGATCACATGGATAGGAATGCACTTTATTAGAACTTGCAAATTAATTGTTATTAAGTAAAATCATTGTTACTAAAAAATAAATTTAGTTATCCAGTTGTCCAATTCTATTTTGTTTTTATTGCATCACTCATCATTCATTGCACTTGTTCATGAGAATCTCATGCCTCCTGAGCTACGTCTGGCATAACTAGACCTCAGTAAGTCAGGTTGTAGTGAGATGGAACTCTAGTGGTGCCATTTGGAAAACCAAACATATAAATGTCTAGATGCTTCCAATCTCTATGGTGCTACATCCTCTGATGAGCAGGAAATATTGTTGTAGGGGGCGTTAACATCTGCATTGGGGAATGCCAATTGATTGTTCCTTCCTGCAACATGCTCATCAGGAAATTGTTACAACTGAAGTAATAAAAGGATTGTATGGTGGTCCAGTTACAATATATATATATATATATATATATATATATATATATATATATATACTTTTGCTGCATCTTCTTAAATGGATTCATGGTGACTGACCAACACATTCTTTAGTTTGGGTATGGGTATCTTTATTAGAACTAAAACACTATAGTCCAGACCATGTTTATAAAGCCTATTTGAGTTCCTGAACTTATCTGTTCTTATAGCACTGAGCATTTGATGCTGAATCTCTTGAATAAGTCCTCACTTGCACTGCAGACTTATTCCTTGTATTTTATTAAGCACCATAGTATATATATGCAAATCTAAAAGTAGCCAGTTCTTTTCCTCCTTATTTATTAACTATTCAGCATTGGACTGACTCTCAAATCTTGGTTACCAGGTTGCATCTGCATTATCTTGAACCTATTTATTTACTCATTCTGTTAATATATATAACAGCCATTTTAGAGCTGTATGTAGTCATCATTTCAGCTAAGCTATTATCTTGTAACATTAGAAAGTCATGCACCATAGAATGGGCATATTAAATGATTATAGGCATGATTGATTAACTGTACATGCACCTATTTTAATATGTTAAGATGAGACTACTGTATTGATAATAGTCTCATTCATGATGTAAACACCTGCATGCATTGATCACACATGCTTAACACTATATAATCCTTATCATTTTTTACTTCATCTTATTTTATTGTTTTAATAAACCTGTTTAAAACATAAAATTGTTTGATATTTTTCTTTCTATAGTTCTATTCAATCCTAATCATATTATCTTGTTCCAAACCCTTAACAATTTTATATGTTGAATATGTATTGTTTTAGTTAAGTAACTAGCATGTTAAGGGTTTATTTTGAATCTTCAGTTAAATTGCCAATTTCTCATCTCATGTTTCTCCCTCTTTGGAGCCAACTTGCAGAAGAAATTGAAACCTGTGTGTAACCTCAGAAATGTCCCTCATAAGGTATTAAATCACAGAGTACTAGCAAATGAGTTGAAGTTTGGTTGGATTTGGGATCTCATAGTCTCATTTTGGTCAACTTTGGTACTTTATGTGGACTCCAGATTTTGGTATATGAATGTATAAATCTGACTGTTACACTATTAAGTAAAAAAATTGAAATTTTCATACATGTGAATGTCTTAAATCCAGCTATCTAAACCCCTTACTGAGATGAGCCAAAATCTCAAAAACAGTTGATCTGAGTATAGGGATAATTCTAAATATCTCTTGTGGCACTTATCAATAAGAGCTTATTAAAGCTATTGGTACACTTCCTATATTATATATGTAATACAAGCTTAAAACATGTCTTGTGATATATGACTTGCTTTATTGATTATTAGAACTTTACCCTTGAGGCTTTAGTGATGACTATTAATATATGGTGAGGCTATAGTGTTTTTAGAGCCATATAGCTATTTAACTTAGATAGCTGGATTTAAAGACATTCACCTGTCTAAAATTTTCAGATTTTCTACTTAATAGTTACTTATCAGATAAGTACTGGCTTTTGAGTTAATATTTTAGATCTAGTGTCTGAATATCATAGCTCCTCACTGAGGTGAGCCAAAAGCTAAAAAATGATCAGTCTGAGAATGGGGATAATTCTAGACAGAGATTTTAAATGCTTTCTCTTGTGAACTTATCAACAAGAGCTTGTTAGAGCTATTAATATGCTCCCTATATTATATATCTGTAATACAAGCTTAAAACAAGTCAAGTGATATATGACTTGCTTTATTGATTATATATATATATATTGAAATGGTCAGTTTCATCCATCTGCTCGTTTCACTTATTTTACCCACATATCTATCTATATGCCAGGTTTAACCCCTCCCAGAGTACCCATTTAAATAACATTAAATTATTATATATGCAGAATCACATATATATATGCGAGTGGTATGTCTGTAATTTAATTGTATATGTATAGATTACAAATATGTATCCATTTTATAAATATTTCTAATTTAGAAAATATTTTAGTTTAAATTATTGTTATGTTAATTATATATTTTACAGATATGTATATTCAATTTATAGATATTTCTAGTTTAAGAAATACATTTTATAAATATTTCTAGTTTAAGAAATATTTTAGTTAAATTATTTAGCAACTTTATTGTTGTATTATTGAAATCGCGTACACATATTTCCTGTTATTCTACATTTATTCTGCACATATGGTTATAAAATTAGTCTTCTACTAGCTACGAAAGTAACTAACATTTGATTTTGTAAACAGATTTTAAAGTAGGTCACACCTTTGGTCCTAAAATAGTCCTAAAATAGCGTGGACATTATTTGGTAAATATAAAATGTTAACAACAAAATAGGCAGGAAAACAAAATCTAAATTACTTTGTTATAACTAAAATTGTTTTTCTAAAATAAATAAATGAGTTTTTCTATCGGTTGTAATTATTAAATGTTTTGCTAAAATAATTAAATGGACTTTTCAGCTACATTCAAGCTCGTAAAAAACTAACAGGTGGACAGAGTTTAAAAAGTATAAATACTTAAAGTTTTATTAACAATAGAGATCATATATATATAAAGTGAACTGTAAGCCAAACCTATGGCCGGTTTTACCTTTAAGATGTTCGAGTATATGGCCGTAATTCACTGCCTCTCTCCTCGCAGTGAATGGGAGACTTTGGTCCGATGAAATATAATGCCTAAAATATAATGCCGTACCCCAGCCAAACAGATTCCATTAATTTTCAATCATCATCAAGTGTCAACTTATTATTGTCCCAAGTGCTTCAAAACTAACTGAAATGGAAACAACTAGATGGTAAATTTTTCTCTCAGAGCTCTGTTTATAAACTGTGACTTTCGTTTCTTTCTTTTAAAAACTAGCTATTTATTAAATCTGCCTTTCCCAAACACCTTTACTAAAATCTACAAAGAAGATTGTTAAATGCTAAGTCTTGTCTGATTGTAAAACTTGAATTCTCTTTTATAATGTAAAACTTGAATTCTCTTTTAAAATGTAAAACTCCTAATAATCTATTTTAGATGTATAATTTTCTGCAGTCTTTTTATGCCTATTTGTAAATCTATTCAATTTATTCTATGATTTTATCATTTTAATATTGTATGCATTTAATATGCCAAATGACTTGAAACTGCAAGTATTTATAAATATAATTTTAGCTTATCGATTTGTGAAGATAACTTCAAATCTTCACTATAATAAATATTAACTAATTGAATTATTATTCTTCATTATCACTCGCTGTTTCGAGATCATATTATTATTTTGCTGATTAAGTTTTGGGTATTAATATTACAATAGTCAGTTATCTAGTTATTTTATGTAGTTTGCTTAATTCTAGTTATGAATTATAACTATTTATATATGTAACTCATACATCACCGGAACTAGCCACAGCGCTATTCTCAAAGCATATTTTAATGTTTTTCTCATAATTACCCCACAAATATGCTTTATCCTCCTTAGATTTATATATGTTGAGATGTAGGTGATAATATTAAACTAGGTTACTAATTAATTTAGTCCCTAAATAGTATATTTAAAATACTAATTTTGAGAACTGGATTGTATAGATATGCAAATAGACACTATCTAATTTTAAGGCATGGTAATATAAGTTTATGCAATTGCGTTATATATGTATATAAGTTGTGGATGTGTCCTTACAAAGTACACAATGTACACTTATCTGCTTTCTGCATGATTCTTGATGATGTGTTGGCAGAGGTCACTCTCATCCTCTTTAGTTCAGGTTCAAGCACACTTTTAGAACTAGGGCACAAGGACCTAGATGATTCATAATGCTTATCCGACTACCTGAACTACTAATGTTCTTATTTGTGGCAAGTTGAGTGGTCTTAGGGCAAACCTAGTCTTTGGAGACTGAAGCCCGTGAATAATGACCCATTCACACCTTTTTGCTTAATTAATATTTTAATATGTGCCATAGAGGATATAGGTAAACCTATCATAAACCAGTTTTCTCTCCTTTTATATTAAATGCTTATCTAGCATTAGAGTATATCCTAATCTAGGTTAACACGCCAACCTGCGTATCTCTGAGCCTAATTACATGCTTGAATTAACTTTGTATAGATAGATGCCATAGGAGCGCTATTATAGTTTGTTATATAACTTTGGCTATAAAGTTCCGTAGGATCTGGCAGACTACAAAAGAGCTAGAAATTTGGCATATTAATTAATATAGGTATGAAATTTCAATACAGCACTACACATTATTAAATGCTTATAATGAGATATGTAACATTGATCTCAGCAGTTATCTAATGCCTGCGAGCATTATATCTCATGTTCCCATCATATAATTTGTTATGTTTTGATTTATTGTTTGCTATTGTTTTATTAAATTAATAATATTTAAAATTATAACTCGTTTGCATATTTTATTGTCCATGAATTCATTTTATCCAACTCTATATTTAATTGCACATACACCATTTCATATATATGTAATCAGTCTGTTAAGTTCTATAATTAATTACTTGGCCATATGTGTATATGTCTGACCAAATCAGTGATAAATTAGTTAATTTATGAGTCTCTTGTTCCACTGGGAGTGACTGCCGGATCGAGGGTAAATTGATTGTCTGTGTAAGTTGAGGAATGTCATCCATAGGGTATTAAATCATTGAGCAGAGGTGAAAGGATTGAATGTTGGTCAGGTTCTGGATCACAGCATCCAGATTCGAAGGCTTTAGTGTATTTTGCCTGTTTTTTAGATTTTGTTACGTGGAGGGACAATTCTTACTGTTACAATATATATATAAATAATTGCTGAATTAGATATTTTTATGGATTTTTAAATTAATAAACAATACAAATAAAGAATATTAAGAGGTAATATCCATGAAAATGGAGATAAGTTTTACCTTTTGATGTCGCTAGAAAACCAATTATTAATTGTCTAAGTTTTCTTCATTAACATATACATATTTGCTTTAATTCTTATATGGATTTAAATCCCCCAAAATATTTTTATAGGTGTAAAAATGCAGAAGACTATTTGGCATTCTTCAAATAATAATTAATCTTCTCCCGAGAGTTGTGTAAGTTGAATTAAATATTTTCATGAATTTTTAATTTAATATGCAATGTAAATAAAGAGATATCTATATAAACAAGGATAACTTATTTTTTAATATTTCCGGAAACCAATTATTAATTGATTATCTCCAGAATCCATTGATTTTATGTAGATGGAGTACCATTCTAACATCACTATTTCAAAAATCTCTATTATCTTAAACTTACGAAGTGTTGTTTTAATTTATTCTTTAATTACAGCTATAAATAAATTGTGTACTGATGTAAATATAAGTACATTCTACATTTGAAAGTATGGTAGTCTTATTTATATAATACATTTCTAAAGTTTACAAAAAGTATTTTAATATATAAAATTAATATTTATTTACATTTTCGATTAAATTTGGGTTTATAAAGAATGATAAAAATAATATTGAAATTTAAAAAATTCACAAATCAAAAAACGCTTGAAGTAGGGATTTAAATTCATGTACAGTAATTCTTTCTCTCTCTTTCTTTCTCTTTAAATGCATGTATATATAAGTTTCATTATAAATTTTATTTAAAATCATTTTAATTCTAATATCACTATTGATTAATCAACATAATATGAGTGCAAAATTATTTTGTAAAGCTAATACAATACAGACAAAAAATTAAAGTTCATTTTAATTGATTAAGTATGC